>JAKGSA010000138.1:0-126444 GCA_033558755.1 Philaethria dido
TATAGTTCAATGACTGGACAAACACTTTGCAATTTGTAATGCGAAGGGTGGCGCCTGCGGGCCTCGCGAACGTTGCCATAGTGACACTTATGAATAGATAGTTGAAGCGTAATCACTTGAGTTGAGAGATTTTATTACAATATTGTTGTTAAATTGTCTTGACGTGATAAGTATACAATTATATTTCGGAAAGGCTATAGTTAAATCTATCTTAGTACTTAAGTATAAAACGTAGGCTATTTTTATACAAGTGGCCAACTACAGAAACCTCCATGATTTACAATTCCATGCCCATATTTGACGCGCGTACAATATATAATTATTGCATATGTACTATATATTCCAATTAAATACTTAATCAAGTACTTTTATTAATTTGTGTCATTAATAAAATAAATTGATTATGTCAATGAAGTCAATGAATGTCGAAAATTTGTCGCGCAACATATCGAAATAACATAACGACTTCGTCAGACAAAATATTTTACGTCGTGAATCATGCTATAATGAGCATGAACAGTTTAGCATAGCGCAATATGGATATATAAAGAATGTTGTTTATAAATTCGTACATATTAATTATAAATCACATTTATACATAAAAATCAAATTACTTGTAAAATTTTATGTTCAGCATTGTAATTGATATGATTTTAATTATGATTTGGTAGCTGTTTATAAAAGTACAGGTAAAGAAAAATATTGGTGAAATATTCTGTGTCTTCATTAGTTACCAATTTTATTTTTTGTTTTAGAGCGATTGGCATTAGTCATCGTCGATTATCACAATATCGACATAAGCTGGTATCGGCGGCCCTCACCTTTTTGACATTTTATCTGACATAGGAAAAATAATGGCTATATAGTTCCTTCGTGTCAAAATTTATATAAATAATTACTATTAGAAGAATTACCTACTTACCAAGTATATACCTAGGCACTAAGCACCATGATTAGATATTTAAATATGTTTGTAAAATAATAAACACAAATAAAAGTGTTATAAATATAACACTTAAAATTTTATTTGTGTTTCATGAGTTATTTATACGGTTACAAGTATTATAGTGTACCTACTTCAGCAGAAAAAAATAATATTCGAATATAGTATAATCTGATTAATTACTACAATAATACAAATTATTAAGAACATTTTGAAGTTTTAATATTTCCATAAAATTATAAATTTTTGCGTTTCCAATTTATTTTGACCATTAAATCTCTGTTTACTGTACGGGTTTGAAGACTTGTGGAATAAATTCAATAAAGGTCATTGAGTATTGTATTACAATGACTTATGACACTTGCATAACTAATTCTTTAACGTAAGCAATATTACATTTACATAAGCTGTCTTGTGTAGTTTCATGTTCATCATACCTATAGTGTAAGTATAGCTACATCATACACATTTTTTTTATTTAAACGTGCCACGCAACCGATAGATAATTAACTATCTTTAATATTTTTAATCTATTCTATATTAAACATTTCATTTAAAGGTATTGTAGAATGAAACATATCGCAATTTTAGCTCATTGACTTTTGGCTCACAGAAGTTACTAAACCAGTACGTTCGAAGGTGCACCTGCCTTCACATAGTCTGTTGCAACGGCATTCGATCTATTCGGTACTTAATATTACAACTATGCCATAAGTATTAAATTAAGTATTTAAAACGTTACGTAACAATTGATTTCAGTTAATTCATGAGATAAGAAAAAATATTAAGGATGTTTTTCTGTTTCATAAGTGAATATGTACTTGATTTAACATAGTAATAAAATCTTTCTAAAAATTTCTCTTCCTCCTATTTTTCACGATAAATACTTCATATAATAGTACGACTATCCTGTACACCTGTCCTAAATCCAAACCATTATACGGCAAACAAATACGTAGCTACTAGCTAGAAAGCATAATATTTACTCATAAGTCATACTTTGACAATACCTACATATATAAATAAATAAGACATAATATAAAGCATATTGTATTTGTGGTTAGACTTTAGATTGATCTGGAAGGTGGATGTAACTATCAGAAACTCGTTATCAAATTTTGTTTACGTTCCAATAAAAATATTTTTTTTATATTCATGCCTACTTATCAGTTATTATCGTTACACACCATTATCATGCTCATACGGTGTCATCATTCTGTAATGTAATAAGGAAAATATGCGACTTAAAACAATTGCCTGATGAATTATGTGATGAATGGTGATGGTAAGAGCGAATGCGTATAAGAACCTGTGAGACCGGTCGCACAGAAGCTTTTTGCACCTGACGCCACCTCCATAGCAGCCGACCGTTAATGAAAAATCTCGAATATGAAAGGACGGTTAAATTGAAATAAAATCATTTTACTTACTCTGGTCATACACTAATCTAGAACGATCAAAACCGTATTATAATCTTTGCGCAAAGTGAATAAAGAGTGGAACAGTTCTTAGAATTGCTCAAATAGGATAAAAATATATGACGCGTCTATCTTGATAAAACTATCAATCGCTTGATAACAATTATTAATTCTTATTATCTTAATCTATCAGCGAGTACTAATTACTCTAATACACAATTGAAATTTCTTAAAAATCGATTAATTAACGATTCATAATAATAATGGTACAGATATTGCATATACCTTCTCCTATATTTTTTTTCTTGACAAAAACTAGTAAGTATAATGTATTAAATACATTTAAGTATGGAGAATAATATAAATGAATAAATAAAGTTTTCTAATTTTAAAAGAGTTATCAGGATACTGCTTAATTTATTCGACAAAAACACTTGTAAGTCTACATATTTCATAGTCGTTTACGTATTAAGGTAAATAGTGTTGAGAGTAATTTGTTACAGTTAGCTGCAGTTCGTTGATCATTAAGACAAGTAGCTATCTGGTTGATGGAAATTCACCTCCTCACCTTGCGAGCGACCGCCCGCGCGCCTCTCCGTGCCGTTCATGTAAACTATAAAATAATTGTCGACGTCATAACGCCCCACGCACGCATTCTGCGGGAGACGTGGTAGGTCGCGATTACTCGTGCACAATATATTCAAATTGGAAGCGCGCCGCGCGACACCGTGGTGCGGCGTGGCGAAGGCGGCGGGCGGTGGCGAGCGGCGGGGGAGGGGCGGGGGCGAGCGGCGGGGGGGCGGGGGCGGACATGCCAAGGCAGGCAGGCAAGCAACATATTTACTCATACGCCCGAGGCGTAAATCACCGTGCATCTATTTCGAGTGAGAGCGCGGGAGCGGGCGACGCGAGGGAACGGGGCGCGGGGCGCGGGCAGACACCGATGCCGGTCTGGCGCCAGAAGGATTCCCCAGCGCCTCGCTCCCCGCGTCTCCTCTCGAGGTCACACGCAACCAAAGACTATCGCATAAGCTAAAAACGGTCGCCATTTGCCATATTGCCATTCGCCATCGATGTGAAATCTGCGTTTGTCAACCAAACCTATTAACACTTATTACAAATGGTGGCCGATGAGTACACCTTTTAAAATATCGAATACGTTTACAGCACTGTATTATATTGATATTTTAGTCTTGGTATTAACAAATCATTTATGTCGGAATATACACCTAATAAGTAAATACAGCTGACTAAATCTACTTTTCTCATATTTATTTTAGATACAAGAAAATAAAAACAGAAACAAAACACATACCACAAAATGATTAAAATAATTCGCTTATTGCAACAGGACAAGAAAAATTAAAACTTTCATGAAATTATTCTTTTGTATAATTTTATTACTGTTACAAAGAAATAAAGAGCATATAACACATTGCCATGGTGATATAGAATAGGTACATAAGAAATTCATCCACTTTTCAAACAAATGTGTAATATACCCAGCATTATAAATTTATACAGCAAACATACACAATATTATATTAAGTAATTAAATGACAAAGAAATATTAATAATCTACTTTTTGCAATAAGGAGAAACAGATGGTTAGTAGTACAAGAAATAGCGTAGACGTCAAATTGCAAATAAAAAAGTATAGAAATTAATCTAGAGACATTCCAGCATCGTCATCTTTTTTGTCGTTTTTATCGTCTTGCTGCTTGTCTTTTTTTTTATCGTCTTGAGGCTTGCTAGAGTCGGAGCCAGACGAGGCGCTCTCCAAGGCTTTGAAAAACGCCTGCATGTCGCCGGTGTTCGCTGCGGAAGTGACTTCCGACGGCAGTCCGAACTGAGACATCACCGGCCCCATTTGGCCCGAGGTTAAAGCTGACGAAAACTGGTTGGCGGCCTGCAATAATTTTTATTTACATTTCTACGAACACGAATTGATTATTCAAACACAAAAACATTTTTGCAAATTTATCTAGAATTCAACCACACAGACCACACTAACTAAAATGACTACCGAATAATAAAAATATATATTTTTCTTAATTACTGTCATAGACCCGAAGCATGCATATTTAATTATATAAAGCGTCAACCAAGCGTATGACACGGTTCACAGGGCAACATATCGAATACAGGCGCAGTAAAAAGAGAGACATTAATAAAAATTCAATGAATAATGAGCAGTGTGAACCGTGCGACAAGGCGCTCGTGGTCGCGCTCGTGGCGGCCGGGGACGTCCACCTCGTTCAGGCGACGGTGGTTGAGGGTTCACCTGGGCGAACTGCGGAGAGAGCAGTGTGGTCCTTACATCGTCCTGCTGCGAGGCGGGCGCGGCGGGCGCGGCGGGAGCGGGCGCGGCGGCCGGCGCGGGCGGCAGGTGCGGCGCTAGGCGCTGCGCATGCGGCGGAGAGCTGGCCGTCGACACCACCTCGGGCGCGGCCAGCGCGGCGCCGAGGTCCACGCGCGGCGCCGCCGGTCCGCCCGCCGCGCCCTCGCCCTCCGCCGGCGCGTTGCCCAGCCCCGAAAAGTAGCGCTGCAAATCTGATAGGAAGATTTGACCACCTGAAACAACCATTTAATTATAATATTACATAACACAGTGTATATATTGTTTCAAATTTATATTGATTTCTCATTTTGCTTCTATTATCATGTTTGTAAAATATATTAAGTATTATTCATTTCCAAAGAACATAATTTGTTTTGTTATTAGCAATAAATATACTTAGAAACTATATTACCGGCGGCAGCAGGGGCGGCGGCTGTAGCGGTATTGGGGGATGTGGCGGTAGGGGCTGGAGCGTAACGAGGGCGCGATGGAGTCCGCGTGGGCTCCGCTGTGGTTGTACGAGGAGCGCTAGCAGCTCGGGAGCTGGCGCCACTATTGCCAGATGGGCGGCTGCTAGTAGTGCTACTGCTGTTATTGCTATTGATTAGACAAATGTGAAATAATGTAGTATTAAATAAAATAGAAAAATCTAAGACACACATGGATGAAAATGACGTTGCTTGTTTGGACTTTGTTAGTTCTATGCATAAATGTCAACTCAGGGTGCATATAAATTATATATCATATAACCTTAAAATTTTAAATGTTTCTGTATTTTCTCAGTAATTATTTATCAAAGTTTTGTATACAAATATTAATTCATATTTTAATTATAGAACAAGAAAGTTATATTCAATCTCTGTTGTAACAAAACACAAACTATATAACTATACTCTAATTCTACTCTTATGATAAATATTTAACAGTTGAAGTAGTATAAAATCCCTCTAAATTTTGCTCAATTTTGTCAAAATTAGAACTGTTTGACATTCATTTATGATTGTCTTTAATTATAAAAGAAAAAAGAAATTAATTGAAATTTACAAATAGTAGAATATAAAATATGCAAAAATAAGCATAATTATTTTTTTATATAATTACATAAGTATTTTTTTTTCATCTCCAGCATTTGCAGGACATAGTGCTGCAGGGTAAGCATAGAGAACTTACTAATAAGATATTCTCTATTCCATTTTCCACATATGTAGACTTTTGGATACTAGACCAGTTAAATAATTATAATTTTAAATATTAACCTCTAGAGAGAATACTAAAGATAGTCATGGAAATGCACATTTATAATGGTAATAACATAAATTTTATCATTTCATTATTGCCGTATATTAATAATATCAATTGGCAAAAAGAACTTTAGTCTAAAAAATTAAGCTCAAGCCATTTTAGAAACCTAACACTTAGAACATTGAAATTCAATGACATATTTTGTCTTACTGGACTGAAGAATTTAAACAAACACTTTCTCCAAGTTGAGATCATATTCACAATCATCCTGCCTCTAGTAAGACACTTATACTACCCCATGGTAGGATCAGAGAATTTATCCATGTTAAAAAAAAATATACAAACCCCATAGTGCCAAGTAGTGATGATAAACCACCAATCTGACCGACACCACCAAACAATTGCATTAACTGTTGCTGTGACATGTTATTAAGCAAATTCTGGAGTTCTCCATCTTGGCCCCCACTTCCACCTCCTCCTCTCCCTCCTGATGTAGGGGGATTGTTTAAGGCCTCATTTATACGACGGCAATAATCATCATCCTTATCTGTTTTTGGTTCCTATAATAAATAATACAGTGTAAACTCTTTATAATGATAAACTCCCTATAAAGTAGAAGTTAGCACAACTTGGTTGGTTTGCATTAAAACAGCCATTCTCTATTACGAGAAATGTGTTCATATTTTTAGACACTCAATACATATTTATTATTGGTATTATTGTTTATGTTATGTCATCAGGTAACAAAAGACTTTGAAGCTCCGAAACATCCGAGGTTGGTCTAGCTTTTGTTATCCTTAATTGCGTTGAACACATGCAGCATGACGCATTGTTTTCTTGAAGACAGGATTTTTTTTAAAGAGGAAGTGAGAAAATGGAATGCTGAATTAAAATCATGGAAAATTTTGCTTCTAGTAGACAATTGTCCTGCTCACCCAATCATATCTAATCTTCGAAACTTAGTTAGCATTTTTCCTAGCTAATACAACCAGTATTTTGCAACCAATGGATCAGAGTGTAATTAAAAGCCTAAAGGGTCACTATAGACGGAAAATGTTGATGGATATGATCGAAACTGAAGGCAAGATCACAATCAACATGCTACAAGCATTGAACTTTTTATCAAAAGCCTGGCAAGAGGTAACAGCAGCCACTATCCAACATTCTTTTCAACATGCTGGATTATGTAGTAGCCAGACAGTAGAAATGAACCAATTTGATAGTGAAGACAATCTACCACTGAGTGAATGGATAAGCCAGTTCAACATACCAAGCAATTTTGACAAAGATCTACAATCATACGAAAATATAGATGAGGATGTAGCCACAACCTGTACACTTACAGATGAACAAATTGTTGATTTAGTGTCAAAAAGTAAGGGAACACCCGATAATCAAGATAAAGAAGATGATCAAGTGGACAAAGCCAAATCACCACCAACAATTCAACAAACCCTAGATGCCGCTAAGTCGGTAGAAAATTTTTTGTTGTTTAATCAAGATGATTCCACCACATATCTAGATATAAATAGAATAAAATAATACAAAAGAAGTACTGGCATAGCAAAAAACGTCAAAGTTATCAGACTATATGTGTAAACAATAATTTATAAGCATATTTTATCTAAGACATATTAAAAATTCTTGTTAATTTGGTTATTTTTCTATAACGATAAAAAATGCTCAGTCCCTTGAGTTTCATTATAAAGAGTTTACACTGTATATGCTTCATAATACATATTTTACAAACAACAACATCCATACTGGGTACCTACAATTATTGATACAATTTTAATACTTTAATGGAATATATGGTTTAGTACATTTACATTAAAAAATTTAAAAAAATGTGACTATTTAATTAACAATTGTAGCTTGTAACAGAATGCTGTCCATATCAAATATGACTTGTATGTTATATAAGTTGTAAGTTATTGCTTTTTTATTGATTATATAACTAAAAAAAAATTCTTCTTGTTATATTATTTCTCACCTGCATCCAAAAGAAATATTTCTTTGAAAAGGATTTAAATTTGAGAACATAAACTCTTCCAGTAGTGCACTCATTAACTCGGACAAATTCACAGTCATCAGGAAAAATTAAAAGATCATCTTCTACTTCCCCCGTAGTACGATCTTTCCAACAAAAATGCATAAGAGAGTCCTCGCCTTGATATACGTACAACAAACCCTTCCTTTTATCTGGGTGCACCATGCGTCCTTTTAGTGTCATCCTTCCAGCTCTAAATTCAACTAAATGCTTGTTTCCTCCAGAACTGCCTCCCAATCCCGATGTATTACCAAATAATGCTGTTGCAGACATTATGGCCACTACGTATTCTATAAAAACAATAATCTATTAATAAGATTAATTGACATGCATTTTTTTATTAAAAGTAGGTTATTAAATTTTGATTTAAGGAATAATTCCTTTATTATTTGACTAACCTTACTCAGAATATGAAACAATTTCCAGAATTAAGTTGAATTGTGATAATGAATTGACATTAATAATAGATGACACAAAGGAAAACACCCAAGCCTTAAATGATGAGACAGTTTTGTCTTTTTTTTTTTAATTGTCAGATATTGTCATAAGGAATAGGTTTTTGAGACAAAATACTAATAATTAAATGAACAATTATTTAAGTTATATATATCATATTATTTATAATACATTTATATAAATATTCGAGAATACAATTAATTTTTATTAATATAAAAGATAACAAGAGTTGTAACATAAGGATTGCCATTCATAGCTCGACATAGATGCATATGTATGTACTTTTTAGGAATTTGCATTATTTAATTAATAAATAATTATTAAATTAAATTGTCAAATTATATAGACTAGTGGCACCAGTGACACGTTAACAACGCGTTCTCTCTAGCAATATATGTATTTGTCAATTTAAAAACCATGATAGTGTGTTTAACATTTATTTTATTAATTTAACGTTACCAAAGCTTTTAACGAAGTTTTTGCTTCACGTATTTATATATAGATATTATAGTTATTATGTTTTAACACTTAAGTTAAAAACTTTAAAGAATAAATTTTATTTTAAGCTTTAGTTCTGACAACAAATAATTAGGTCAATTTTATTTAATTTTCATCGTATCGTAAATGTTCCTTTTTAAATGACATTTAAGTAAATAACGTGCCTTGCTAAGTTTATAATACGATTAATTATTATCTGTACTTGTTTAATATATATTTTAATATGCAATTTTCTAAATATTAATTGTGATAATTTTAAATTCATATTTTATTTTTTCTCTTGTAGGAACGTGAATAGAACTTTTAAACCGAACTCAAATTTATTGACTAATGTTGTAGAACGCATACTTGCCACATTACATTACCTACTTTATTTTTATCTGCTTTGTTAATTGTTAGTTTTTTCTCACTTCTCAGTGAATATAAAGAAAAAAGAAAACTTAACTTTATTCTAGGCGTTCGCTGTAAAGTTTAATTCAACTAGTTAAATTAATATCTTTAACCTATAAAATAAATTACCTGAATTTATCTAATTTATACTAAAGACTGAATTCTTGTATACTTCTATTAACAAAATGAGCGGTGTTCAAACAGGTCAGTAGTTTTTATTTATTGCCTACTATAAAGCGCTTAATGGACATTTATCATGAAATTTATTTAGAATGCTCTTACATGTTGAGAAATTGTTCCTTTGGTATAAGACATTTTAAGACTTACATTAAACAAAAAAAGTTTTTTTGTATTTTATAATACTACTAGCTGTATCCCGCAACTACGTTTGCAAGGAGCTGAATGCCACGATGGCCTCAACTCGTCCGCGTCGTGTATAAAAGTTAAAACCCCTCGTTTCTTAGACATTTTAAGAAACTCTCGTCCAGTAGTTTCGCCTGTACGTAGTCTGTCAGTCACTCAGTAACGTAAGCGATTTATATTATATTAAAATTGTAATATCTTCTAATTTGTTCATTGAAATTAAGCGATGTCAAAGACAATTTTGTTCACAATTAAATGCTCTTAATCAACAACATATTTATTTGGATAAAGATTAATATTATAACGTTGATACAACTCTTAACAAATAATGCACTAATTTCGACCAAATTTGATTACCATATAAACGGTTCTAGTGAGTGAATTAAAAGATGGACATATACTGGTCGCGGACATTTTTTTAGATCATTTGAAGAGGAATAATTCTTTCATACATATATTTTTGGTATCTTGAACCGTTTTCGCAGCGCACGCAACGGAAGCCCTCAAGGATGAATAATTTTCCTCATTTTCCACATTTTCCATTATTTCTTCGCTCTTACTATTAGGAATGCTGCAAATAGTTGCATCACACTGCAACTATTTGCAGCGTGATGTTATACAGCCTATAATAGCCTTCCTCAATAAATGGTCTATTCAACACAAAAAGAATTTTCCAATTCGAACCTGTAGTTGCTGAGATTAGCGTGTTCAAACAAACAAACAAACTCTTCAGCTTTATATATTAGTATAGATAAGAAAGAATGTAAAATTTTGTAACTATGATAGAATTATTATTAGTTTAGAGAGAAACTCACGTACATTTAAAATAATATATTATGATGGTGAAATATTGATAAATGCATAAAAGTTAAGTTTTAACTAAATAATCAATTCTTATTTGTCCTTGTTATATGAAACAAAATATGTAAAAGAAGAACGAATTAAACAATGTTTAAAGTATAATCTTGTTATAATTTTAAGTTTGTTTTATTGTTTCTTATTATATTTGTTGTGTAACTTAAACTATATTGTAATGATAAAATGTGCAACAAGTACATACAAAATATCTTGTTGGACTCCTCACCATTAACATCTGTTAGTGAGTTGTAGTAAAATATTTAGCTGATATTTAAGAATTTATATCCTACATTACTCCCATAAAAAAAGAATAAAAATGAATAAAACTACTGTATTCTTCTGTTTTACCAATGTTTGTCATCATCAGGATCATCTATTAGACCTATATTGTTTTGATAAACCATGTAGATTTTTATACATCTATAGATTAAAACCAGACATAAAATTTTCTTATATTTCAAATAATTTTCTTATATTCTAGATGTAAATGCAACTATTTTATGCAGTTAGTGTATTAATGTGATTCATATTTTAATGCAAGTCCATCAAAAATCAAACTGCTTTGTGGCATTATTGTTAATTTGAGTTATTATTGTTATTTCATGATATGTATATTAAAATAAAATAACTTATGTGAAAAATTTGTTTAAAAATAATAATCATTTAGTTCAAAAATAATTTAAAAATAAAGGTAATACATATTTAGTCAGCAACAAATAAGACCATGAGTCACTCAAATTTGTGCAATCTGTGTTTTTTGCATATTATCATCAGCTACAGGTGACGTAATAACTCTTGTATTCAAAGTCGATGGACCAACGCCGCGCGCCCGCGCCGTTCACTTGCCGCCGGCGCTGTCAATAAACTTTAGCCGCACGAGGCGAACTTGATTTTTTATGTCGTTTTGCCCTCCTTCCCGGCTGAAATCCATCTAAGTGACGCACATTTATAAAGTCTATTAGTAAATTTCAAATCTTTTAATATAGTTTCGCTATGGTCACAATAAGAGGTCAAGATTATGAATTAATATTGCCAGAATCAAGCTCGCAAAGTTGTCGGTGAAAGTGGCAAATACGAGTGCTCAGGCAGCGGCGCGAAACGAACGTGAGTGGTCGTGCTAGTGGGGCCCGACGTGGCGGAAGAAACGAAAACATTTATAGACTGTGCACTAAGAAAAACATTTCACTATATAAACAGAGAAGTTTATTTTAAATAATTTGTTTTTATGACAAATAAAGTGTAATATAACATTAAGTGAATGACAGACTGTTATTTCATAAATGTTAATCATTCGTTACCGATGTATATATTGTTTTGGATCTTGCAAAAAGAGTGCGATTTAGATTTGTGTTTTCTGATTGGAAATATGTTGGAAAACTCTGACAGATGAAGAAAAACACTTATATGGAATGGCGAACCATGCGCAGACGAGCGTGGAGCCAGCGAGTTTGGAGTACATGGAGGACCCGTATTTCGTACCACCAGATGACGATTCAACGCCAAGTTTCGATGTGGCCGTCGACGAGTTAGACGAATTGGAGAACTTGGTCAGCTGGCCACAGGATGACACTGAAGCCGACTGGCGAACGCTACCTGACCTTGTCGAGTCCGCTCTTTGTATTGAAACTGAATTTTACATGGACAATCGCCGACGCAGGTTGCGAATATTTAAGAAAAAAATGCGAGAAGTTCGTGTTACATTTCAGGACTTATCGAAACCCTACCTCGCTAAAGTTTCTAGCCACAAAAACTATAAGAAGTTTCTAGGTATCACTCCAGGAGGTTTGTGTTGTCTTTCATAGAGATATTGTATTTTTATAAGTAAGTGATAGTGTACATCATAATGTTCTGATATTTTCATACTAGTCTAAAAAAGTGAGAGGCACAGAGTAGCAATGTTTTTAATTTAAAATAAGTTTCAGTTAAAACTTAGCGGTTGACTTAAATATTTAATGGTTACGTGTGACCTACTTAACATGTGGACACGCTCATTTTGCAACTTAATAAAAACAGCTGCTGTGACCTAACCTTAAATCTAATCGAATATGATTATTTCCAATATTCCCTAGAGTTTTTTAACTTTATAATACTTATATTTTTTTAGTTGCAACTAAGCCTCACGACTCCTTTAGGTTTAAAATATTACGTATATGTATTTTTTGTTAAGGGCATAGTAAAATGTTATCAGCAACGACTCTTATATTATAATCAATTATTTGATCCAATCTTATTTTGTTCAAATACGCGTAGTATTAAGGGGATTCTACTGCAGCATTATTTTATTTTTAAATAATGACTATATTACACTTTTTCCTACATATCTGTTATGCAGGAAAAAGGGGAGACTAGTGTCAAGTTACTCCAATTTTTAACCTAATTCAAAACATAACGAAAGACGAAAGTTTTACCAGAGCGAAGAAATAAATAAAATAAAATATAATCATTATCTCGAATAGAAAAGTACAGTGAAGTGATTAATTAGTATATTAACACTCCTAGCTGAGGAAGCGATGGCTGGCGCGGGCGCCGGTGACGCGAATACCCCTGACGAGTTAGCTGGGCTAACTCCGGAGCAGGCAGAGCAGCTTCGCGCTGAGTGGAGCCGGGAACTGGCTCGTGTCGAGGACGAGATCGCCACCCTTCGAACGGTTTTGCAGAGCAAGGTAAGTCTTAAAGTTTCTATAATATTATATATTCAATATAGGCACTTATTTCTGACTATTTTAAATGGTAAAAACAAACCTTACAAAATTGACTAAGGTTAGCAATTCTGTATTATTCGCTTGGCAGTAACTATGTAGACTTTAGAAATTATTTGAAGTTACATATTATACATAATATACGCGTACATTTAATATATGTTAGACAAAAATGCTAATTATAAAAATAAAATACTAAAAAACAAATATAATTTATATTGACCTATAGTGTTGCTTCTAATAACGTTCTGATGTAGACGAAAACCAGTTATATGAATTGAACGGCTAGATACAGAAAACAAGTTGACGCGCTCGCTGCGATAATAATAATAGGGAAGATCGGTGGTTTCATAAGATTAATATGTTGAATTAATAAACATCGATATATGCATATCTCATCTTACTGAGGTCGTTGTAATGAAAATGGTTATTTCTTGTTCACGTCATTGATCAACAATACAAAGTCAATGTAAATAACATTTAATTGAAATCTTATAAAATAACTTTATATATTTACTAAATTTAGCATTTTATCAATTACGTAATTACCTATCTGTTTGTTTTTTTTTATTACTTTGATCTATTTTATCTTATATATGCGTACATCGAGTTAAATATAAAACTATCCTAGTGCACACGCAAAGTAATGTCGAGGTTTTATTTAAAAGAAACCCTTACAATACTTTATGATTCTCTTTAATAGATTAGGCAGAGTTCCGATTTGAAAAGGAAACTTGGCATCACAGTTTGGAAGGAAATAACCGAAGACGTGAATCAGGGCTTGAAAAACGTTAAAGAGAGCCATGTGTAAGTAATTTTCACGCAGAGTATTTTATTGTTCACATCAACACCTTTAAGTAAATAATTTTTCTCGAGGGTTAGAACATGTATGTAATTAGTGTAGGAGCAATGGTTGGCTTCGCTCGCTGTATAATTTTGCTTGTGCTTAATCACTATAGAGGTAGAGCCAGCAAAGTTTCTTTCAGTTGATTTTTCATTTGTTGTACAACAGTTATCAAACAATAGAAACTCGCGTGGCTGCGCTTACACAGGCTGTGACTGAAGCACCAATGTAAGTACATTGTATTAGAGATTTTGAATATATGTCCCTATATATATTTATACTACGTATTATAACTATTTTAATTAAGTGAAAACATTAATGGTTGCCATGGAGATATTCTAAAAATATTTTTTGTAAATGCAACTTAAAATTACCCTCTAATTCACCTTAGCAGATCTCTTTATACGATTGACAAGACTCACATTTTTATATTAATTGCCACTGTTGCACAATACTTCAAGGCTACAATGTCTTTCTCATTGGTAGACAACAAATGTTGAATACCGTCTACCGTCATCTTGTATTTTTTATGAACTTATTTTCAACAGTTGCAACTTTAAATATTTCATCAAAGTGCTAAGTATAAATATTTAATTTACATGTATTTTGTATCTATAGAAGTTTTTTAATAAACGTTATTAAAACACTTTGACTTAGAAAGCATGATGAGTAGAACTAGTTTTGTATGTACAAAGTAGTAAGTAATTAAACTAAATATTATTGCATTGTTTTTAGTAAACGTATTTAGAAAAAAATAAATTTTATGTTGTTCTAACCCGAAAGAAAGTACATTATTTTTTTAATATAACTGCTTACTTACCTAACATTTAACAAAACATTCTAAGAATAAAATTGAATATTTCTTTTCCCTACGATTTGATCCTAATTTTATCTGCTTGCAATAGAATTAATATAGTATCTTCACGATTAATATAACTTAAGAAGAATCAAACTATAATAAAATGCAAGTTATTTGAAAAATCATTATTTTTATAAGTATGTAGTATAAATACACAAAATTTCTAAATTTATATTTTCAGTAAGAGTGTAATGTTAACAGTAATTTCAACATAATACAACCGCATAATTTAACTTGATTCACTAATACTTTAAGGTTTATTTGATAACAATTGATATCAGAAATATGCTCATCGACTTGGAGTGGGTGCTATGTGTATGTATGTCGAACTAACGATATCGCATTTTGATAATTCGGTGATGGTAGTTTTAAGTCGTAATATAAGCTGATTCATAACAATATTAAATTATATAAACAATTTTTATTGTATTAAATAAACGTTTTCGCCTTTGTTATATGAAATTGCTCTCCAAATATATCTACCTATAATAATTAAAAATAAAGTTGTCATATGCTAAAATTTATAAATTATCAAGTACTTATTAGAAACTATTTTTATGGTGACACGCAACAGATACCAAAAAACTGAATCTGTGATAAAATCCACCGCCGAGAAGACGACGTCGATATTCGGCGGCATCACGGCCGGCGTTTCCAGCAAGCTCGGACAGATGCGCAACTCGGAGTCCTTCCGCTCTATAGAGGAGAGGGTCGGCTCTGCATACGAAAACGTCAAGGTTTCTTCTTTTTCCTTTTTTTTCTCAGCTTTTTATCCTGAAGTTAGACAGAGAAGCTAGTATCCTGACACTCCGCGCTCGTTCGGGCCCGAAGTTAAGACATTGCTTATTGAGAGACGGCGAACAATGCTGCGTTTTGTCTTATCAGAACCGGAATCATTTAAATATATTCATTCCCCCGTGTAGGAATGGAAGCCAAAACAACAGCAACTCGTGTTTACATTCAAATGACTGTTTCACTGTGCCACAATGGCCTCATTTGTTCTGTATATTGATATTTTTGTTTATCTCGCATCCGAAAGAAAATACATTATAAAATATCCGGGTACTCCAGGATGATACATCCAAACGCCTTTTAATCCAAATTATGTTATTCAGAATGTTAATATATTTTTAAAATTTATTGTTCAAATAATGCTAATTTCTTCACCGCCATGACGCAGTGGGACTGCGTCTCATTATAAACGATTGGTTGTGGATTCAATTCCCATTCAGGGGTTTACGATTATATCTAAATTATATACTCCGCTCAGATAAGATAAAGCGCGACGTTTAGTTTCTACACTTAACACGCAATGTCTTCAATTCGAGCGGCCATTGTAAGATTTTCTTGGGTATAAAATTAACAGACAATTGACAGCCAAAACCTTCGAAACTCTTTATCTACATAAAAGTAAAAAATGGTATTATATTGATAAACAGAAACATTTTTAATATTTGGATTAATAAAATTATCTTCCGAATTATAGTTGAATACCTGTAGTGACTGTCTTGCTTATGTAAGGCTTCTTCAATTGTGTTAAGTTCTTCTAGTAACGACCTTCAAAATACTAAACTAGAAACTAGGACAGATTATTTTGTAGTGTTCTTGTTTTATAGCTTTATTGCGTCTAGTTACTAAAATATTAGATTACGAAAATATGTAAGTTACTGCGTGTGAAAATCTTGCTGTTTTGAAACTTATTCCATCAAGGTCATATTCGTGATTATTATACAAACATAGGGTAGGCATTAGTATTTTTAGGACAACTTCAAGCCTTTTCTGCATAGTAAGGTAGGCAGAGAGAAACTAGTGACTCCGTTCTCCGCTTTCCGCTCTAATTCAACATATTAAGTGAGATTGAGTTACTGAATGCAACGCTATAATAATCATTCTCTCGGGTAGATAGAAGCCACAACCATTGCGTGTAGTCAGACACTATCCCACTGCGTCACGATGGCGATACCTTTGTATTAGTGAATTTTCCCTCCAACACTTCACTACAGCTTCACGCTTTTCCCGCAAAACGGTATACTTAGACAGAGCCTAGAGTCAAGGCATTTCGTTTTCCACTTTTCCACCCGAATTCGACACATTGCTTGTTGAGTGGTTGTTTCACCATAGCCAAGAAATGAAAATAGTCAACTGCCCTTACTAAAAAGCCTATATGGATTAAATCAATAAAATACATTACTTAAATTATTATTTCAAACTATATTATAATTGAACTGCCTCACGTCATGCTGATACCAATCTAAACAAGGTTTCCAACTATTTGTAACCTTAGTACTAAATTTTAATTATTTCCACTACCACATGATTTTAAAGAAAGGAGTTATTTTGATTCTTTCTTTGTAATGCATTAGGTTAAATTTAGCTTAAATTTAATATCACTATAAGCTGAAAATTACTAAATGTCAAAAATAAGTATGATTATTATTATGCGGCATATATTTCGAAAATTACTGATGATATATAAAACATAACATAGTGCACGTTTTAAAATACTCGATATTTATGTCTATTTAATATTAGACGTATTCGTATAGTCGAAGCAAACCTTTCGTTTGTTTACCAAAGTTATACGGACGGAAGTATATGAGATTTATTAATAATAATATTATAAAATATATTAAATCAATTAAATTAATATTACATACACTATCGTATACTTGCCATGATGCACATTGCTAAGGCAACGTGTTTAAGACGTTAACAAGCCTTCTAGTATTTCTAAATGTAATAGTTTTATCACAATAACGGTAATTGTCCACATTAGTTGATAGAAACTCTCTGATAAATGAAAACTTTCATTATATAAATTACAACAACTTTTACTGCTATTAAATAACATGTACTTTTTTACTTGAAACTTCATATTTTACTTAAGAATTTCTGTATTTTTGCGGATATAGTATATTATAACTAGCATAAAAGATAAGAATGCAACTTGCGTGTTAGGTTTTTATATTATTGACCATTCATTGAGTGTTCTTACGTCACGTCAATAAAATAATGATGTTATTAACATTGGAAACGATTCTACGTCCGGCAGTCGACTTGCAAGACAGATTGTGTTTAATTGTTGTATGTAATTGAAATTCTAAAGAGACTATTGATCGTTTTAAATAAGTTTAACTATATATTTACTATTATATAGTATCGCTAAGTGGGGAACGGATTTGTTGAAATAGAACGGAGTGTCTTAACACTAGGTTCTCAGGTTACCTCTGCCTACCCTGCTATATGCGGACATACTGCTACATACAGCGTAAAGTTAAAAAAAAATATATAGTATCACTTCGACCATTTGCTATTTTTGTTAAATTATACAGTTTTGACACTGCTAATTGTTTGCAATCAAAGTATCACATTTTTCTGCTCAGCAACATATTTATTTTAATAATGAAAATCTCTGCAATTTTACCAAACAAAACTGAATGGGCAAAAAGTGGAGAACAGTGTCTTAACAATACATAGTGTCTTAAACGCGTGGGATGAAATATATATGTTTAGATGCTATCATTTATTATTATTGCAGTATCAATGTCGTAGTAATTATTGGTATATTGTGTATTTCAGGGTAAGGTGGCATCTCGGTCGAATTCGACTCAGAGCTTCGACGAGGCGCTGCGCGACGCTAGCCGCGCGGCCAGCGGCGCCACCTCCCCCACCATACCGGAGAACAAGCCCTTGCCTTAATCATGTACCCTCTAGTGGCGGATTTCTTACATACATACTTCATACGATTGTGATCGACGAATTGACCATTTTAAGTAATGTTTTGTAATTTACGTCATAAAAATCCGCCACTGACGTCTCACGCCGCGACTTTTCATTTATTTTAAGGCTATTTCTTATTTCGCTTAGTTATGAACAAAAAAAAGTGATCAGGTTACTATAGTTAAATTATTATTAAAAATACATGATTTAATTTCAAAATAACAGAAATTTTATTTCTTTCTTCAATAGCAATCTGGTCACTAAAAAATAAATTAAACTACATTTGTAAGGTTCATTTGAACGAAAATGAAAAAAACAAAAAAAAGTAATATATACTTTCAAGTAGATGTGATAGTGACATGCAAAGCTAATAAGTCATTGGTGTTTGTGTATTTTTTATTAGTAATAAATGTTTAGTTCATAAATTGTACCGCTAGATATTAATCGAAACATTTATGAAACAGCATACAATTAATTAAAAGAATATTACTATCATTTACTTTGTTAGTATTTTAAAATCTTTCATTAATAAAGAAAAAATAGTGAACATATACAGCACTTGATAAACCCCATAGTAATTGACTTTATATTTTAAGATTATTGTGTTTTAGGGTCTTACACAGTGTCTGTTTAGAATTTGTGTTAAAAGTACTTAATTGTGCACAAATTGTGGATGAAAAATTTGAAAATGACGATAAATAAAAGTATTAGTAAATTATTTGATTAGGTTTAAAATATAATTTGCTTTTTATTGCTTTTGGTCGTAAAACGCGGCGTGGACTTTTTAACTTAATATAAGAAGACGCTTAAGAGCTTTGTGTGCTATCATGAATATTGAATTGTATCACTTCTTTAAATATATGATTCTCAATAGCATTCCATAAGATGTTTAATAAATTTTACTGTTTCCTTATTTATATGGTCACTAATAATGGAAGAAAATGTAAGGGAAGATATGTAATCGCTTGGCGGTAAGCACTTTTATATAAAATATATACTTGTTGAACTCACGAAATTGTAATTTATATAATGATTAGGAGAAAACTTTGTATGATGTACTTGCCGACGCCTGTTGAGTCCAGTTCAAAAGAAAATATTTTTATAAGACGCTTAGCTTTCCTTGAAATAATCCCATTATTTACATTAAATGCCTATTCAAATGGTAAATAAATTTATGTATTAAATAAACACTGTATTTTTTTTCAAAAAACCCATTATAGCCTTATTTTATTTTACGCTAAACTGATTTTAAGCGAAACATTTGAATTTATTAGTTGATACTTTCCATTCAGTTTTAATTGATAAGTATTGAAATTATTGAAATCATAAGTAATAAACTCTGTAACTGATTCTAAATAACTATCGAACAACAACAAACAACACCATATTGTTCAATAGAAAGTTATTTATATTAGAATTGAGACTAACATGCCAACTAAGAAAGGGATTGTAATAGAAAAAAAAGGAAAAATATTTCATAAACAGATTGTATTTGAACCCATACGTTTTATTCCATCAATTTGGTTACCGCTACTTATTACTTAATATTCCATGAATAATATAAAAATAACAGAATATTGATATTGCTATTTTTTAATTTGGTGATCTAAATGCGTCGAGGCATTGTACCCACCACACATGCGTACACTGTACTGAACTTGTATACCTGAAGTGAATACTACAATATTTATTGTATATAATACGAATTATACCCAATCACTATTACAAATCGATTAAATGTTCAGAATTTATAGCCTCTAACATTTATTTCACTATGCATAGGCAATAGGGAGTTTGATCAGTTTTTACAAAATCGAAGCTCACATATATGACAATAGCAACCACTACAAAGCAATATAAATGAATAAGTTATAACTACAATATGAACAAAGCATTAGAACCGACCGCCAAAACATTAATAATTTATATTTCTCACAGACCCTGTTGTCAAATGCTCTATTGTCGAAATGTTTTTTTGTAAATATTTTCAAGTCAAAATAATAAAAAAATTTTGGTCGACATCGATTTATTTAAGATATGTATATTATAATTGTAGGCGAATCGTGGCATTAACGGACGAGTACATTCTCTAATACAGAATGAACATATATAATAAAGAAGGCGGACTTGTTTACATTAATTAAGTTACAATAATTATAAAGGGACGTTAAAACACTAAAACATCAAAGTTTGTTTTTTATACTAAAGCTACTCCAGTTTTGTAAAGGATCCATATAAAATTATTTTGGAATTTTAGGCAATGACGATTCAAATACGCTGTTTTGAAGGTTAATAAGGCGATTACAATATCCAATACTAGGCTTAAACATTGAAGTGTTGTGTTTATTTAAATAAAAAAAATATTAAAGTAATGAACGCGTAAATATAAACTGAGGCCATCAAATGCAACAAAATTCGTTACTTACAAAATATTTCGAAAATATATTCAGAATATTATGTAGTATATGTATGCTAGAATCAGAATAGCTCATCACTTTATTCAGCACTGACAGCTTCAGTTTTATTTACACACAATAGTGATGACACATACAAGACTATCTTACTTAATGTTAAACACAAAATGCAAAAATACGCGCGAACACAATGCAAATCGAACAATATCGTAACATAAAAGCCGTACGTTTTCTTCGTTTCTACTTATTACAAATAATAAATAACAGTATATTTGATACGCAAATTGAGCGTAATAATTACAATATTTTTACTGCATACCCTGCACGAAGAAAATTGGAATCTATTTTACAATCTATATCGAAACCTTAATTGTTGGAGCCTACACAATAAAATTTGTGTGCAATATAGAAAAATTATACGCTAACTACTACAATTACTACTACATGCGTGTTAACGTGGATCGTCGCCGTGGACAGGGCTGACAGTTGCGAGTCGATTGACCTTACACAATAAATTACAGACGCTTATCATAAGGAATTTTCGTATAATTTAGAGATGATGGTAGCACTAAAGTACAATAATATAATTCTTTAATATTTTGGTAAACTATCAACTTATAGAGTATTAATTTATTTAATCTGTTGTAAATTTTCCGTTTTTGAATTAATTTTATAATAATTTCTTCCCTATAACAATCGTCTTGTAAGAATGGCATATTAAGACACATTATTTAAGCGGTATTTTCATTAAATCTAAAGCAAAATCGACTTACATATGGTTAAAATGATTAAGTAAACAAAAAACTGCTTATATTTATTACACCTAAAAGCGGGTACATGAGAATGAGAACCAGAATTTCCTTTTGGTATCGGATTACATAAATGTAATTGTTTATATCGAATTCTGGACTAAACTTATGTTACTTACTAAAATTAACATTTCAATTACTAATTCTTAGAATTAATCCTCGGCCTTATACAACCATCTCCATTAAAAAAGAGAAAGAGTAATTTCATAAACCTAACACATTCAACAGTTGTTTTGATGAAACGCGAGTTAAAATAATTCTTACGAGTTGTGTCGAGCTACTTGACTGAGACAGCACCATTGTTGAGATTCCGTAATAAGATGAAGACCTTAAATCAACAACCTAATTGATTGATGTCATTTTTACTTTTAAAATAAATGAGATTGACACCATGATAACAAAGGTAAAAAGAAATCGCAGCAATGGTGCTTTACATACAACCACAATAGTCAAGTTATTGTAATACTGTCTATCTGATTACATGTTTTGGATATCCGCAATTGTTGCAGACGTCGCTAATAATCGTTAGATAAATGATTGAATGGTGGTAAAGCAATTTTATAGTAGCAACAAAAGAGACTATATACAAAACTTTGTATCGCACTATTATTACAGAACAAAGCCGACGTCACCACTTTATTACGCCTGTTATAATATGGAGAATGAGTGAGGTAAGGAGGGACGATACACCCTTGACATGAAAGTCGTGATTAGTAATAAAAATATATAAAAATATTGCCCCAAAGATCGCCGTTATGCGCACTTTACTTTCTATGGATTATTATTATATGACCATGTATGTATGTGTCGATGTGATTATATCTAATAATATTATTTCAATATGAATAAGATATTGATAAATAAAATTAAGTATTACCTTACCTAGTGTTACCTTGAATTGATTCATCTTACCAAGCCACTCGTTACTATAGATGTTCACTTAGATCTAAGACACCATTGTAGCCCACATTGTGTTTAAAATTAAATTCTATAACTACATCCAAACTACGATTACATTAATTATATTCTTCGATAATTATAAAGCGGATGTGAAACACTAAATGACCTTACATACTAATAAAATATATCAAGAAATAATAAAAGAAACTAACATAAAAATAACAGTAATTGTAGATACTAGATTGTATCTAGAAGCAAAGGCGATAGTTTTTTATTTAAGCGAATGGCATCATTATAAAATTATAAAAGTAATAAAAAAATAAACAGAACCAATAGCAGTGATCTAACATAATTTTCAAATTTAAATTAAAAACTTTAATTGTATAAGATTTATAAAGAATCAAACAAAACAAAAAAATCCTTGCAATGCCCACAGACATGTTAATTTTAAATCAATTCGAGATTAGAATATAAATCGAGAGAGTCCTAAAAAATACAATATATTATATGATAGCCATCGCCATTTAAATCTATTTGCTTAGAAAATCACATAACTCTAGTTATCCATCTAAGATAAAGTGGCAGAGATTATAACAATTTTTAAATAGGTGTTATCATATTGAAACTTTGATTCTTTGCAATTATATAAAAATATTACTATGGAACATTTCTACATTCTTACAACACCCATATAAAATTAGCTATAAACTCTTATTCTATTGCTGAAATCTTCACATATTTGAATAGACATTAAAAATATATACACATTAGGCACTACTACAGCTTGTTAAATGATTTTTAATATATTTTGAACATTTATGCTGATAAAATAATTTTAATTCATTAAAAGTATAAAAATGTAGAAAATTATTCAGGTTTTATTTGGTATTTGCCATTGTTTAAAGCTTGTATAAACGCTTATAACTATAGATGTATGAAGTTATTTAAGGCCAAACTATTACACAAATGTTCTCTAGAATAATATTAAATGTTTTGTGAATTCAAATATTGAGTGAGAGAACTTACCTTACTAAAAAGGTAAAGTTGTCAACAATAACAAGCCTTATGAAACATTTCATGCTATTAGGGGAGAAATACGAAAGGATATTTGCTCAAGTGATTTGAAACTCAAAAAAATGATTAACAATACGAATCCATAAAATAAGAAATGCATTTTGAATTCAGAATTGCGCTGTTGACTAATATTTTTACACAATTCAATCTGTACACAAGACAGTGATCCAGAATGGACAGTTATATTGGACATTTTATTAAAAAACGTACGATATCTGTAGTACCAGTAGTGAACATTTACTACATACGATATTATATAGTCTCCTACAAACATTACACATTATGTAATTAAAATTTAATTTTAATCATCTACTCCCACTAATAGCACAAACTTCGCCATACTAATATAACAAAATATAGTGAACAAAGAAATCAGTATTACATATGTGAAAAATCATTATTAAAATGTGAAAATAGCATTAAAAGCTAACTAAGCTGTTACCTACAGTGTCATTCTTGTAAATAGTTCTACTGTACTACAATATTCTGTAGACTAAAACATGACGGCCTATGTTATAGACATTTATCTATCATAATACATAATATTTAGTTACCCATACTTAACCCTCAATTGTACGAGTATAGTGCGGTGATAGAGATTATACGTAGCGCCCAAGCTATAGACACATAATTGAATCCGTTCGTCTTAAACCTACCTTATAGTACGATGTTGCGTCGTTTCCCTTGTATATGTAACGTGGTACGTTGAAATTATAAAACATCACATGTGAGACTTCCATTATAAAAATGAACCTATGAACAAAACGATTACTTAGGAAATTTAAAAAAATGCAATTTATTTGTACATTTAATAAAATTCTGGACTGCTATAG
This sequence comes from Philaethria dido, assembly GCA_033558755.1. Taxonomy (NCBI): domain Eukaryota; kingdom Metazoa; phylum Arthropoda; class Insecta; order Lepidoptera; family Nymphalidae; genus Philaethria; species Philaethria dido. The sequence continues at coordinate 24,712 of JAKGSA010000138.1, forward strand.
ACTGTTAATTTAGTATGAGAATTTCAAAAATGATTGTCTCACATGCAAAGTATTAGATGAATAATCTTCTATATGTTAAATATAATCTAATGTCGTCCGATCAAATTCGTCTTTGTTGTTAGACTATAGTCCAGTTGTAGTCTTAAATCTAACGCTAATTCTAATATAATAAAATATTAGTACACCGCCTTGTTATGAAATGTCTCCCTTTTATATCGCGCAAATATAATAGCTCCAGATTAGTTTCGATAAACTCACCTACAAGAGCCGTTAAAGCGATACACATCTCTACATAATGACGATTCTCACATCCATTTTTTTATATAAAATTTAATCAACTCTAGTATTTTATTTACAGGACTATATTACGATTTTTTAACCAAATAAAGATCTGGAAAAGTTAGCATTGTAATTTTACCAAATCTACGTTCTTAACACAATAAAAAAAAGACAATATTAAACTCGATCTTATAATAATTGGCTGTCATGTGCTCACTCGTAACCCTACCTGGCTCTTCGTAGCAACCATTCGAGAAAGCTACCCAAACAATCAGTGTGAATAATTTAACGAGAATGCTTATGAACTGAGATCGAATAAATTACACAGAACGGTGAGAAGCGAACGTAAGATGAAGACATACGGTTACGAAGGTCAGCTTCGCTCGCGGTCGCGTCGTTAGGCGAAGTACATGACCTTCTTGGTGACGGCGTGCACGGTGATGGCGCGCGCCATGGCGCCGGGCGTGCGGTCCTCGCTGCAGGCGGACTGGTGGCTGCCCTCGCCCGAGTCGTGCTCCTTCTCCACGAGGTGGTAGCGCGCGCGGAACGCCACCAGGTGCGCGTAGTAGGCGGGCGCCGGGATGGACACGGAGCGCGTGCAGCGCACGTACGTGTGGCACAGCTGGTACGTGAGGCACTGCAGCTCGTCGGAGCCGAAGTGGTTGTCGTCCCACAGCACGTGGTAGTGCGAAGGCCGCGACGTGCCCTGGATGCCCTGGTGGCTGCACAGGTAGAAGTCGAACTCGGTGGGGTGCGTGATGCCGAGGTCCACGGTGGTGCCGGCCGGGATGTTGCCCGACTTGCCCGACTGCTCCTTCTTGTCGGCGCAGAACAGCCGCGTGTGGTGCCGCTTCTGCACCACTATGAACGTGATGCCCGGCTTGTACTCCGCCTCCAGCTATCCATAAATGTATGATATATTAGTTCACTTTTTTATAAAACATAAGGACGATATTATTTATAAGTGCAACAACAACAACAGTAGTTCTATTGTATATTATACTTTAATATGGCAGTTATGACAGTTAACCAGAAAGAATATCATATCGAATCGTAAAATGTTAATTGCATGTAGAGTAACATAACTCAATTCTTTTTAACTAACTAAGTAAGCACACCAAGTAAGCGAAAATATATTAAATACAAAGTAGCATCGGACTGAGACTGAGTTGGGAGTGCGTGTACCTTGATGCAGGCCTCGCGCACGGCGGTGAGCTCGTGCTGCAGCACGTGTATGAACTGTCCCTCGGAGATGCCGTCGCGGTACATGATGATGCGGTGCGGCTTGAACCCGCCCGTGCTCTTGTAGAACATGATGAGCAGCTCCTGCACCATGCTGCTCATCTCGTGCACTATCTCTTGTCTGGAAGTAATGCTGTATAGTTACGCTGTTGTTATTTAATGTGTCGTCTGCTTTCAATACTTTATACACTTATGTATATGCAATACTATATATCAGTGGCGAAGGGTGAACATTTTATAGTGGTAAGCCGGTATCCGATTTTTGGCGTCTCTAACCTCGCAAATCATCAGTTCAGCCTAGTCAGCCTGCTAGTAAATCCGCCACTAATTCATTGTAATTTACAAAAGGTAAGTCGATAAGAATCATGTTATATGGACACTTCGCCACTGCTATATACTCGTATGCTAAACGAAGTCAAATGTGTATATAATCTATTTTGGATACTTTTTATTTCAATTTAGCTCGTTTAATAAATTTACTATAAATCGTATCCAAACTACATTACTATGTCTATTTTAAATGATAAAATTATTAAATACATACATACATACATAGCTTCACGCTGTATTCCGCATATAGCAGGGTAGGCAGAGGGAACCTAGTGTTAAGACACTCCGTTCCCCACTTTCCGCCGAATTAAGGCATTGCGTGCTGAGTGGCGGAACTCAACGCCGCGCTTTGCCTTGTTACCAAACCCAGAAAATGAAAAATTCCATTTCCTGGAATGGGGATCGAACCCACAACCTGTCGCTGCTTGTGCCTCTGTGCGACGACACGCGTTTTTAAATAAAATATAAAACTTGTGAAACTAAATTATGTAAAGTACATCGAATTCCAATATTGTATAAATAAATATTTAGAAACGTATACATTTATTTACGTTACAGAAAAAAGATAAAGAAACTAATCAGAGAAATTTTTATACCTTTCTCAATATTTTTTTGTGAATTCGAGTACTTTATAACAATCTAATATAATGTGTAAATAATGAACATAATAAATTTCTAAGTACTATTATAAATTCACGGAACAGATAGATATTATCTGTAAAAAAAGTATGAATACGATATCGATAGACTCAGCGTTATCTTTCATTTTCAAGTATTAACCAAATCAAGTCTTAACAGGAAATCTATATAACTGGAAAATCAATATATTTTAAAATTTAAGAAGTTGCTAGTGAAACCGGTCGACAGCGTAAAAAACACATTTTGAAACAATCTAAGTACATTATCATAATCAACAAAATGTCACTCTTTTCTTTTCGTTAAATAACGATTTTTGTGTAAATTACGTTATCGATTGTATCAATTTTTATAAAAAAAACAATGTCGGATATGTATTTTTATAATCACTTCATTTAATTTGAAATCTGCTTACAAGTAAAAAATCTACCTACTATATAGTATTTACTCACTATTTCATGCATACGTTTATTGAATTTGACATAGGAGGTATCATCAGCATATAATTTTAAACGCCTAATCATAGAAACAATAAAAACGACGCAAACAATGAAACAGAATTAAATAAAAAAAAAGAATCTACTATAAATATAATCAATAACGACCTGTGTTGTTGTACGCGCACTGTTGCTGCATAACGCGAAGGATGCGCGTCCATGGAGCCCACGACCGCCGCAATGGACGGCTTCTTGTTGTCGCCGGCCGGCGGGTGGGTCACGTCCACGCCCAGGAAGATTACCGGCTCGTTGAATACCTAGGTTTATTTAACATTTTAGTATAGTAGATTTTGTGATTAGCAATTTTAGAGAAAGTTGAGCTTGACTTTTACGTCATAATTCTAAGAAGTGTCAAATAATGCATTTTGCTAAATGTTGGGAGCGAGATTTTGTTCCCGCTAATTATAATTATAACTTATTTTTAGTATTTCATCACAAAATATCATTTCATGTAAATAACATATTATTTATGGAAAACTTGCAGAAGAATATTCCTTAATAAATCGCAAGAAAATGTGAGCTTTAATGTCTATCTACTTAATCTCCATTTTTTATTTAAGTGGCATAAATAAAACAGTGTATTCTCTAATAACTTCCGTTATCAAATTATTTCCGATCAAAATAAGGTATTATCCGAAAATAAATTATTATATAAACAATTAAATAAATAAAGCAATTTGTAATAACGGACAAGTGTTGTTAAATAAGATACTGACAAAACGATTATAGGACATTCATCTTTATTTTTTTATATCAAATTTATATTTGCAATAATATTATAAATAATAATGTATAATAAAATTCATACCTTGGGACGTAAAGACGGCACCAGTATAGAATTAATGCCGCCAAGTTTAACGTTGATCTTAAGGCAGAGATTGCTTAACGTCTGTGGTGAGGTTTTGTTCACGTTCTTAGCTTGCACACATTGCGTCGCCATACCGAGCACAGTATCACCAACTCTCTTTACCTCAGCTATAAAATGAAATAAACACTAATCAGAAATAAAACGCAAAAATAATTTTAAAAAGATTATAATAAAAAAGACACGGAGAAAATATGTCCCGTGGCGTATTTGCCAAATTCGCAATAAAACTCATTCAGAAAAATTATAGTAATCGATACAATACAAGTATTCCTCATCGAGAATGATGTTTATGGGTTCAGGTCCTATTAACAAGAGGATTTATAAGAGCCACAAAAAAGCAGCTTGATATTTTTTACCGCATAGAATAAATAAATAGTGGCAAAAACTAAATGACTCGCTTTGTTTTCCCGGAGAAATAGAACTATTTTCAATATAAATTATTCCCCAAAGTGAAAACCGGTTCCACAACATCACGTTTATAGCCCAAAATGGGACAGCTACAACTATTATTAAGTTTTTTATGAAGTTAAGAACTATAAATATTTGAAACATTATAAAGTTGTGAAAACTATTACATTATTAAATTGCATATAAACAAGTATCATAGTTATTCACTAAACAGTCATACATCATATAAGTTATAAAAATGCTTTAAACATAAATTACAAAATAAAATATTCTAATAGCATCTAATTATAGAATATAATTAAATATTTTACCATAAACGGGTGTTTTGCCAGGAAGAACAACAACCACAAGCTGTAGCTGCACAAATGTCGACTTGAGGTATTTAAACATGGGCTCCACTTGGTCCGGTCCCGTTGCATACTTGCAGAAGCACGGCTGCCCTATGATGGGCATGCCCGCGTCGTTTGAAATCTTTTGTAGTTGCTGGGTAAAATTCCTAAATAACAAAAAACAAATTTAAAAAACCAATACAATCAAATTTAGAAACGGGAAAATTAAGTTCATTATACTTAAGGAAAATAATAGTTTTTATTATCTTGTAGTACACTATTGTTACATAGCATTATATGTGATAAATGATAATTTAACAAATTTAATTAAAATAAAAACTTCTATAAACTTTTCAACGTGTAAAAGTATTATATTTTATAATGGATGTTGCCCGCGGCTACGCTCGCGTGGTCAACGACAGTCCACACTACATACTATAATGTGTAGTGCATTCATTTGAAGGCTCTGAAGTACATAGATTTTCAAATTTTCAAAATAATCGTGACTGCCAAAATAATTTATTTAATAAAAACTATCCTGCCCTTTTTAATATCTCTTAAGAATATGTGTACAAAATTTCATGATAATCTGTTGAGTAGTTGAGCGTGAAAGCGTAACAAACTTATATTCACGTTTATAACATATGTAGGGATATCACATATTAATATAAAAAATATTATAATATTCTCTTACTTAAGAGCATCTTCTCGTACGGTCCTCTGCGGCGCGAAGCATGCGATGGCCCACACGCGTATCTCCACCCCCATGAAGAACTGCTTGCCGCGCATGTCCCACACACCCTGGTTCGGCAACGCTTGCTGACAAACGAACACATATTTACATCATAGGTTACTTTGAGAACACTGTATCGCTGATGCTGGAGGAAGGTCATGTAAAAGGTATAAGGATTATCTACGAAGGTGTATCAAGAGGTCGACGACAGACGACGAAAAAAAATAGGAATTAAAGAAAAGGGGCGAGAAAACTAAGCTAGGCCACTTGCTTTTAGTGCTGTTTTCTTGGTCATATGAGGAATGCCAGATAGAAAATGATGCTAGTAACTTTAACAGATAAATCAACAGGTCGAGAAGGAACGGAAACTCAACTTGCTTTTTTTTTAGATTTATCAATTTTTTTACGTTTTGTACATATATATATATATAAATATATATATATCATATCACTGGGAGATCTAAGCAACATTTTATCACACATATGTGGTCAGAAAAAACCTAGGGTCAAAACACTCCATTCACCACTTTCCATCTGAATTCCTTACTCCGTCCTTATCCGTTTTCAATAACGGAACTCTACGCCGCGCTTTGTTTTACCAGAGCGGGGAAATAAAAATAATTTAAACACAGAAATTGAACTCAGAGGCAGTCGCGTTTACAGCGGGCTCTAATAAGAACTTATGAGATACCTGTCCGCCGAGTGAGGAGACTCGTCCGCCGTACTGCAGTTTGGGCGGCGGCAGCACGCGCCCGCGCACCTCCATCATGTTGTTGGAGATGGTCAGCCCAAACTCCTTCACGTACAGGTCCGTGTTGAAGTTCGCGCGACGCACCAGGTTGTTGATCTCGCGCTCCCTGACCACACACACGCACATACATACATTATTTTAGCTAATGTCATTTTATATCCCATTAGTTAGTCTAAGTAAGTCTAGAACTAGCTTGTACCCGCGGCTTCGTTCGCGTAGTCATTAGAAGTCTATACTACATACTATAGTGTATAGTGCGTATATTCGTTAACTTAAAAGCTTTGAAGTAGCTTAATTTTCTTGACTAACCATCATGTCCGCCTAAATATTTTTCTTTTATATATTTTTTTTATAAAAAGTATCCTGTCTTATTTAAAGCCATTTGTTCATGATAATCAGTTGATTAGTTTTAGCGTGAAACATAAACAAACAAACTTATGTTCATATTTATAATATTATGAGGATAGTCTGAGTCAGTAGATTCATGTCAAATAAAACCAAGTCTTAAAACAAGAAAGAAATAAAAAAATAGTTTACCTATCAGGTGCTGAACGAGCTGTTGCTTTGATCATAGTAGATGTTTGCATGTCAGTTAGTTTCTTGATACATCTCTGTCCTGGCACTATGTTACATACTTCAAGAGGTAGGTATGTGTGTTTGTGTTCTTGTCCCACTTGAAGACACGGCAAGTGTGGATATCTGAGTTTCATTTTATACTTGTCCATGAAATATTTGGCCACTGTACATTCCACTGTTTGACCATTTTCTAATTGTAGAGGAAAACTAATGAAAAGAAATTATATAAAGTAATTTATTTTAGCCATCATATAAAAGACTAGCTGTATCCCGCAACTTTGTTTGCAAGGAGCACAATACCACGATGGCCTCAACTCGCCCGCGTAGAGTATAAAAGTTAACCCCTAGTTTCGTAGAAATTTCAAGAAACTCTCGTCTAGTAGTTTCGCCTGCACGTAATCGACAGTAACGTAAGCGATTTATATTATATTAAAATTGTAATATCTTCTAAGATGGTTATTGAAATTAAGTGATGTCAAAGACAATTTTGTTCACAATTAAATACTCTTAATCAACAACACATTTATTTGGATAAAGATTAATATTATTACGTTGAAACAACACTTAACCAATGCACTAATTTCGACCAAATTTGATTACCATATAAACGGTTCTAGTGAGTTAATCTTAAGTCAAAGTCAAAATATATTTATTCCATAAAAATGCTTAACATTTACTTGGACATGTCATAAAAGTAGAAAAAAATGCAAAACAAAATAACCAAAAAAAAATGTGCAATTTTGACTTGAAAAAAGCCCGTTCAAATGGTTGAGCCCATGAAAAGATACAGGCAAAGAAACTCATGGCCACTCTTTTTAATTGCCAGTATTTGTTACAAATTACAATTAACAATTTTAACTTAGAAATAGAGCAACTCATTTCCAAACATCTTTATCGCGAACATAATCTTTAACAGAGTAATATGCTTTTTGGCAGAGCCTGTTCTTAACCACTTTTAAAAGATAGACATATACTGTCGCGGACATTTTTTTAGATCATTTCAAGAGGAATAATTATTTCATACATATATTTTTGGTCTTGAACCGTTTTCGCAACGCACGCAAGGGAAGCCCTCAAGGATGAATAATTTTCCGCGTTTTTTTCACATATTCCATTATTTCTTCGCTCTTAATAGTTGCAGCATGATGTTATATAGCCTAAAGCCTTCCTCCATAAATGGTCTATTCAACACAAAAATAATTTTCTAATTCGAACTAGTAGTTCCTGAGATTAGCGCGTTCAAACAAACAAACAAACTCTTCAGCTTTATATAATAGTATAGATTAACCCTTTGCAGTCAGTGACTATTTCCAATTTTATAACATATATGTTCATCACGAAAGATGTGCCATTTGATACTTCATATTCATTCAGTATAAGGAGTTTCTCAAAGGAGTTTCTTAAAATTTCTACGAAACGAAGAGTTTTAACTTTTATACTCTATGTGGGCGAGTTGAGGTCATCGTAGCATTCTGCTCCTTGCAAACGAAGTTGCGAGATACAACTAGTAGTATATACATGCTAACTACACCAATTTATAATCAGTTTATTTATATTTGTAATTTTGAATTTAGGATTGAAATTTCACCTTATAAAATATAACAAATATTTTTTTAATCAAAATAAATTGATTTCATGATACAAAAAAACAGTTTTTTGGCAACTTCAAGTTTTAACTACACCTATAGCATATAGGCTTTACATATAACTAAATAAAGTTAAATTATTAATATATATTAAAGTTTCCCAAAGTGAAATACTTACGATTGCATTTGTGCTGGTCTACGAGTAACATTGCATACCCTATACTTCCTCTTCATAGTTCCACAATGGGTTATTTCAATTTTTAGTCCTTTTATTTCTTTGGTAAATTTCACTCTTTGTGAATCTGTCAGAGGCTTCCTTTGCTCATTTATGTCTCTTATGTCAAGAACTTCACACATAAATTCTATTACAGGTTGTGCTTTGTAAAATGCAGTTGCAGATACTAAAAGGTAAGTAGTTATAGTATGTCTAATATAAAATAACTTTTTTTTTTATTTTTATCTAAATACTTTAGTTTAATAATACATAATTATACAACATATTTTCAAGAGCATTTCTTGCAATATTTTTTCACATTCTATTTACTTAAAATTAATAATAAAATCTAAATTCTGTAATTATATTACAAAAACACTTTTATAAACATGAAATGAACACCACAAACAATTAATTGCAGTCATCATTATAATTGTTAATTAGTATAATAATTATGATTCTTTTATACACTACTATAAAGAATTAGCTAACATTTTAATTCACATATAATGAAATATTGCATTACCATCAATATTCAGCATCATTTTCCACTGGCTTGGTCTGACAGATTGATGGAAACCAAACCAAACCTCTCTCCCCCCTCCCAAAGGATGGTAATAACCTTCTGGAGAGGAAAAGAAGGATCTACCAACTGGTGTGTACATCATTGATGGTAAGTGTCTCATTACCACATCCAAAGCCAGGATTGCATCATAAGGGATCTGTCTAGTACGACCTTCCAAAGCTTCTTCTAAAGCAAATAATGATACCTAAAAGTCATATTGTAAAATGAAGTCACATTCCTTGTTTACATGAATAGTGAAACAAGTGTTTTATTACTTGTTGTTATATGCATAAACTTATAAGCACAGTAAAGTTTATTTCAATTGATTAATATAGATATATAAATTATAAGTATTATTTTGTAAATCTATAAGTACAATTTTCAAATTGTTTCTTACTAATTACTATACTTTCTAGTTATTAAAGTTAAATTATTAATAAAAACTTACCTGTGCTACCCACTTAATTGTAACACGGAATATTCTATCTTTTCCTTCACCAGGTAAAATTACTTCTAGTTCCACTCTGTCATTACCAATAGGCAAAGGATCTCTGGTGTATAAATTATTTCTACCATCAAATACAGGTTTTAAAGCACCAAATATCTTATTATAACAATTTACCATAGTTTCAACAATTTCTCTATTAACCTATAAGAAAATTAATTATTAAATATTAATTATTTAATTAAATTGTAACATATAAGAATCATATAAGCTAGATTAGATTCACTTACTTTTCTAGGACACTTATCAGGTTGTATATTAACATCATAATGATGAACAAATCCTCTTGGCATTGATATTTGAAAATGATTAGCGCGAAGCATAATTGGTCGGCCTTCATGACCTAAGTTTGGTCGTCGAGGGCATGTTAGCACTGGTAGATCGGGTGGTGGTGGAGCTGAAGGAGAAACAAGCGACATGCCACCAGATCCACTTGTAACACTGGCTGGTGGCGCGCCTATCGCTGGTGCGGTGTTTGGAGCTCCTGGTGCAGCACCAGTGGTACCTGCTGCTGCACTCGCAGCTCCCGACACACCCACCGCACCTGTCGTGGTCTCCCCCGCTGGAGCTATAATCGGGTACCATATTAAATAACATTTCTACTATAATACATATCTTAAGCAAGCATTTAATATTTGACAGCTGAAATTGTAATGTCCCTCGAAACATTATTTAGGACAGTCAAACAAAGGATGATGCTGTCTTACTAAATCGCAGCTAATAACATTTCAGAGTAAGATGCTTACGTTGACCAACGGGGTACATCTTTGTGAATAATTATATCAACAAAAACTTAAAATAAGAATATACAAATCCCTCGTGTTAAAAATTGTAACAATGTGATAAATGAATGTGGCTGTAAACTGCACTCTATGCTGCAAATTGACATTTGTCCAGCTATTTTGACATTCACAGACAATTCAAACGCTTTTATGAATGTAAGGCACAAGCGAATGCAAATTTAGTATGTAACATAAAATGAAAGTTTTCATAATTAAAAAAATGTGTTAGAAATTTAATTTCAATTAGGCAATTTGAATATTTTGTGTATAAATAAATAAAACTTCAGATTAAAAGACAATCTACTTTTTAGGATCTTAAATATTTTTTATCTGCTTAACCTTAAAAAAAGAATTATATTTTTGGAATCGATCTATTTCACGAATTTTCTCGTGTTCCAGAAAGAAAATGTCTATCCCTTACAGTGGTACCATACGACGTTCTGGGGGCGTAGTATCTGCAATTGGAAAACAATTAAGGGCTGTTAATCTTAAGGCTGCAAGGAGAATAACCGTAAAATTTGATCCGTTCAGTGAAAATTCTACACACACTAGGTTAAATTGTATTTATATTTTATCATCGCTTGTTTTCCGAGTTAATTTAATCCCATTTAGAAATGTTTATAAATAGTATCGAGCTGCCCATAAAATTATCCTCATTTACATATATTTCCGTTTGTTATGAATGCAAAATAGTAAATATGAGTAGTTTGTTCACTTAAGTAATGCAGTCTTCATCTTTCAGGAATTTTTTACATTATTTAAGTTCCCCAAAGGTAGGCCTCACTAATCCAAATTGTATTCTCAAGACGGACATTGTATGCGACCGAAGTGAACCAATAGTTGATATTGCTATTGTTTCTTCAATAGTAGGTAAGATACATCATCATCAACATAAAATATTATATTAATTTTAAAGACAAATATATGTCTCATGTGGTGATATAACTATTTAGGTTTTAAACTAATTACAATAGATTGGTCAGTTACATATTTAAGTAATATAAATTAAGCCACTCTTTTTAGCCCTGAGCTTTGCTAGTAATGTAGGAAGAGACTGTAATTTTAGTAGTTATGAGTTGTATACTCATTTTTAACAGCGAATATTTATTAATTTTTAATTAAGCTTTAAGCGACTAAATTATATAATTATAATTATATCAGCAAGTAAATTACAGCGATAATAGATATATATTTCTGAATTTTCTTTCAGAAACTGCAAAGATTAAAAAAGTGACATTTAAAAGTGGTAATTTAACTTGTTTAGAACTTCTCCAATTATTAAACAAACATATATCATCTCTAGCTCCAGTGGAACAGGTCACAAATACAGTACAGACAAAATTAGAAAAGAAAAAGAAGAAGTAAAAATGACTAAATCCACAAAGGGTAACCTTCATGTTGTTGAAGAAATATACAACCAGATACCAGCATTTACAGATGTGTTTTCTGAAGATACATTCTATATATTTGTTGTTATATTTGTCATGTCAACAATTTTGGTTGCCTTTATTTTATCTAGATTTATTACAATCAAACCTGTAGAATAATTTAGTATAGTATGTTGAAATAAAGTAAATGATAATTTATGCTTATATTATTTTACTAGCAGTGCCTGCGAATTCGTTCACACATATGATTTTTCACTTATTTTCATGTTAAGTACTGCCATATTTGAATTTTTCAACTACATATTGGCCTTGCTTCACCAAATCTTTCTGGTTACAGTCAACCTTATTATGTTTATTAAGTTTGAATATTCTAATATATAAAATATCCATATGTTCATAATCTTAGTGGTATAAAGTTCTGATCATTAAATATTACTTCATCTTGCCCCTCTATCAGATGATGTGATGTGTTCTTAACACATCACATCATCTGATAGTGTGCTTAAGTGTCTAAAAGAGGCTTAACGCATAAGGCTGAGGCCCTCCTTTTTCATGGCCTGCACAAAGATCTCCCCCGTGGGACTACTCTGTGCATCTAGGAGCATGAGGTGGAGATACGGGCCGAGATGAAGTATCTGAGTTTGACCCTGGATGGGCGATGGAGTTCGCATCTCACTCCGCTCAGCTTGCACTGCAGCTGGTACACGCTGCCGGGGCTTTCAGCAGGCTATTACTGAACGTTAGAGGGCCGGACTCTCCATGCCGACGGCGTTGTCGGTGTTTAGTTTTATGGCACTTTACAGTGCTCTTGTGTGGGCAGATGCTCTCATCGCTCATAACAGGGCCCATTTAATAACAAAAATTGTCTAAATATTTTCTTCCTAACTTTCACTTTATTTACTTATGAATATTAAGAATGTAAAGTAAGTAGTTTGATTATTTTTATCTTTAGTAATAAATAATAGCTTATGTTACTTGTGTGATGTTGTGTCATGTTGTGTCTTACTTTACGAATACACTGTCACAAATATTGAATAAACAAATATAACACAGTATTAACTTTTTACAATTAAAATTTATTACTATAAAAGAATTTCTTAACAAAATGTATTCTGTCAACTAAAAGTTTCTATCACCCTCAACAATTATAAAATAAATTATCATGTTGCTAATGAATAATAATTAAGTTGTTTTTAAGTTAAATTATTTTTATTACACTATATTAACAATTTCACTTAAATAATCGTGAAAATATTGAAAACAAAAATAATATTATAATATTACTTATTATGCGTTCATACTTTATGGATCCATTAAATATATCTAAAATCGATTATATGATTCTTATGAAATAAATGAATATCTCTTGTTCTCTTTTCATTTCTTTTAATATTTTTAATTCTAATAATTACATTACATTAGTGAAATGAGAAAGAATTTATGCGAGTAATTGATGTAATTGGATGGTGTTAGTTATTTATTTTTCTTATGAAAACTACATTGACTATCAATTCAAAAGTATCCTATAAGTTGCTCCAGGTTCTAAGCTATCACCATGCAAAAAATCATTCACTTCTATCCAGTAATTATCGGCAAATAAAGTAATTTTTCTATGTAGGTTTTTTACTTTTTTCATGGAATCTGCATCGAATAATAGGATAAAAACTATTCTATACCTCCTGTACCCTGTACCTCCAGACCCTAAGCTATTACCATGCCAAAATTCATATATTTCTATTTAAAAACAACAAAATATGACAAAAATTCTACTGATTAGTTTTTTCGCGTCTATTGACGATATATTAACGTACCCAATTGGTACTTTTCCAAAATTTTTCATGTACATAATTGACTTTTCTACTCTTTTATTATATACTAGCTTTCCGCCCGCGGCTTCGCCCGCGTGGAATTCGGTTATATCGCGCGACGTGTAAGGAGTAGCCTATAGTCTTTCCCAAGGTCTAGAAAAAAAAAATTATAAAAAATAAAAATATTTTTTTTTATAAAAATTTTTTGCGATAAAAAATATCCTATGTCCTTTCCAAAGTTCGGCTCTACCTTCATACCGAATTTCATCAAAATCGGTTCATTGGCTTAGGCGTGAAAGCGTAACAGACACAGTTACTTTGGCATTTATAATATACTAGCTTACCGTTTGCGGCTTTGCCCGCGTGGAATTCGGTCATATCGCTCGGCATGGTAAGGAGTAGTCTATAGTCTTTCCCAAGGTCAAGACTATTTGTCAAAATTGGTTAATTGGTTTAGATGTGAAAGTTGTAAACAGTTGAACAGTCTTACATGATTTTGTTTGACAATAAGGAACTTACATTCAAACTTTCATCCCCTATTTCAACCTTTTCTACTCTTTTTTTTCGCGATAAAAAGTATCCTATGTCCTTTCCCAAGTTCAGCTCTATCTTCATACCGAATTTCATCAAAATCGGTTCAGTGGTTTAGGCGTGAAAGCGTAACAGACAGACAGACAGAGTTACTTTCGCATTTATAATATTAGTAAGGAAGTAAGGATAGAGATTTATCTATCAAGTTCTACAAACTATACCAACAAATTTACTATATTAAAATATGATAATTCAATGGTATTTTATAATCTAATATATTGTAATTATGAAGAAAAACTGAAATGATATATTATAACACGCCTATATTATTAAACGCTTGTCGTGGCGCAGAGGCACAAGCGTGACTGTAAACGTGACGGGTTGTGGATTCGGTTCTCACTCCAGAAATGGAATTTTTGATTTCCTGGGTTTGGTAGTAACAAGGCAAAGCGCGGTGTAGAGTTCCGCCACTCAGCACGCAATGCCTCAATTCGGCGGAAAGTGGGGAACGGAGTGTGTTAACACTAGGTTCTCAGGTTTCCTCTGCCTACCTTGCTATTTGCGAAATACAGCGTGAAGCTATGTATGTAACTAAAATTATTATATTTCACATTACCAGGTCTTTCAACAAACAAAGTTCTTTTCAGATCAATTTTAATTAGACTGTAAGTGAGGAAGCGAATGAATAAGAAAAAAATAAATTCATCATTTATTAGATTTTTTCTTTTACAAAATATTGGTCAAAATATTCTTAAAAGATGATTAAAATTCTTGTGCTCCCCAACGTATCTGAAAAGTAAATGAATAAAAATTATTGTTTAGGTTTTAGAATTATAACAACAGACTGATAAGTTAACATACAGTATATAAGCTATATTTTAATTGTTAAAAAATCACTTTTTATTCTTTACTTTCTGTATTTTTTTTGGTATATTATTTTGAGTGTTGTTTAGTGAAACTAACCAAATGCCTTGCTTTGTCTTACAAAATTAAATAAAATTAATAAAATTAAATGAGAATTGAAAAGAGATTTTCAAGAAATATTTTATTAAAAATAATCAAAAACAACTTAATAATATTTTAATTTGCCCCAGTCAAGATAGAACCCGTCACTACTGCATCGTGTTACTATATTCAAATATTTTACTTACATCTTGATTGCGCGCCTTCTGTTTCCTCTCGACTAACGACGATAGGGCTTCAGAGCGCACCGCTAGAGAGTCTATCCTCTCTACGAGTTGCTGGTAGGGGGACAGCGGCTGCGCACCCATCACCACGTGACCCAACTTTGAATCTATTTTGGCATCCAAGCGGGCATTACGAATTAAGTTTACAATCCAACACTCTGCTTCATCAGGCTGCATATTTAAGTTTTCTGCTAACATTCTAAAAAATAAAAATATATAGCTATTATCTATTAAGAAAATAGAAACGACGATTGTTTATTATATTATTAATCTACTTGTGTTTTTTTAAAGAAATAACAAATGTAAAGTAATAATATTATATATATTTATTTAATATCATACCCAATACTGATAACTTGATGAATACGACAGAAAGTTTCGAAAATCATGAGGCGAGCGTTCTCAACGAACTCATCCAGGCAGGCGATCAAGAAAAAGTCTGTCAACAATACTGCCTGGCACTGATTTAATTTCCTGCGTGCTGCCTCAAAGTCGAAGTTAACATACAAATGCTCAATGAACTCAGTTATAGGGTCCCTGAAACAATATTTTTGTTATGGTAGTTGTATTTGCTGTTAATTTTAACAAATTCGAATTTTATTATGAAAAAAATACTCTATTGAAAAATATAAAATTAAAAATTTACTCTGTACCATGCTAACTTAGAAAGATAAGAGGTATGAAAGAAAAATAAAACCTGTAGGTGTATGCCTCCTGCTGAATGACTTTGACAAGGTCCTTGAGCGCATTTCTCCGTGATCGGTTGATAATAACAGCTGTAGCCAAGTAGCGGAGGATGTGGGGGCACATAGTCTGGATAGCGTTCAAATATCTAAAACAATACATGTATTATTTTATCTCACATAAAAAGTACATAACTGTTAAATTATAAAGAGTAAAACATGATAGACGTGGTCGCCGTACGCATTTTATAAGATCCGTGGAGTCCATCAAACTGGAAATGGTTGAAATCGCAGTCATTGAATTGAATTGAATCGCATTAATTTAAATTCTGTGCAATTATGGTTCTAATCACTAAAAACTTTAAAAAATAGGTTAAGGGACATGAAAAAAAATGAAACTTACAGAGGCTTATACAAGAACATCTCAATGATGAGGTCGCGTCCTTTGACGTGGTTGAAGAATACAAATAGTGACCAGTGTACCAGCCACGTGCGTTGCTGTAGCGCCTGCATGTTGTTGGCGGTGGCGCCTGCACCACCATTATCAATAAACTCGCGCAGTTTAGTTAAGTCGTCAAGTGCAGCATCCCAGTTTTGTACGAGAATTTCACTCGCAAATTTTCCCCAGAGGACGGAAAGATAATTCTAAAAATAAAGAAATTTCAATGCAATATATGTTTTAATCTTTTCAGCTTTATCTTTTTAGTAGTACAGAAAGATAGGCACAGGTAATTTAGCATCAAGACCCTTTGTCCATGTTTTCGTCCAGAATACATTACGCTGCATGGTAAGTGGCGAAACTTAACGCTGCGCTTTGTCTTACCAGGCTGAGGAAATGAAAATAATTGAAATATCGATAAGATAATATCATTCCTAACAGTGGGGATCGAACCCACAACAAGCGCTTCGTTCAAACGCTATCTAACTACGCCATGCTGACGTTCGCTGTTGAAAAAAAACAACATTAAAACTTCTTTAAATTATGTGGTTTGTACAATAGTCAACTTGTCAAGTATTTTATTAAAAAAAATATACATGCCTATGTCATTTATAAAGATGTCAGCGAAATTAATAGTTCATAAATTTGAAAACGAAAGTGACTATAGGTCATTAAGTATATTTATTGATAATAGTGATGAAATAAGCAAAATTACCGAATGGCAAGATGGTGTATCGGGGAGCAAAAAGTTAGACAAGGATAAGCCGCGTTTAGTTGTGAAAATAATCACAGATGAAAAATTAAGTTTTTTAGATTTAGATGCTTGCGCTCAAACAGTTCAGAGATCAGAAAACTGTTATAACAATATATTTTTACCAGAATGTCCTTTAGATTTGAAACTGCAACATATTTCTGAAGTTAAACAAATTATAGCAAATTGTGAAGAACGCGAGCACTATAACGAATATAGTCCCATTTCTACTACAGATAAAAGTAGTGATCTATTTAAAAAATATTTTAGATCGTCAATACCTTCTAACTGTTCAGATTCTATAGATCCTTTAGAATATAGTTTGGAGAGAGTAAAAGAAAATAACGCAAATATTATGGAAAATATTCTTATACTAAACAGGACGTTAAATTATACTAAAAACAGGGATATGCCTAATCCAAAAATACTGCGATCGTATCCTTGTGAAGAGTGCGGGAAATGTTTTGTTTATGAGACTGGTCTTCGAAGGCATTATGCCGTCAGACATTCATATTTTGATTCGCAGCCTCGGTGGCAGCTCGTATGGACATGCACTGAATGCTTCCAAGTTTGGCCTCAACAAGACTTAGCGCAAGACCACGCAAAACAATGTTGTAAAGGTGATAGCATAAGCTATATCCGTGAAATAAAAACTTCCTCACTTTTACAGTGCGAATTTTGTGAAAAAGTATTTACAAGTATACCAAGGCTTTTGACGCATTTAAGATTACACACCGTGACAAATAATTACGAATGTAACGCATGTGATGTAGCATTTTTATGCTACAAAATTGCAGAACAGCATTGGATGACATGCACGTGGCTCAAATTGTGTTATCAGTTTATTTTACCAAAAATGTTACTGTGTAATGCTTGTGACAGGAAGTTTAGGAGTTACGACTCGTTATATAACCATAGGTTAACATCTACCTTAGAATTTAATTTCATATTTAAATCTTTAAATTCTTGACAATAAAATATGTTTATTGTTTAAGGTACAAGATGGCCCATTTCATACCTAAGACGAACGACGGTAATTTCGCATTAACGTCCATACTTGTCTACCAGTGTGAAATTTGCGGTCAATGGTTTAATGAGGTACCACAACTTCTAGAGCACAGGCATCAATTTCATCCTCATTGCGATAATGGAACACTTTTTAACATTGTAAGCATTCCATAGTATTATTTGCTTTCTTTCTGTATTAGTTGTATCTTTAAATCTATTACAAATATACTTCCACAATTTAATTTGAATAGGAATTGCAAAAATTTGTTTAGACTAAAAAATGATTGTTTATTTATATCACCCTTTAAAGAAAATAAGAAAAGGGAAAAACTTCCTAGATAGAACTCTTATAGTAATAAATATACACATGTAATTAGCAAATTTAAGTCATTAAATATTAATGTTGTTTTTTATTTGCCACAGGATATGCCACTAGCAATTGAAGATTAAGAAGATTAAAAATATTTCAAAATATTACAACATTAGTAATCTAATAAATAAATTTATACCATAAGAAACCTATTTAATTGTTTTTTTTTTAAATTACAAATTTTTAGTTAGGTCACTTTTGAGG
This sequence comes from Philaethria dido, assembly GCA_033558755.1. NCBI lineage: Eukaryota > Metazoa > Arthropoda > Insecta > Lepidoptera > Nymphalidae > Philaethria > Philaethria dido. The sequence goes on from JAKGSA010000138.1 coordinate 43,382, forward strand.
GTATAACATATGAAGCAATTATATTCAACTAGCTTTCCGCCCGCGGCTTCACCCGCGTGGAATTCGGTTATATGGCGCGACTTGGTAATAGCCTATAGTCTTTCCCAAGGTCTAGACTATTTATCAAAAACAGTTGAACTATCTTACATGATTTTATGTTTGACAATAAGGAACTTCCATACAAACTTTCATCCCCTATTTCAACCTCTTCTACCATTTTTTTCGCAATAAAAAGTATCCTATGTCCTTTCCGAAGTTCAGTTCTATCTTCATACCGAATTTCATCAAAATCGGTTCAGTGGTTTAGGCATGAAAGCGTAACAGACAGACAGACAGAGTTACTTTCGCATTTATAATATTAGTAAGGATGTTCATGTTGTTTTGTTTTATTTCAAAATAAACTATTCAAGCCAAATTTGAATTATTTTATTTTAAATCCATGCTATACATACTAATGATTCAACAATATTATATAATTTTGGGCAGGAAATTCCACAATGAGCACTAGAATCCATAATTTTACAGATTCATAGTCCAGGCTTATTGTGTTACAGGGAGAGAAGTTTGGAGCAGTGCCCAAGAGTTGCAAGTAAGGCTTATTGGTTGCTGGCTGAGGTCCTATATCTAACTAGATATATCTTTAATGTGCTAAAAAGTCATAACATAACATACCTTATCAGTAGGAGACATCACTAGCTGACAGAAGTACAGATATGAAGCTGATTCCACATAATTACCACACTCATAGCGATATTTTGCTAATCTATACATACTGTCAATCATCTCTATTTTGAACTGCAAGAAAGCATAAAAATATATAAACATGTTGCACTAAGTCTGTGATTGCTTTTAAATAAAAAAACTATATTTACTATGTGAAACATTTAAAAAATTGCAACAAGATTTTTGCCATAGAAACACTTTTGGCTATATTTTTATTTTGGCTATACTATGTTTCTAAGTAAATAATCCATATAATAAAGAAAACCTTAAATACCTCAAATTCTTTGTTGGTTGTGAGATAATTAATTAGAGTTTTTGGATCTCTCATAGTTTCAACAGTTTTCATAACATCGTCTCGCTGCATCAGTTTCAAGACTGGTTCAACAGCATCCTGAAGTTCTTGAAGTTGGGATAGTACAAACCCTCTTCTTGATTTGATTTCCTGAAAATATTTTTCCTTTAATAAATATATACTCTATTTACAAAGTACCTATAAAATGTAGCCAACTTTTATATTTATAATATTTATATAATAATATAGTATATAACTGTTTAGAAATAATATACATATTATTTCTAAGTTAATATTGTGCATGATGTAAATTAGTTGCAATGTCTCTTATATAGTTTTTTGTTCCACCGCTCACTATTTTTCTTGGTACCCATGCTTTTGATTGTCACTTTCTCTTTATATTCTTATAGTAATAAACGTTGATACAGCTCTGAAGTTATTTCACTTTTTCACCAAAATACTACCTGATTTCGTGGACATGGTCCATCGGCCGGATGATAATTATATTAATTATCAGCATTAAAGGAGTTTCTGGATTCTTTTTGGAAAAATAAGTAAAATCACGAACATAACCGGGGACACTTAACATGGCATGGTATATATGGCGTGGTTTATTGAATTCAAACATTATTCAGCAATTTCAATACTTACGTTCCACCCAGTACTCTTATTCAGGTAGTTTTTAAGGTTTTTGAAACTGTATAAAGGTTAGTAATATTCATTGTATTTCATTGTTCACTTTTTGTCATAATTGGTTTCTTCCCAGTATTGTATTAATTGGCTAGAGTTTCACGACACCTTTTCTAGTCTCATTCACTCCAATAATGAAATTGATAATATAAATAAGTTTCATTATTTAAGAGCGTCATTATAGCGCACTGCGGCCCAAGTTATACAGTCCATTGAATTTTCATTGAAGACATACTCTGTTGCTTGGAAAATGCTTTGTGAGCGATTTGATAATAAACGCTTACTTATTCAAAATCATGTTACAGCATTATTTAATATTGACGTCATCACTAAGGAGTCTTCTGTATCTATCAAGCGTATGATTGATCAGTTGAATAAACACTTAAGGGCGTTAGGGTATTAGGCGAGCCAACGAAGCACTGGGATACACTTCTTATTCATATTGCTACTCAAAAGCTTGACGGCAAAACATATCGCGAATGGGAAGAATTAAAGGGTAAACTTAATAAGAATGAACTTTTAACCTTTGAAATATTTTGTAACTTTTTACGTAGCCGTGCTGATCTGTTAGAGGCTTTAGAGCTATCTCGCAGTAGTAATCGTTTATACTCATCTGGAAATATAAATACCAGGATTACATCCACATCCACAGTTCAAAGGCATTTCTTTTGTCGGTGCTTGTAATGATATTTCAAATTTTTTGAAATGTATTAGTGGTACTTTATCTGAGACTGTTGCTGATGATGGTGTAAAATTTCATTTTACTCCAGCATATTCCCCTCATTATGGTGGTCTTTGGGAAGCGGGTGTCAAATCCACAAAATATAATTTACATAGCCATATAATTAAATATAATTTACATAACATTCCCTGCCTTTAACGTATATGTCTACAGATCCTGCAGACCTGACGTCTTTGACTCCTGGACACTTTCTTATCGGGCGATCACTGACATCGCTACCTTCACCGAATTATGAAGAACAAAATATTAACAGACTGAGTCGATATCAAAGAATCGAGCAACTTTGTCAGCATTTTCAAACCAGAACGAAATGGCGAGCTTTAGAAAATCCTCTCAAATTAGACACCCTTGTTCTCGTGAAAGATGATAATCAGCCACCACTTAAATGGCAACTCGGGCGAATTGTGGAAATTTATCCTGGGAGCTACGGCATAGCCAGAGTAGCAAACATTAAAACCACCAAGGGAATTGTTCGAAGGGCATTCAGCAAAATCTGCCCACTTCGGCATCCTGATGATTGTTGAAAGACCAGCTTCCAACGCCTGGAGGCATGTTTAGAAATAATATACATATTATTTCTAAGTTAATATTGTGCATGATGTAAATTAGTTGCAATGTCTCTTATATAGTTTTTTGTTCCACCGCTCACTATTTTTCTTGATACCCATGCTTTTGGTTGTCACTTTCTCTTTATATTCTTATAGTAATAAACATTGATACAGCTCTGAAGTTATTTCACTTTTTCACCAAAATACTACCTGATTTTGTGGACAATAACTTAAGCTTATATATTAATATTATATTTAATATTTTAGACTACACATATATTATATACAAATAAAAACAAAATCGATATTGAATGATCAACAGCTCCCATCCCTATTACCACTTAAATATATAGGTGTTACATGCCCTGCGAACTGCGCATGCACAAAATCACTATTCTGACGCAAAGCTCATGTCTTTTGCTGCCTTATAATTATCTAGCGAATATTAATTTATGTTCATTTTCTATGCTTTCCTTTACACTTCTTTTTCTCATTGACTGTTCTTGTTTTCTGTGTTGCTTTTATAACTTTATATGCCTGTGCTTTGTGCTTTTTTCCACACTTGCTCCTTCTTGTATATTGTGAATGTAAAAGTGTAAATATTAAGAATAAAACACTTAATGTGAGTGACTATATTTTTATTTACACACTTTTCTATAACTACAAAACATATTCCCTACTTTATATTACTTACTATATATATATATATATATATATCATATTGAGTTATATCAATTTATACTATAATATTATTTATGTAATAATTTATTTAAGTGTATAAATAAAATAGCAATGTTTAACACATGTCTTACTTACCTCTGGTGTGTCTTCATCAGGATAAAGCATCCGTCTTATGTCAATAACATAGTCTATCATATTAGTCTTGCTTAGTATTTCTAATTTAGCTTGTAAAAGCTCGGACTGGTCATAGGTCTGAAATAATAACATAAGTGGTTATGTGCACCATTGTAAAGTATTATTAAAACTCTTAAAAAATTGTATGTATAATATTATAAGGCTAAACCAAACCAACATTATTCTAATTATCAATATCTCACAATATTTGATTCATTTTAAAACTAATAAGGTTGTAAAATCAGATGTGTAAGCGTACCTCTTTAGCTGCTAAAAATTCTAACAGCGGAAATACTAAATGTCGATCTAAATATTGACCTATCTTAAAGGTAAGATCAAACTTTGAGTAACTCATGATTATTATGGAGTAGAAGTTAAACGCAAGTTAAATATAATAACCATTAAAATATACACTCGTGGCCAAATAGTTGACAGTCAGGCAGTCAAAAGGCCAAGCCTAGCTCGACAACTCAGAATTTTCAATTTTAATTTACATGTAGTGTAGCCTATAAAAAAAATAATATTTAGCAAAACAGCTTCGAAGAGCATTAAAAAAAAAGTGATATTGGAAAATCCTTATTTATCTCTACCTTTTCTTGTGTAAAAAACTATTGATTTTATTATTATATTTATTTGTTTTAGGGATGTTAAAAATAAAAAAAAAAAGCTATATCGATGTATCGATATTTATTAAAATATCAATATTAGAGTCGATAGAAAGTATTTTACTTATTCTTTTTTATTAGACAAAATTACAAAAATATAAAGAATTAAAAGGCTATCTTCTAACTTTAAGACCTATTTAAGATATCAAACAAAAATAAATCAGATAAAACAATATTTGTCCGCAAGTGAAAATAGAAAAGCTCTGCTTTTTACATCCTCCGCTGTCAGCCGGCTTCTATTATTAGCTAAATATATTACGCTACTGTCTCTGAAGGTACAGAGGAAGTCGTAGGTATCAAGTATATAAGTGCTAAATTTGAAATCTATATCTATATATATAATAAAAGAGCAGAAAAGTCAATTCTGTACATGAAAATTTTTAGAAAAATATCAATTGGGTACGTTAATATACCGTTAATAGAAGCGAAAAAACCAATCAGTAGAATTTTTGTCTGTCTGTCTTTTTGTCTGTCTGTCTGTCTGTCTGTCTGTCTGTCTGTCTGTCTGTCTGTCTGTCTGTCTGTCTGTCTGTCTGTCTGTCTGTTTGTCTGTACATTTGAACGCGCATCACGCAAAAACTACTGGACAGAAATGAATGAATTTTGGCATGGTAATAGCTTAGAGTCTGGAGGTACATATAGGATAGTTTTTATCCCGATATTCGACGTAGTTTTCATGGAAACATTGAAAAACCTACATAGACAAATTACTTTATAGGCCGATAAGAACTGGACAGAAATGAATGATTTTTTGCACAGCAACAGCTTAGAGTCTGGAGGTACATATAGGATAGTTTTTATCCTGTCATTCGATTTTGTTTTCATGAAAAAAACAAAAAACCTACATAGACAAGTTACTTTATATGCCGATAATAACTGGATAGAAATGAATGAATTTTGGCACAGCAACAGCTTAGAGTCTGGAGGTACATATAGGATAGTTTTATCCTGTCATTCGATTTAGTTTTCATGAAAAAAAGAAAAAACCTACATAGACAAGTTACTTTATATGCCGATAATTACTAAATGGAAATTAATAATTTTTTTGCGTGGGTATAGCTTAGAACCTGGAGCAACTTATAGGATGCTTTTGAATTGATAGTCAATGTAGTTTTCGTTGAAAAAATAAATAACTGACACCCTCAAATTACGTCAATTACTCGCATACTTTCTTTCTAATTACACTAAGTAATATGAATATTAGATATAAAAATATTAAAAGAAATGAAAAAGAGAACAAGAAATATACATTTATTTAATCAGAATCATATAATCGATTTTAGATATGAACGGTAATAGGTATGAACGTATAATAAGTAATATAATAATTTTATATTTGTTTTCAATATTTTCATGATTATTTAAGAGAAATTTTTAATATAGTATAATAAAAATAATTTAATTTCTTACACAATGGGATTATTATTTATTGGCAACATGATAATTTATTTTATCATTATTATGAGGGTAATAGAAAGTTTTAGTTGACGGAATATATTTTGTTAAGAAAATCTTTTATGGTAATAAATTCTAATTGTAAGAAGTTAAAACTGTGTTAATTTACATATTTATGGAAAAGTGTATTCATAAAGTAAGAGAAAAGATGACACAGGTAACGTAAAGTAAGTTTTATTAGTAAATATAATAACAATTATCCTATTCTGATTATTAATGTGAAAGTTAGGTTAGTTACTTATTTAGATGATATTTGTTACTCTAAAACTTAGGACTATAATTTAGAAGATTTTATATGTGCGAATCGGACTTATATGCATGTAGGGCTACAGAATAATCTAATAGGAAAAAATAAAAAAAACAGTCAAATTACATTGATTACAAAATTACAAGTAAAACCAATTTTTTTTCAAATATAATTTATATTCGAGAAAAAAATTAGTAACAATACCGCTACATAAAAAAAAATTACAAAGCGTACAATTTTTTTTACGTGGAAATGAAACCCGCGCCTGGTGTTGTATGCACTTAGAAATATCAAAATATTTAATAAACAGCATTCTCTCTTGCCAAATGATTGTTCATAGAAATAATCTTAAAAAATAAAAAAATAAAAAAAAAACTTAATCTTAAAAATTTTTTTTCAATTTTTTACCGAGATGCTAACAACAAAAATAAGTTATAACAAGTGTATAAAAATTAAGACATGGTTGATTAAGAACCTATGTCTTAGCGGTCATAGTGCTTGGACGAGACTGGCACTGGTCTTGCTGCGTTCAATTTTTTATACCTAATACCTTTTTAAATTATTTTTTTTAATATGTTGATTTTTGGGTTTTTTAATATATCGATGTATCAATATTTCTTCGACAAGCCTAATTTGTTTATGAATATTTTTTTTACTTCGTCCGTCCCAGCCAGACAGCAATATTAATATTGTATGTCCACTATTTACATGCGAGTTATCTTTCCAGTTAAATAATAACATACCTCGGCATTGTGCATCAATGAGTCGCTGTTATTCTAATTACTAGAGTACAAAAATTCATTTTATATTTAATCTTCGCTTTAATTTTTAACCTGTGTAAAACTAGTACTACTTTATTACCTATGAAATGAATTCGGTGTCGGTGTGTGTATTATTGTGCGCTTGGGTATATTTATTTATTTATGATCAATTTGGACTCTGATTTCATAACATTTATGAATATTTTAATTCCAATATCAAGTGTAATTATACGATATTAGCATGTGCCCGTAATTTTTTTAATAAATATTAATATGCGCGCCGTTTCTTGTAAGATTGATTCCAAAATGGCGTCACTACAAGAGTGTGTTTATAGATAGACGCGATAGCATGTGTGTTCAAAGAAATCTAAAAATAGAGGGCTTGCATAAAGCTAGTTGCATAAATTTTAAACAAAAATGTCTAATACAGTGATAACAAACTATACGGACCTAAATGGGCCGTCGACCAAAACTGATAGTTCTGTGGTTGTTATTGTAAACAAGGATGGATCCTTGTCAGTAGACCAAAAATTACTTGGTACACTAATGGGTGAGTTATCATTTTTATTAACAACATTAATTACTTATAAACATCACACAATTATGCAATTTGGATCCTATTATTATACAATTTGTCAATTAACAGCCACTTTATAGCTATTTTGTTTTTTTTGTATTTGTGTTATATTTTGTTTGTTCTGTTTTAAAATCAATAAATTATGTAATATACTGAGAAATCTATAATTTAGTTTTATATTGTAATTTTATCTTCATTTATAATTAGATATTAAAATTTCCTGCCAAAATTACATATTGTTTTAAGCATACATTAAAATGTTTTTATTCATATATCTTATTTAGGAAGCGATGGATCTCAAGCTGCAGGAATAAGCGTAGTTCGAGTTGGGCATGAGGGCCGCCCTGATGATGCCACTGACTCAGATGATGAAGATGAAAAAGTTCCACATGTTACTCTATCAGTAGATAGTTATTATAATGAGCCAGACAGCATTATTAAATATGGTAAATAAATTTATTTTCACATATTATTTTCTGTAAAACTGTTATAATTTGCTTTTGCCCCATCATTTCTATGGGGTATTTCTGTGAAGCTGATTAGTTATATAATAGACGCTATTGCTCCTTACCTTGCGAATATATTTAATAATTGTATAGAGTCTGATGAAATTTAGTAAAGTCATACCGATATTTAAATCGGGTAGCACATCAGATCCCAATAACTTTTGACCAGTATCTGTGCTACCATAGTTCAGTAAGATTTTTGAAAAAATTATTTTAAATCAAATATTAATGCATTTTGATTTACATAAACTTATGCATGAAAAACAGTATGGCTTTACTAGGGGTCGTTCTACTGCTGACGCTGGTATAAATCTTTTAAAAAGTATCTATGAGGCTTGGGAGGAATCGCAGGATGCTCTTGGCATATTCTGTGACCTGTCCAAAGCATTTGACTGCGTTCGGCACTCTACGTTGGTCATGAAGCTACACCACTACGGTATAAGAGGATGTGCACTCAATCTTCTGGCCTCTTATTTAAGTAACAGGATTCAGAGGGTTGATGTAAATGGCAAGAAATCACCTGGATCACAAATCAATTTGGGGGTCCCACAGGGGTCTATTCTTGGTCCTTTCCTCTTTTTAATATATATAAATGATTTACCATATCTTTTCGGAAAGAGCCATGATATAGTATTGTTTGCTGATGATACCTCCTTAATATTTAAAATGAAAAGGTGTCTAAATGTTTATGACGATGTAAACAATGCTCTTACTAAAATAGTACATTGGTTTAGTGCTAATAACTTCCTATTGAATAGTAAAAAAACTAAATGCGTCATTTTCAGAACGCCTAATACAAAAATTGTTAAAGCCAATGTACTGTTGAATGGTGAGGCCGTGGATCCTGTTGATTCTACGGTATTTCTCGGCATCACTATAGACTCCAAGTTACAGTGGGGACCTCATATTGACGGATTAGCGAATAGACTTAGCTCAGCAGCTTTCGCGGTTAAAAAAATTAGATTATTGACTGACGTGGAAACGACACGTCTTGTTTATTTTAGCTAATTTCATAGTATTATGTCCTATGGCATTATACTATGGGGTAATGCAGCCGCTATTAATTCGATCTTTGTCCTGCAGAAGCGAGCTATTCGTGCAATCTATAACTTAGGCCCTAAAGATTCCTTAAGACTAAAATTTAAGGAAATTAATATTTTAACAGTTGCCTCTCAGTACATCTTTGAAAATGTACTGTATGTCAAGAAAAATATTAGTAATTTTAACAAAGTTGGCGATGCACATAATATAAATACAAGAAATAGGCTTAAACTTGCAGCGCCTGTAACTCGATTGTATCGAGTCCGCAATTCTTTTAAGGGACAATGTGTATATTTTTACAATAGGATCCCAGAAAACGTCCGAGAAATTTCCATTTTGCAATTTAAAAAAATTGTAAAAAGACATTTGTGTGTTAAAGGTTATTACCTAATTAGTGATTTTATAAATGATAACACACCTTCTTTTTGTGTTGAATAGACCATTTATGGAGGAAGGCTTTAGGCTATATAACATCACACTGCAACTATTAGGAGCGAAGAAATAATGAAAAATGTGGAAAAAACGGGGAAAATTATTCATCCTTGAGGGTTTCCGTTGCGTACGTTGCGAAAACGGTTCAAGATACCAAAAATATATATGTGAAAGAATTATTCCTCTTGAAATTATCAAAAAAAAATATGTGAAAGAATTATTCCTCTTGAAATTATCTAAAAAAATGTCCGCCACAGTATATGTCTATCTTTTAAGATTTACTCACTAGAACCTTTATCCAATTAAATGTGTTGTTGATAAAGAGTATTTAATTGTGAACAAAATTTTCTTTGTCTTCATTTAATTTCAATGAACATCTTAGAAGATATTACAATTTTAATATAATATAAATCGCTTACGTTACTGAGTGACTGACAGACTACGTACAGGCGAAACTACTGGACGAGAGTTTCTTAAAATGTCTACGAAACGAGGGGTTTTAACTTTTATACTGTACGCAGGCGAGTTGAGGCCATTGTGGCATTCTCCTCCTTGCAAACGAAGTTGCGGGATACAGCTAGTCTTTAATAAATGTATTTTTTTTCTATCACAGATAGTGGTGCAGAAATGTTACAATCTTTAAGAATAGAAACAAGAGAAAATAGTTTAGTTGGTTTCCAAAATGATCATTGTTACACACCTCTTACATCGCCAAGTCAAGCATTACCACAAAAGAATGATACATATGCTTCTTATGATGATCCAGTGATAGAAATTACACACACACCACCACCAACACCAGTTACAACTCCTAAAAAGATAACCATATTAGAACAAAAAATTATACCCAAAGGAAAGAAGATTTTAATTAATTCAACAGAACCTGCTATTATTTTGAAAGGCAATGATGTTCTCACTAAACCTTTACCAGTGTTATCTAAATCAAAAGTTATACATGAAGGAGATAAGATAGAGAGAGCTAAATCACTTGAAAATACAGAATCTTCATCTGCCAGCTCTTCTGGTGACAGTATTCCCGACAGAGATTCAGATTCAGATTATAAAGATACAAAAGAAAAATCTGCTCCACAAAAATTAAGAAGACTTAAGTCCAAACCAAGAATATTGAAAAATCAGCAAGCTTCAAAAATAGCAAAGTTAGATTCTAAATTAATAGCATCTAAACTGAAAATCAATAAAAATCTCATCAAAAAGGATATAAAAGAGAAATTGTTAAATAAAAATCCAATGCTTGATAAGAAACAAATTGATATAGATAGCATGATTTCTGCTACAAAGTTGCAAGTAGTGTCTTCTGTTGTTGATCAGCCCAAGACCACCCCAAAACTAGTTGCAAAAGTGATTAAGAAAGAAAAGAAAACACCAGCACATGTTACTGCCCTCATGTCAGATATGACTTCACTTTTTTCGTCACCAGATGTTATAAGAAGAGTGTCTACTGAAAACAAAGTGCCACCTAAACCTGATAAAGAACCAGTAATTATTAGTAAAAAAATAATTGAAATTGTTAAACCTCTTGAGTCAAATGATCTGAAACCTGCTGCCAGTCAATCTGTTGATACTCCTAAATCTGATAATTTAAATGAGTTAAAACCTATGATGTCTCAAAAGACTTATGCTAAACAAACAAAGCTTGTTACAAATATTGCTGATAAAGCTATTAAAAACTATGAACCTATGCCTCAGATAGATGATGCTAGTTTAGCCCAGATACTCCAAGACACTACTCCTCAGACTATGAAAATTCAGCCAAGTATATCCAGTGCTACTGTGATAAATAGTCCAGGGTTGCCAGGTCCACTTTCACCAACATTAGACTTACTTGGTGGCTTACAACCAGAGGAAGATGGACTAACAGAAGATTTACTACTACATGTTGCAAGATTGGTGGAAAGCTCAGAAAATCTACAGGAAGTTATAGATAAACAAGTTTTAGGTAAAGTGGATGCAGTTGCTGCTAAAGCTCTTCCATTAGTATATCAAACACAACCTCCCAGTTTGTACACTCCACCACAACAAAAGGCAGCAGTGAAAACGGCTCCCCGTAAGGATCCCATAGAAATAGTAAGGCGTGATGGTCGCGTAATTACTTTGCCGCCTATCGAAGCACCAGCTACTAGATCGTCTAAAAGAAAAACCCAAATAGACTCAATTGCAATTGAAAGCATCCCAGTCCCACCACTTGTGCCAATACAGTCTAATGTTTCCACTCCGGAACCAGCTGTGCAACATGTTTCTAAGCAATATACAAATAAAAAATTGGCAAGAAAACAGGAACACATTCAAACTTCAGGTATAGAAAAAATTTCTGTTGAATCTCAGGAGAGCTGGAACTCTGAGGATGATCCTAATAGGTAAAGTAAATATGTTTAATACTTCTGATAACTACAATATTAAAAATAAAAGCTCATTAATAATGTATATGAAAACAAATTTAGTTATTGGTATATTTTTTGCAGGTTATGGTGTATATGTAAGCAACCACACAACAATAGATTTATGATATGTTGTGATAGTTGTGAGGATTGGTTCCATGGGAAATGTGTAAATATCACCAAAGCTATGGGACAGCAGATGGAAGAGCAGGGTATTGAGTGGAGATGCCCTAATTGTATAAAGAATGCTAAAAACAACATAGTGGCTAAGGGCACAGCAAAGGTATTAAATTATTCTTTTTTTCTTTTACAACAACAAAATAATTTAAAAGCTACAATATTTATTACATTTACTTTTTAGTATTATTAATATAACTTTTAGGCCCGTTGCATTTACACTCTGCACCACAGAGGCATAGGCATGCCTCTGTAATAGCGACAGATTATGGGTTCGATTCCTACTCCAAGAAATTAAAATATTAAATACTAATAATATATAAATATTTATGATATTTAATATTTTCATTTCCTCGCTCTGGTAACAAGGTAAAACGCGGCGTTGGAATTCATCACTCAGCACGCAAAGTCTCAATTCGGCGCAAAGTTGGGAACAGAAATATTAATAGAATGGAGTCCCTCTGCCTACCCTTCTATGTGCGGGATACAGCTTGAAGCTAAAAAAAATCTTTAGTGCAATATCATTAATTAATAAACTTTCTATATAATGTTAGTAAATTTTCATCTATTCTATCAACGTTTGCGACACTTGAGTGATATACAGCGTACACTGTGGCTGAAAATTGTCATGTATACTGTTTTAGACGTGTAGGGGATCACTAAGAGGGGATTTCTCAAGATTGCCATGAAAACAGAAAAACCGGGATTTTAGGTTTTCTCACTTACGCAAACGAAATAGCATGACACAGTTAATTTAATATATATATATATATATATATATATTATTTAAATATAATTGTGCAACATTTTGCAAATATGTAATATAAAATTGTTATATAAAATCATTATGTTATAAATAGGTTTTACGGCTTACCTGTTATGTATTTGAGAAACTTTCATAGGTGCAGACAACGCCAAGGGACACGGACACCGGAGTAAGTACACCACCTCCTATCACAAAAGAGTTAGCCTCAAAAACAACTTGCATTGTTTGCAAGAAACCCGCACGAGCCAGTAGTATTTACTGCAGCGATGCATGCATACTTAAACACGCCCAAGACTCTCTAGGAAGCCAGTCTCCTTCCGCCAAGGCCGACACTAGCGACAAACCTCCCGAGAAACCCAATTCCGAATCACGGGTATGTAGCCTCAACACGCCTCTGCATGGTTCCTCACTCCTTTTTCTATACAGTTACCTGGCATTTTTATTATTATTTCTTCTAGGTTATTGTTTATGAGAGGAAGTCTGGAAGGCTACTTGCGGGCCCGAATGCTCCTACTGCAGAAAATTTAAAAACTTGGCTTCAAAAGAATCCTACGTTTGAAGTAGTGCGTCCTGGAACGCTCAGTGCTACCAAACCAAATGTAGTAAAAAAGAAATCTTTCAATGAACTCAATAAAATTCAAACAACTCTTAACTTTGCTAGAATTCCTAAAAAGTCAACAGAACAGTCGCCAAATTTATCTAAAACGCCGCAATCTGAGCCTAAAGAAAAAGTGATTAAAGCTAGTCCATTATTGAAAGAGGAACCTAAAACACCACCTCCAAAGACACCACTGACTCCGAAATCTCAACAGCCCTCCATATCGGATACACCCAAATCAACAAAAGTTTCCTGTGAACAAGTTTCTAGTGAAAAGAAAAAGCCAGTGCGAATTACTATGAGCAGATCTCAGTCGCTGGTTGAAAAGGTAATCTATATTGTCATTTTAATGAGTGAGTACTTTTATATAAAACTGTTTTGTTAGTGTCGATATAAAAAAATGAGCTTGTTTATATTTTAAATAAAAATAAATCTAAATTGTGGATTAGGATATAACTACATATCAGTGCCGAGGAGTGAAAATTTTATAAAGGTAAGCCGGTATGTCTAGGGAAGCCGGATAGAGGTATACATAGGTCCGACGGTATACGAGAATGTAAATAGAATGCAAAGTTTTCGTTGAACTTGTTTTTTTGTAATCTCACTGAATTCTTTTCACCCTCTTTTTTTTTTTTGGTACCACTAATCTGTTACTAAATCACCTAACTTATTGTAATTTACAAAAGGTAAGCGGATGGGTATTTGTATAAATATTTTGTTCATTTGAATACGTATGAATATTAAATACCACAAAATATTCAAAACTGAAAAACTACACATACCTTGACTAAAAACTGAAGAACTATAGAACTTCCGTACTATCCATACTTTTAGTAATCACGACCGTAGTGCGCCGTATCCCCTGCCGTACAGCACTACTCCTTTCATAATACTCAACATGTGCCTAATGTTTTAATAATTGTATACTTTTTTTTATTGTGTTTTTTTTTGATCACTAAGGACACGTGGCCCTTTTGAAACTATATTAAAATGTTTGCATTTTTAATAATGTGTTAAAGTTATTATTCCAAGCACCTCTTAATCGGGATCGTAAATTTTAATCTTTAAACTTTAAGACAGGAAACATCCGCGCTATAAATGATTACTCACATACGAGTATCCAATAATATGACGTCATGTAAATCACAGTCCTTTTATACATACATTTAAATTTTATAAGAAATAATATGGAAAGATACTTTAAATGCTGTATTCGTTGCTTTATTGTATTTTATGTATTCAAAGCGACCTAGTCGTATTTTCAAATATAAAAAAAACATAGATGCCAAAATAGATAATTGATAAGCACAATGAGTGTTTGTCCATTTACAGTGTGTTTTACAAACTAGTATCAAAACTGATAGTTAACCTTGAATTGTTTACATTTTGATTATGAGCTGTATAGCGCACTCATGGTAATTGTTTCATAGCCGGCAGTGTCGCCTTCAACTTCGCGCCGCAAAGACACTCCCGACAAGAAGGCCAGGATGAGCTCTGAGGACCCCATACGAGACAACGTGAGGAAGGCACTTCAGGAGCAGATCTCCCTCCGCGTGGCGGAAAGTGAAGGGCCAAAATTCAATGAAGATGAAATTGTGGAATTTGCAAATGAAACGGAAAATGAATTGCACGAACTTTTTAGCCGCGATGTCGGCATGAAATATAAAGCGAAGTATAGATCTCTCATGTTTAACATTAAGGATCGGAAAAATCTGTCTTTATGGGAAAAGATTTGTGAACGTGTTATCACGCCTAAGCAACTGGTATGTATAAAAATTTTAAGATATTTATATTGTTTACATTTCAGGTATTGCTTAGATACTTTATTATCACAATTATTTGTAGGTAAGACTGTCACCGGAAGAATTAGCGAGTCAAGAATTAGCGCAATGGAGAGATAAAGAAGCTAAACATCAATTAGAATTAATTAAGAAATCTGAGATTGACCTTTTAGCCGCGAGCAAGACCTATGTTTTGAAAACTCACAAAGGGGAAGAGGTATGGATATGGAAATTGCACGTAAATAATGATGGTTTTTTAATTTATTTAATAACTTGTTAAAAATCATGTTCATTTCAGGTAATGGAAACAAAAGAATCCGTATCAACAGAATTAGATCCGAATGTACCAGTAGAGGACTTGGTATCAGCCTTAAATGATGCCGTCGGAGACGGACTACCAGAGACCGCACCTCAAGAACCGTAAGTATTATCTTGTTTAGATTTTGATCATACAAATAGCTATAGTAAAATTTGTTATTATTATTATGAAATTGATTTATAGACCTAAAAAAGGAGACTCCAATAAAAAGCTTGGAGGGAAGAAAAAAGATAAGGATGGTGAAAGCTCAAGAAAAAAAGATAAAGAGGCAAAGAGAGATTCTGAAAAACGAACGTCTAGATCTTCGAGACGAAAATCCGACATGAAAGAGAGGGAATATCGATCATCCCGCCGATCGGAACGGAAGTCGAGGTCACGGTCAAAATCAAAAGACCGATCAAAAGCGCAATCCAAGGGGAAGGCGGAGGTCAGAGACCGTTCGAGACGCAGATCCAGGTCAAGAGTTAAACCCAAAAGGCAATCTAGAGAACATTCCAGATCAAATTCGAGAGGGCGAGACAGGTCGCGCTCGCTGCGGCGCGAACACCGAGCGCGCTCCACACGGCGCAGTGCCGACGACAACTTTAAACTGCGCTCCAGGTCTCAAGAGGCTACTTTTAACAAGAGTAAGAATGAGTGAGTATATCTTTTTTGAATATTTATTGCTATACTCTTCTTAGTTTGTACTTTATTAAATGATAAATTTAATTTTAAAATTATTTAATAAACTATTACTTTAATAATATTATAATATATATTAAGCTTAACTTACATTACATTGTACAGTTCTCCACCTTCTATTTCACTTCACTTTGCTATATACTTCCTTCAATTTTCAGTTCTACTGATTCTGATTCATTAGAGAGGCCAAAATCTGCTATGATGAAGGAAGTACATCCAGAGTATGACCCTCATGAACCCATGGTCACTTCAGCGTTCTCTGAGGAAGACCTGAGAAAGTCTAGAGAAGATATATATGAGGATAGTTATAATAACGAAATATCTGAATATGGCAATGTTGAATATGATCCTACAAAGACATTCTCTATTGATGCCAATGTTACTATCACTCCATCTAAATATTTACCAAAACAGGATAAGTCTGGTATGTATTTTACATTGAAATGTTTTATTTATGCATAGTATATGTAAAGTATAAAAAATAAATTTTAAAGTAATATAACTTTGTGCTTGGTAGAGTTTAGTTTTATAATAATAATTATAATTATTTGAATGAATTGTTGTAAATGAGTTTTACAATAAACATTTAATTTGTAATAATTAACGTGTGACACTTATATTACCTAATTATTAATAGAAGCTGAAAGTGATCAGGAACCTAGCAGTACAGTAGAACATTCAGCAGCAGTTGTATGGAATGGCTGCATCAATATGGTGGATGTTGCCAGGTTCTATGTAGCTGGACATGAGGTATTATGCATTGCATATGTATTTATAACATAATATTTGGATATTTTTTAGTTAATTTGTACTTCAATTTCTTAAATAAAATAATATAATGAAGAAAAATAATATATTAGATTTTTAACAGAAAATTATTAACATTATTAAGGAGTGGTTTTTAAATATATATAAACTACGTGTTTTTCTATTCTAGGTTTCAGGTAATGCTGTAGATTTAGAAGAAGATCTCCCTGCAGAATTAGAAATAGTTGGTAGAATAAAACCAGACACAGTTTGGGACTATATTGGCAAAATGAAACGCGCCAGTAACAAGGATATTATTGTGTTGAAACTTCAAGCCGCGAACGATGAGGAGCGCATGCAATATATCGCATTGTATAGCTATCTTAGCAGCAGACACAGGTTGGTTTATTCATCAATGTAGAAAATTTTGTTTATTTTATTTTTCTTATAATTGCATGATTTTACAAGTACAATTCGTAACTCATATAACGAAAAATTACATACATTTTCGATATTTTTCAATTGTCAATGTAAAATCAATCCAAATTTTACTTAAAAAACGTATCACACAAATATATTTAAATTAGAGTAGTTGAATGATTGAAGTCGGTATATAATTATGGAATACTTTTAGGTTGGGAGTGGTTCGGGTGTCGCAGACGCTGAACATAAAAGATTTCTATATAGTGCCGCTGCCGGCCAACACGGCGCTGCCGGCCGCGCTGCTGCCGCTGGACGGGCCCGGCCTCGCGCTCGCAGACAACAAGACGCACCTCCTCATATCCATCATCATCCGGCAGAGGAAGAAGCGCCCCGGCTCCCTCACGCCCCAACACCCTGTACCCGCCAAGGTCAGTTGAAACCGTCTATTGTACCTTATGTACGAGTATATAAAAGTATTCGATTTCGTAATATTATCTTTTTAGAAATACTTTATTATTATCATAATATAGGTAAAAGGCAAATAAAGAAATAATATATTATGAAATGATTTGTAAATGGTGTAAATTAAAATGTGTATTATTTGTGATATCTATAACATTGTAAACTGCGCATTTCGAATAGTTTATTTCCATTTCCTTTCATCCCATCCTGTTCACCTTTCGGATTCATCCTAGTAAGAAACAAAATGTTAGCAAATAAAATATTTTTAGTACAGTAACATACAAAATTTATAAATTGTGTTTTCACCGAAGCAATTAAAGTAAAATATTTATTTAATAAAATATTTTTTTATTAGTGAGCAATTTATACAAACAGATTCACATTATTTAGTAGTCTCTGGCTTTCGTTGTAAATATCATATTAGTTCTAAAGATCGCTCGTCGATTCGAAAAGTCGCATGATTCGTTCGTATCGAAATAGTGCTTTGTGTATTTATTTACTACAATATTGCTGGAACAGTAATATTTATGAATTGACTAGCGTGTAGTACACAACTAGGCCTACAATATATACTCGTAAACAAATTTTAATAATACAAAAGTAACTTATACGATAATTACCTAAACGTGTATTTCGAAACAGGCCCACAATATTGCAGTATGTAAAATTATAAACATAAATGATAATATGAAGATCAAAATTGAATATTACGTAGGAATTAAATAATATCATAAGATTATGGTAACAAAATATATTTTGTATAGGTGGCGCGTGAGTCTCGTAAGAAGTCGTACACGCCGCCGTTGTCGCCGCGCCGCCGCGTGCTGCCGCTGCCCACATACCCCTCTTCAGCTCTCTCCTCTTCTGTCAAAGACAAGATCGCCGCTTCGCTAGGTAATTTTAATTATTATTCGACTATTCTATGGAAAACACAATCTTCAGTATTTATCTCATATGAAATTTATATTATGATGCTTAATCTGAATGAATATTAAATAACGTTACATTTATTTTAGCGTTAAAAAGGTAATATGTTACAATATATGGTTAATTTTTTACCTACTATATAAAAAGATATTGTTAGATATTGTTTTGTATGCAGCAGCGGCAGACGATGAAGGTGCATACAGTCCGGGATCGTCATCAGGAAGTAACAGCGCTTCCGCACCCTCTCTGCCACCGAATTCTAATACTCTTCGAACAAAAATGGAGGAGTTGAACCGCCAAATTGAAGAACAGAAGCAACAAATATTAAAGATGACAAGAGCCGATTCATCATCGGCAAGTGGAGAGGTAATTTAATTTGACATATAAATATATCACATGTCACGATATGCTTTGAATTACATTTAATAGGACGTGAATAATATATTTTTATATGTGTGATGAGTAATTGTTTATCAATTTGTAGAATGAAGCATATTCGCCTTCGCGGCCGCTGACGCCGCCCGAGGCGGAGGCGGAGGCGGAGGCGGTAGCGGGGACGGCGACGCCCGTCGTGCCGCTGGCCGACATCGCGCTGCCCTCCAACCTGCAGGAGATCCTGGCTACCATAAAGCAACGCTCCGAGCCCACGGCCGACGTCGACATGCGCACAATGCCCCTGTCTTAACTCTTTTATTTTACTTTTTAGTTACGTTTATTTTATTAGCGTAATTTATCTATTATAATATAATAGATAAATTACGCTGTGCAGTGTAGTTTTAAGTTTTCTATTTTATTATATGAATATGACATGTTTCAATGCATTAATATACAATAATAATAATAATAAATAATAATAATAAATAATATTTAATGTAATTCGTTTTAAGACTTGACATTTATTTCAAACATTAAATTTTGAAAAATGAAATATAATATGCATAGCATATATCGTTTTAGCGGAAACTTGGATTGAATTGTGTGCAATATCTATGTTATGACTATGTGTCAAAGAGCACATTTCAAAATTACCAAGTGTGTGTATTATGACTCTCGAGTATGAAGTGTCTTTGTGGTTTAATTATATTTAATGTATTGTACAAATATTAGATTTATAGTTACTTAAGAAAATGAATTATAGAAACCTTTTATTATAAATTAATATACATTTCTAAATCTAAGAAATAAAACAAAATAAAGATATAAAATTGTCTGCCTTTTTTATTTATATATTATCATCATCATACAATGTCTTCTTTAAACTATTTTTCTTTTGTTCAAGAGATTGAAATTTTTTTAAGTTCAAAGATTTAAAATTTTTAAATATAGTATCTTTGGCTAAAGGAGAACTTTTTAATTTTTTTTGCATGGCCATTATTTTTGTTGCCATAAGTTTCCGTCTTGGAATATGTCTTAAAGAATATTCCCAATCCCCACTTAACCTTAAATCTAATAGTATTGGTATCATGTGATTAATATTTAAATTTTTCTTTGAGCCTGGAGCCCATTCAAGGTACCTGTCTAAAGGTAGCTTGGCCATTTTCAGTCCATCCCTCTTTGCTTTTGCAAGAGACAGAGGTTCATTATTCATCTGCAATGAAAAATAATAAGTTTTTTTAAATGAAATAAATATCAATTTAATTTATACATAATGATGTAGATAAGAAAAGAGTTTCAACCTTATCTACCATACATCCAACTATGTAAATTGTATCGGGATCATAGCATGTTAACTCTTCTCTGCAATGAGGTGTGAGATATACTAAATTTTCTTTAGGAAATATATCTAAATAGCTTTTTGTATGAATATTCATTGGAAACCATGGTTCATTTAATGATGGTATATTCTTATAAAGTTGTTTCATAAATTCTCCATTATGATTTATGTTACATAAATGCAAATTAAAGGGTTCCTTGTGTAGTCTGTTGTCACCAAAGAGAAATGTGACTTGTTTTGCAGCATTGGTTATTTCTCGCCACACCATATGATCCTCATAAGAACAGTCAATAACTAAAGATTGACCAAATATCATTGATCTCAGAGCTCTGTAATTTTTATCAAATTTAGTAAAACATTTTTGTTAATTAATGTACTTATATAAAAATGACTAATACTCCAATCTTAAGTACCTGTAATTATCAAAATTGTTCATAGATTGGTCGCGAATTCTAAGAAATAGTGATAGATGTTTGATACCATAAAGAATATCATCTGGAAATTCCTTAACCTCGGGAGGTGGAGAATTGTCAAATTCTTTCCTCCTAGCTTCTTTTTTTGCCTAAAATTAATATTTTTATAGCTATTATTACAATCCTTATTTTAAAAAAAACATAAATGTATATATTAACATTGCATTGTATTAACTTTTTGATTTTCTTTCTTCTTTTCAATTTTCCAAAGAAAAGTTAGATAAGTAGACCTTTGATTTCTAGTAGGTAAATCTAGTAAATGCCGCCATTGCTCTAATTGTAGCGACTCGGGGGCACATCTTCCATCTTGACGCATTACTTCTACTTCTAGCATTAAAACTCTTAATTTTTTTTCTAGATCTTGATCTCCTTTACACAATTGTGTAATCATGTTTTCTAAAAACCAAACGCCAAATTTGAACAAAAACACTTTTCTGATGTTACACACTAAATATGTATGTACTAAATAATGGCATTCGTTCCTTTATAAAAGTTTACATATCACAGGTTAACAGGTTATGGCTTGAACTAAAACTATTTACCGTAATCGTCTTCAATTGGGACTGGCGATACATAAAGCCGTAATATTTGTGGAGACTGTTTTGAGATGATACGGTTTCTTTTTAATTCAGAATATACCAAAGAACGCCGCATATGCGATAAAAATGATCTCAAGCAATACATGATTGATATTTGTCTTAAAGTCTACTCTTTTATATATATGATATCTTGTATTTAATATTAATATAATTATTTGTATCGTTTATCAATACACTTAATAATATTTAGTATATTTTTCACATAAAACGGTAAATTCTTTATAATAAACGTGCTTCATGAGTTTATGAATCTGGACAAATTGACAGTTTTGGCGAATGATTTCGCGAGTCATCGAAAAGTCGATTATTAGTATCAACTTTTCAGTCTAAATATAATAAAAACTATTGATCGAAAGTCCGTGAAATTATTCCTAATAATTAAAAAAGTATAAATTTTCCATAGAATAACTCAATTATAATATTTAATAAACACATAAAACTAGGCTTATATAATTTATAGTCTATGGGTTCCTGTGATTCTATTATTTTTTAATATTTTACTTGTATACTTAATTGTAAATATCTTTACGAGATTGAAATTCTAATCCTAATTATTTTTGTATATAAATTGGTGTATTGGGTAGTGTAAGAAATAAAGAAAGGAAGAATTTATACTATTATACACAATTTTCTTTTATTCCTCGCGTCCATACAGAATTTAACTATAGATATTAATTATTTTATGACTTCGAAAATCTTTCAAAAATCGGAAATTGCTACAAATTTCGGCTAATGTTGGTATTTATGATTGAAAAATTTAAATTGTCTGAATACTTGGTTTCCAATGTATTTGAAAAAGTATACGTGTTAAATTCCAGAAGAAATGGATTGAAATAATTTAACTTATTTTCTGTAAATATATGAAATATTTACAGAAAATACAAATATATTATTCTTTATTGCACACAAACATCACAAGGCCAGGCGAGGCAAAGCGAGGCCAGTCGTGGCACAGAGACAATATAAATAAGACAGGTTGAGGGATCGATTCCCATTCCAGGGAATAGAAATATTA
Source organism: Philaethria dido (assembly GCA_033558755.1). Lineage (NCBI taxonomy): Eukaryota > Metazoa > Arthropoda > Insecta > Lepidoptera > Nymphalidae > Philaethria > Philaethria dido. The sequence continues at coordinate 65,994 of JAKGSA010000138.1, forward strand.
AATACTTATAATAATTAATATTTTATATTATCATTTCCTCGCTCCGATAACAAATCGTGGCGTTGAGTTCCGCGACTTCCGACGCAATACCTCAGTTCGGTGCAGAGTGAAGAATGGAAATATTAACAGAAAGGAGTGTCTTAACACTAGGTTCTCAGGTTCCTTCTGCCTACCCTGCTGTATACGGGATACAGCGTGAAGCCAAAAAAAAACTAAAAATTGTTGTTTCAAATAAAGAGAAGAAGTAGTAGGATTAAACAAGAAAGAGGAATAGAAAATTCAAAATATTTTAGTTTTTCTGTGAAGTCGGATAGGCAGACACATGATTTTATTACGAAACTAAAAAATGTGTTCATATTTAGAGAGCACGCATAAACACAGTTCTTGCATTTAGAGACCCTGCAGTGTTTTAACAGGTCCGGACTTGGATATAATTTACTCTTCTTTTAGGTTTCTATTTCGATATCAAAAATATTTTTGAGCAATCAAAGGTTTTTTGTGTAATTCTGGATGAAGTAACTAAGACAAGATATTATCAGAAGCAAGCATTATATCCATTTGTCGGGCTTGTTATCTTTATGGGGCCTTCCACATTCCACAATCATATTGACAAATAATAAGAACAATTTCTTTTACTAACAGTGACTTTTTGCATAGAAATAAATAAGGCGCCAGTAAAATACTGGAAAAGAATTTGATATAAAACTTAGGATGTTATATTATAGATATTAGTATCGAATAATTACAATTTAAATATCGATACATTATCGATATATTATTTTATTTTTCTGTGTTACTAAGTTAACTTCAACCTTTAAGTATAGATTAGATTAGGTAATCTACTACGGCTACCTAACACATTAAACGTAAGTTTGGATTATGTTCAAGAAATAATTTTAGTCTATATATTGTTGAAATCTTTTTTGATTTTATTTTCATATTCAAATTATAAATATTTGCTCTGTATAGTATTTGCATTCTTTCTAAATTATTTTATAACCATAAACATAATAAGAATATACAAGTAACTCAATGTTATAATTAATGTTTAACACATTAATTTTAATATTGTGTAAGTAACACAATTTACATTTATTATAATAATTATATATTTTTTACGTTTCTTAAACGTTTATTAAAGTAAAACTGTATGTAAAAATATTCTTCTCAGAGAGAACTCTTAAGCAGGTCGCTGGCATAACCTCTAATTTATATATCTATTTATATTTTTTAGAAATCATAACGATGGCTGTTGGTATGTTATTACGTCGATCCATTATAAATGGCACGGTGTATTCTGCTGCAGCGCTTAGATTTGCTTCTAGCCAGCCAGAAAAGAAGGTATATTTTGATGTATCAGCCAATGGTGAGCCCTTGGGCCGAATCGTAATGAAATTAAATACCGACGAAGTCCCCAAAACTGCTGAAAACTTTAGAGCTTTATGTACAGGAGAGAAAGGGTTTGGATATAAAGGCTCATCTTTTCATAGAATTATTCCAGATTTTATGTGTCAAGGTGGTGATTTCACTAATCATAATGGTACTGGTGGGAAATCTATTTACGGGAGAACATTTCAGGACGAAAACTTTAAACTAAAACACACTGGCCCAGGTATGCTATCTATGGCTAATGCTGGACCCAACACAAATGGTTCTCAATTCTTTATCACTACTGCTGCAACACCATGGTTGGATAGGAAGCATGTTGTTTTTGGTTCAGTTGTTGAAGGAATGGATGTTGTTAGAAAAATGGAAAGTCTAGGATCTAGAAGTGGAAAACCTTCAAAGAAAGTTGTTATTAATGAATGTGGTGAAGTAGACTAAAGAACATATGTACATAATTATAGGTTAAAATGTTGTGTATGCATTTAATTTGTTTCTCGAAATTTGTAGAGTTATTTTATAATATTAAACATGTAGATAGCAACTGATATTTTATTTTAAAGTATAATCTATATATAACAACGTGTAGCAAAAACGTTGGATCCCTTTTTACGAAAAATACGCGGACGGAGGAGCATGAAACTTGGCACACTTATAGTTTACATAACGATGGAGTGCGGAATGATAATATCTTTTTAAATGAATGCATAAAAAGTACAATAAATTAATAAAATAAATGTTACACACACTACCATGGTTTGACATCCATGTTTACATAAAGTGACATACACGTCACTACACAATGCGTTATTAACGCATTTACGGGGACACTAGTCTACATAATTATACAATTATTTGTAACAAAAGGTTTGCAAAGCATTATCGTTATTCTACTGTTTTTTTGTTTAAGTCTTCTTTCTTTAAATTCAATATATAAAGCAAATGATTTATGTTACAGCTTATATAGGACATGATTGAGATAGAATCCACAACCTGTCGCGTTTACCGTTGCACGCTTGTGCCTCTGCGCTACGTATAGTATAGTAAAGAAGTATATTTTGGAAGTAATGTGGAATTAAATAAAATATACATAAAAATGTGTATGCAATTTTATTAATCACTAAATGCAACAAATTAGTTTAGAAGTTGCTATCATCAAAACTATCATCATTCACAATCGACATAACAACTTTACCAAGTACAACTAAGTCAGTATCAAGTCTTAGAACCTATTGTAATAAGGCATTTTTAGATATAACACTCTTCATATCAAACTATTTCTCTCTTAACAAATATATGACAAAAATTTACATGGATGCTTTACTTTGTCTTTTCTTAACATACAAGATAAATATTCAGTTTAAAAATATTTTATACTAAAATAACATTACTACAATAGTAATTGAGTTCTTTAGATACAGCAGCCTATGAATTGACATTTAGATGTGTACAATAAATATAACACAAAATTAAAAAAAAGAACAATTGTGTATTTCCTGTACTTTAGTGTACAAATAATACAGTCCTATAAGAAACTTGCCATAATAAGAATAAAATAAAAATGTCCCCAATATTTTTTGATTACGAATATAAGAAATTAAAAGAAACTTAAAAAAATCAAAATTTTGATAATTTACGAAATTTACTACCTAGCATGGCATTAATATTATTTCAAAATATCACCTTACTTACCAGTAAGGTTCAATAAAAAAAAAAAACAAATAAGTTGCTGCTTGATTTAAATAAATCAACATTTGATTTTTAAAATTAAAAGTAAAATATATTTATGTTAATTTATACTCTCATCACATTTAATGTTGCTCCGGCACATGAGATCAAATAAATACAGTTTTACCATTTTATGATTGAAATAACTGGATATTTACTAATATTTATCTTCTCTTTAAATTATAACAATGAAACAATATTTTTGTACTCATTATTTTTTATAGCACATTTGTGGATAAGAGTGTAGTTTTGATTATTTACATAATTGAGTTACTATTTCTTTATTTATTTAAAATTACAGAATTGTGTTGAAAGTTATACGAAATTTTGAAGATATGGTTTGATTGCATCTATATTGCTGGTTTACGTTTATTCAAATACAGTCTGCTACCATTGTTAGTTTATTTTTACATTTTGGATATTGGTTAACATGGCATGTCATAAAATTAATAAAAATAGGAATGTTTTTCTCCAAAATTCAATGGGTTCTTATAAACTACTTTCCAAAATAAGGAATATTAACAATTAAACATTTATTTTCTTTCATTTAATGATAAATTACATGACTATTAAAAGTTTAATTTTTATAAAAATATTGCTTTGCACAGTCCAATATACTAATAGATATCTTTATTTATGTGAGACTGTAGTTATTTATTTAAAATTGCACATATTTAGCTATTATTGTAAAGGATATTTGGTATTATAAGATTTATAGAATTACATTTTACTCAAAGTTCTTTAGTGCTTGTTCTGATGAAATTTCCAAATATGTTAATAGAATTATGTTATGACAATGACAAACAATATCTCCTGTATTTGTAAATATTTAAGTACAGTTCTGGTCTAATCCCAGGAATGGTTTAGTATAAAATTTTAGTTTAATTTTTTTTTATGGCAATTTGCTTTTTTAAATCTAAGAATTTTCTAGGAATAGTTTAGGCCAAAATTATAAGCGAAATATGCACAGTGATAGCAAAAGTGATGTGAGTATTAAACCTATTAAATTACGATCATTTTGACTATGAACACAAAATAAAACTTACCGTTTTGATTATTTAAATATATAGCTACAGTAAGAGCGATGAGAAATTTTTATCTCGATTACGATAAGCGTTAATTAGACTACATTTAAGATATGGTTCGAAATCACTCACGGTCGCTTAAGCGTAATAGAAGAAATAATTCGTATAGCCTAACGCGCTCTCACAATCTGTCGTAACGTAGATCCCTTTCATATAAAGGGTCCGAAGCGATCATTACAGATATTATTTTTTCTATTCACTTTAACACACTGTAAAGTTACCGCTCACACAATTAGCTAGAGGTCCACAGTCGTCTCCGTGACGGATGGCGTCACCATGAGATTCGGATGTATTCGGATATATTCGCGGATTACACGCGCGGGTCGAGCGGCGACGCGGCGAGCTGGTCCACGCTGCGGCCCTTCTGCAGCTGCAGGCTGAGCTCGTGCGGCTCCATGGTGATGTGGTGCGAGGACGTGCGCTTGTGCTTGCTCTGCGGCGGCTTCATGTCCCTGGAGCCGGTGCGGCGGTGGCGCAGCACGCCGCCCGACTCGATCAGCCGCTTGGTCTCGTCGTCGACGCACTTGGAGACGGGCAACGGCAGCGGCAGCGCGGTCAGGTCGAGGCTCTCCATGCTTTTGATGGCGAGCTGCTTGAGCTGGTCGATGCTGAGGTCCCGCGAGGCGGGGGCGGAGGGCGCGGCGCACTCCAGCTGGATGGTCTTGGAATCGTTGCGCAGGTGACGAGAGGCGACGAGCACGCGCGAGTTGCGGCCGAGCGTGCCGCGCGGCTGCGACTCCTGCGAGTACTGCGAGTCGGTGCGGTGCAGACGGCGCGGCGCATCCCCCGCCGGCGCCTCCAGCGGCGTGGTGCCCGCCGAGCTCGGCCCCGACGTCACGCCCGACCGCAGCCCGCTCGCGTTGTCCGCCGACGGCAGCTCCTCGAACACTACCATCATATTTATTTATTTTACATTCTTCTTCATACAATATTTAATACATCTAAGCTATATAAGTTATATATTCATAACTTATTATTGAACTTATATAGTGTTTATGTGAGTCGTATAACTTACGTTTGTCGAGACTAATAATGGAACCGGCGATGTCTTTGTGTGGGTCGAGGGGGGCCGACGTTTCGAGGTGTCGGCGTCGACGGACGAGCCACCAGTCTGCTAAGAATATACCAAGAGCTACGATCTTTATGCCTCCACAGAGACCGACGTATCTGAAAAATTAAAAATTAACAATATTTATAGACGCGACAAATCAAGCAACACGTTAGTCATTCAATGACATTTCTGAAAAGGTTAATGTAACCTTGGACTAGAAACTAAATGTAACTTGACATTTATATGAACACTTGACTTTTGTACCTGTATCTAAATTGTTCGATGTCGTATAGCAGGCAGCGGCCGCCTTTCTCCCCGCTGCAGGACTGCTTCCACAGGATGCAGGTGGAGTCTATCAAGTTACCGAACACGATGGGTGCAGGGATGTAGCCGAAAAGCCGGAAGATTACGAATTGCATCCCTAGTGCAAATGAGCGCTCCTCCTCACTAACTGACCTAGAAGTTATAAAAAAAAAAATTAATAAAATAATCGAAAACAGATTCCAAATATAATATTTTGTATTATATTACAATATAAATTTAAGTTTTATTATTTTAGCAGTGTTATTTTTTGTAGTAAGGTAGTCAGAGAGAAGTTAGCATTGAGACACTTGGCTCTCTATACCATTTGTATATATTTGTCTATACTATTTATTATAATAATATAGGTAACATTATTTAACATGTATAGCAAATACTAGAACAATCTAGAACAAGAAGTCGATTCCCTCAATACTCACCGGAGTACAATCATAAGCAGAGGCATCTGTGTGATAGCCACAACGAAGGTCATGAAGAAGAGGAGCACTAAGAACGGGAATATGGTTGTGCAGGGCGGGTTGCATGCGCCGGCGGTGGCCACCGGCACCACCGTCACCTCGCTGTATTCGCGCGCCGCGCCCGCCGTCAGTGCGGAGGCGGACGCGCCGTTCACCACGCTGCCCACGCCCATGCCCACACCCAGGCCCACGCCCATGTCGCGAATGTTTTCATGCACACCTGATATGTGTAACAAAAGCTTTATTAACTACCTATCATCTACTTTTCAAATTAAAACATAGCTAACTCTTTATTGCAAAACAATAGTTAAAATTAAACAACATTTTACAGGTTATTATAATGTTATTCAAAATTTGTAGTTTAGTCAAAATAGCGTACGTGATTACATTTTCCTTTTAGACTGTAATTGTTTACGCTTCCTCTTATCAATTTATCTTCATATGTTTAAACTTCGTATAGGTAATAATTTACGTTGTCTTATGTTGTCAACTGAATATGTGATATTTTACTATGATTGTTATACTATTTTATATTACTCATTATAAATTGCGTACATTATATGAGGACATTCGATAAATTGTCTTTGCTGCTGGCACAAAGTTTATTATTTAAAAATTTAATAACGTACGCTTTATTTGACAAACGTATTTTAATCAACAAACTAACCACTTATAGTTAAAAAATTGGTAGAGATACTTTAATAACCAAAACACAACATAAACCAATCGTTACGAAAATTGTATTACTGCGTAATAATGGCAAGTGTTTAAGACGCTATGTTCGAATTTCTGCCCGAAATCGAGACATCATATTACTTGTTCGGAGATGAACCTCTGCGCCGCGTTTTATCTCACTAGAGCGGAGAGCTGACAAAAATATAATCATAACCCCGAGGGATTAGGGACCGAAACCAGAGCCAATGCTGTTTACAGTCTAACGTCCTACTGCACCACTATGACCTCAATATAAGTTAACCACATTGTTTGAATATAATTTTATAATAAATACGTGTTAAAAGATATTGTGGTAACATAAATCAGCAATTTTATCTAATTCACATCAAATGTAGGTATGTAAACGAAAAAGGCATACTGGTATTATTAGAAACTGTAACAAGGAAAGGAAGCGACGTCTCACAGAGTGTTATTACCGCCCACCTCCATGATATTATCTTTAATTTGTCGAACAAAGACATAAATTGATACATGTGTCACGTGTTCAATAACATCACCGATAAAACGCAAAAATTATTAATTTGCCCTATTTTCTCTAATTTGTTATATAAGATCAGTATTTACGTAAACACAGACATAACCGAATATTCATAATATGTGATTCTTAGAACGAATTGAGAACTTTTGCTATATTCTTGGAGTTACTTGGAAAACCATAAGGACAACATAGTGCGTTAAAATCATGAATACAAACTTTAAAGACCTAGTTAATTCTTTTGGTCTAATTAATATCTTACTTTAAGTAAAATATAGATATGTATTTTTTATAATTAATGACTAATATTGTACTTTATGTGCTGTTTTATATTTGTATGTATAACTGATTGTTCTTCCTAGTAAACTAACATATAGATAAGTGTCGGCAGACGAGGGGTCAGTGCACTTTGTTAACAACCTCTTTGGCATAAATTTTACTTTATATTTATAGATAAAAAATATATTAATCGTGTTGTGATGATATCGGCTTTCTATTGGGTTGGGGAATAAGTTCGTAGCGTTTTTTATTTTTTAAATTTTACAACAAATTGTTTCTAGTTTGGCAAACGGTAAATAGTCATTCGATAGAGCTCTATCTGCTCTACAAATCTATGATAATTGTATTTTTGAGCTATTTATTTCTTTATTAGTTTCGAGGCTTTGAAATGGAATACCCAGGAGGCAAAAATCAACATTTTTGACACCTACTCTTCTGTGGTTTTCATCGAGTGAAAAAGCTACCGAAGCAGCCCGGGATATTTGCAACGTGTATAAAGAAGGTGTCATAGGTGAGTCTACAACACGGTAACAGTTGGCAAAGTTTAAAAATGGAGACCTAAACGTCGATGACACGCCCTGCAGCGAAAGACCTTCTGAATTCGATGAAGAACGTCTCAAATCACTTTTGAAGAAGAACGGTCGCCAAACTAGTCGTGAATTAGCGGAAAAAATGAAGTGTGATCATAAAACGATTCTCTATCACCTTCATTCAACGGAATTTACTGAAAAATTGGGAGCCTGAGTGCCACACGACCTCAACGAAAAACACAAAGAAAGTTGTCTTCAAATTGCTTCCCAGCATCTCGCCCGCCATCGAACAGTACGTGGTCATAAACAGCGCTTTTTGTACTGAATTGTCATGAGAGATAAGTAATGCTGGCTATACATCAATATGAAGCAAAGAAAGGAGAGGGGGACTCCAGGAGACACGCCAAAGCTGATAGTCTTGCCGGACCTTCATCCAAAAAGATCATGATATGTGTTTTGTGGGACCGGGAGGACATGGTATATTGGGAAATGCTCGCAAAGAATGCTACAGTCAATAAGGAACTATATATTGTCCAGCTACACCGCGTGAATGTGGCTATTCGACTGAAAAGACCTGATCGACATGACCAAACCGTACTCCTTCACGACAATGCCAGGCCCCACGTTGCATAAGTCGTCAAAGCCGTACTCCAAGAGCTCGAAAGGGAGGTTCTTCAGTATCCGTCGTAATCTCCGGACCTTCCACCGATCGATTACCATCTTTTCCGCTCCTTATCAATCCATATGGAAGGCGTTTTCTCCGATAGCAAAGATGTCCTTAAAAACTGGCTCAAGAACTTTTTTCACGCCAGACCATATGATTTTTGGTGGAATGGCATAAACAAATTGGTCGGGAGGTGAAAAGAGGTTGTAAACAGTAACGGCGAATATATAATTAATTTACTTAAGTAAATTAATTATATATTCTTATTAATTATATATTAACTATTAATATAATTAATGTTTTTTGTTTAAATAAAAGTCTTCGATAAAAACGCTACGAACTTATTCCCCAACCTGTTACATTTAATACCCTATTTAGACCATCGCTAGATATGTAATACAAATTCTTGATACAAACAGTCATGATAGCATCAGGAGAAAATTTTGACAAGCATCAAAAATCTTATTTCGTTTTTAAACTTTATGAAAGTAAACGCGTAATGCAATAAATTATTGAGATATTGCAAGATAAAATATAAATATAAATAAAAATAAACTCACAGGCACAATTAGTAAAATTGGAGCGCGAGGAGAACGCGGCGCAGCCGGCGTGGCACGGCGAGAAGTACGTGAGGCCGTTGTTGCCGCACACCGGCTCCATGTCCGTCTCCGTGCACAGGCAGTTGAAGTTGCACGCCGCCGTTAGGTTCACTTTGAACGGCTCCGGATTGCTGCAAATCGTTTAGGATAACTCCTTATAAAGTTCAACACGCATATTAATGTTCTATTTAAACCTTATTCGGAATAATTTTATACGTACACAAGTATTAAAACGTGGAATTGGAAATATCTAACGGAAGACGAACATAACGAATGCAATTCAATTTAAATATTAATGGAATTTTTAAAATCTGAAATATATTATGCAATAGGTATACTTTATAGATCTGAAAAAGCAATTATTATGGTCAACTCGACATAATTAAGTAAAAAGAAATATATTACCTATTATTAGTATAGGGTATAGTTGTTCCCGCCATTTTGATATTATCGCAGCCGAGAAAGAATAGTAGGGCATAGCAAGACAGGCAGATGGTGTTGGATATCAGTACGAACTGCACGGCGCCTTTTGGCCGGAGCTCCAGTCGCTTGAGCAGGCATCCGCCCATGAATATACCGATACAAGCACCGGGGATCGCAATGGAACCTAAGTGTGTATTTTTCATGTTACAATAAATTTAACTATTAACTTCACTCATGATTATCTTCTTTACTTATATTTATCTTCATGCATTCCACGCATTTACGGAGTAACAGAGAGAACCTAACGACATATCGTTAAATAGCAACACTTTGTCTAAGGAATCGAAAATATTTAATATCTAAATATATTTGTGCGGCCTACAATTTTTGTATGCAGTCAGGTGACAAATGCGCCATGATGGCGCAATGTATTTGAAATCTACATACACGTCATATCTTTATTACAACTAGTTAATGCAAAAACAAATTCTATAAAATCTGTAGAAATGAATGTTTACTTTCATAATATTTTTAACTATTAAGGTAATTGATTGTATTTGCTAAATTTATTGGATATTATTGACATAGTCATATTGAATCATGGTGGTGAAGGCTAATATTCGTATGGCCTTGTATTGATTTTTCGGTAAGACGAGGTCATCAAGTATTCTTTAGCGTGTGTGATCGATGTTTTATCAAACTTGTTTTGATATAAGATGAAACGTTTAAAGTGTTGCGTGGCATCGAAACCATAATTTTAACAAAAATTTAGAATATATTGCGAATTTACCAGTGAAAACGCTGGCTTGACTCTTGCCAAGACTGAATTGAGTTTCAAGGTATTTTGGCAGGAAGACCACAAAGCCAGATACTATCATAAGTTCCATACAGGCGCCCAGGCATGTCACAACGTATACCGGGTTCTTCAGCAGACGCCACATGGAAACTGGGATATCTGAAAACAAAGACTGAATGACATTTTTGTTCCAATAGAACGTAAAGGCGATATATAATGAACATTTCAAATTAGAAACCTTTAATATCCTTTCCATATCCGGTATCTTTGATATCGGATTGTGGTTTTGCTGGTGCTTTAGATGTAGAAGTACCAGCTGCGGCGGCAGCTTTTTCAACAAGTCTTATTTTCTCTTTTTCCCGTACCAATACTTTAGGGAATGAGAAGAATGGAATAGCGACCAAAATTAAGAGTAGGCCACACAGTAGAAATCCGCCCCACCACATTCCTACCCACTTATGGTCTCCTGGACCTACATCAAAATGGAAACATGTTAAATATTGTATTTGCTTTGCATAACTATTTTAAGTATACAGTCAATAGGAATTTTAATTACCTATGGAAATGATAGCACCAGAAAACGAGTCCATATGAAATGATAATAAATAGGCACCAAGTAAGAAGCCAAGAACTGGACCGAACGCAGCCATACTGTACATGCATCCTGTAAAAAATAAGACGTAATTAAATTATTCATACAATATTGTTGTAACGTAAAAAAATTAAGTTACGTGTAGTACAATTTAGTGCAAAATTTAATCTCTCGTTATGTTTTATATAACATAAATATATAGAATAATAGTAACAAGAGTAGGATAAATCTAAAAATCTATTCTCGAAATCGCGATGACATCGTTGTAAAAGGCTGCATGCAGTAATAGTAACTCGTCTACCGATTGCGGACCAAAAGTAGGTCACTCTAGTTTTGCGGTCCGCAAACGGTACGGATTTCGCGGTTAATACCTATGGCTTGAAACTCGATAAAAATGGCAGTTGAGCTAATACTGCGGTATTTTATTTGTATCAAACACACAGTTTTATTATTGCAAAACAATTTAATAAAAGTGAAATGTCAACAACGGTCGACATTTACCTTTATGACGGAAACTGATATATGTATACTTGTGTATATTTTTTTATTCCTGTGAATAGAAGGTTACTTAAAAGATTTTAATAAAAAAAATGTAATAATCACAAATTGTTTGAGACAAAAATAATGAAAAGTTACAATAAGATTAATATAATGAAATGTATAATAAGCTTTTCAAATAAGTAACTTTAAAATTATATTTTTTTATTTAAGAAACACGTTTATATTATCACATATCATAATGAAAGGCGATGATATGGGAGGCACCTGTCAAGAGACAGCATCTATTAAAGAAACCTTATTATACAACTTGATGTTCTAATTAAATTAATATTAAAAGTCCTATCATAACTAAATTCGTTGTATTTTATCAATAGTCTGATAGACTAATTTAAGCGTACTATATAAAACTATATAGCTCAATTCAGGTATTACACAATGAATGAATATGAAATGAATACGTGTTAGTTAATAGGTACACACATATATCCTCTTCATATAAGTTATCCTAAAAATATTTGAAATACATATATATTAAGACTTATTTTGATTAATTAAAATTGCGCCACTCCCTGTCCCGAGGACACATGGGCATTGGCCATTGCAAATATGTTTCTAACTAACACGGAAGTTTTATTATGATTAAATTGTTTGGCATCAGTTGTAGGCTGGAAGGGGTAGGTCAAGGGCGCTTTATCACGTTAGGGGTTAAGCTCTCGAGGTTGAGCAAACTGAGCAACATGCCAACCATTTACAATTCACCTTTTCTGAACATGCAATGACAGCACAAAATTCATGGATAACTGACATCATTAGGTTTTTAAAGGCATTCGAGCTTATTCATATTTAGATTAGGAAAGTGTAACTATCAGAGTCGTGAATTGCCAGCGAATTATGGCGATGGTATTGAGATGAGATGGTGATGAGGGTATGAACGAAAAATAAGCAGTAGACATGATCTTATGACGACTTGTTCTTGTATGCAATAACTGTGCGTAGAGTGAAGTCTAGGAAGGTTCGTTGAACTGTGTCGTGTCTGCACAATTTGGTTTATGAGTGCGGTTACGAGTAACGCGCCATTCGGTCCTCACAATAAAGACGTGTAATAGCAGAAAGGTCGATGGAGGACGTGCAACGCTTACACAAACAATCTCACTGTTCCAACACTCATTTTAGAAATTGTCATTCTTCAAATTCTATGCTTTATACTATTTTAATTTTAATGTGGCGTTGCTTACCATTTGTATTTTTAGTAAGAGGACAATAACGAAAAAAAAAATATTGAAGTCACCAGACATACCAGACACTAGTATCATGAATTACAATTAATGAATCAGTAAATTAGTTGTTTGTAGTTATACCAAAATACACTTTATACAAATTATAAAGCAAAATTTAAATGACAAAATTATATTTTATAACTTATCTCTAACGGATATATATCAGGAACAATATAATTTTATTATACACTCAAGCAAGGTTTCCTACATTCAGGAATGGGTTTAACTTAAGCGAGTAAAGCTGTGGGCCTAAGTCTTAAGATTATACTCTAAGATACGCTCAGTAAGTCTTCTGTAAACGGCTTTCTGTCGCAACATCTTATTAAAACATTTTACCGTCTTGCTCATGTGTATCTTAATTAGCCTAATGTGTAACGTGAGAGTATTTTTTGCATTGTATTATTTACGTAAAAGTAATGACTCAATAATTTTATATTTATGAGTGGAAAAGTATTTCTATCAATTTATAATTATATATGTTGAAAACTCATGTCAAGGTTAAAATTTTAAGTAATTAGCCATTTTTAAATATTCATCAAACTATGCATATTTGTTTTATTTAAGTGGATATTAACAAATTTGGATTTCGTATCCTCCTAGATTTGAGATATATAAGATATCTACACAGTAAGGCAACACAATTAGATAGATACCTCATTTTGTAGCTTTTTACATGTAGATAGCCAGTAAGTACAGGTATTAAATTGTTCTGTTTTTACGACATTTTAAACTGACACTCGATGTACGTGGAGACAAGGAGTCTGCGTGGCATTCAATATTTTGTGCATTAGTGCTGACATCTTACAATTAATGATTTGATACTAACGGAAAATAGGTTGACTCATACTTTGTTCCAATTTAGTTCAAGACAACTTTTGTTGTAATCGCTAAATTAAGCATATTAAAAATAAATTAATTCATAAAATATGACTACGTTATTACCAATGAAATAATAAAAATAGCAACAACAATATTATTTATGAAATCTATAATATGATCCAGTCATTTGTTGAAATTGTGAGATACACTGTTACTTGTTATTGTATACATATACGAATTTAATATCGTACATGTATTATGAATTTTAACTTTTATGTCTTAAATATTCCCTTAATTTTTTAAAACCTTTTTTTATTATCAGCGTATAAATTATAAAACTTACCAATATACATGCTAGATGACTCTGGGCGTACGTGGTCATCAACGTAAGTGGTGCCCAGCGTGAGGAGTGGCGAGCCCCCGCAACCTAATAGGAGTTGCGCTACCACGAATACCATCACTGGCATGAAAGTACTGGGCGAGCTCTGTTATGAAGCATAAAAGTTTTAATAGGTACAACAAATATTTAATCAGCTTTGTTGGGCTATAAGAAATAATTTTTAAAATAAAGGACACAAATGTTAAAAAATAATATATTAAGTAATACCAAATTAAAATAATCAACAATATTTGTTATTTTTAACCGTTAGTACTTTTAGTCTTAATTAACGTAGAAAACGTTCTACTCATGAATTAAATATAAAAAAATATTGTAAAACAAAGGAGATACGTGTCAACACACTAGTATTTTTAAAACACAATATAATCCAGTTAGCACAGAAGCATTAGACATACTTTAATACAATTATCCGGCCTGAGGTTGCTGGGCGGCAAGCCTGCTTGGAGCCTGCCGAGGCCACCCATATCTTGCTCCAGAGCGTGCGACAGTCGGCAGATATTCTCATCGGATTTATTGTTTGCTAACATTTCGCTATTGGCCTCCGCTATAAAATGCGGCACAACAAACACTAATGACCCGATGCCCATTATAACGGCACCTAAAATGTGTTTAACATAAATATCATACAGTACTATGTCTTACTAGACATTATTATATTTTATAATGGAATATTCAATAACGAAATTAGCAATTTAAAAAACTTACCAACTGCTATCCATACAGGAATGTGTCTCCTACTTCCAAGGTATGAGACGAATATTACTGTGATAACATTGCCGATCTCGTAGCTACTCGCTATCAGACCAGAGAGGCTTGAGGGTATTTCGAAGCGTTTTTCAATTGTTGTGATCACAGAATTTATATAACCTGAACTTAAGGCTTGCTGAAGCGTCACTAGGAACGAAAGAAAGAATACGAACACCTGTAACAACAATATATTATTTTAATAAGAAGTGTAATAAAAATATACTTAGAATATCGAATTAAAATAATGACATTAAACTTACTTTAATACTAGAAAATTGCTGAATAAATAGCGGTCTCCATGTAAGAATACCGCAGTCTCTTGCGTCATGAGGAATGTCTAATATTTCTGGGAATAACTGATTCGGTTTTTCTTTTTCTCTCTCTCGTTCCCGATCTCTGCGAGGCAAATCGTATATTAACATTAAATAGGTATTAGCGCCTCCTATTTTAGGCATAGAAAGCTTATTTGTAAGCTAAAGACAGTTTTTACTTTTCTCGTAATACATAACAGTTATAAAAGAATACCTGTCGCAAATGCCAGCAGAAGGGTTTCTGCTGTGACACTTGGTGGACTCCCGCGGTGGGTGAGGCACGCTGGGTCCCGCGACATCGCCCTCTGCGGCGCACCCTGACTCCGCGTATAGCCCTGTCATCGCGTACATTGACTCCTGTCTCCTGGGCCAAATTAAATTGTTTATGAGAACTCATATAAAATGTGACTAATAAAAAGTTTAATTTATGTGAAAAAACGTTAAAATTATATTATATTTGCATATAAAGATAAATGCAATTCAACATTTTTATATTATTTTAAATTTAATACCGTTATTGCAGTTTTTAGTTAAGAAATGAGTAAGTACATTTTACCTTCCAACAAGTAACCGGAGCTGCTGCTCAGCTGTTACATCCGACATATTATCGACACAAATAACAAAAGACAATATCTGAACTACAATATGTTCACAACGCGGCGAAATTTCCTAACGGCCGCAATGACGTCATTATAGCGCTTAGCCTTTCGCGATTTCACTTTTCTGAGACACAATTTTAAATCATTCATAAAGTTTGCTTATTTAAATCCATTAAGCTATGGGGGCACGCTTGTATCATGCTCACGTTATCGGATGACTAAACTCAGAGGCTTTGTTTGATATCGTACTGGTACTGTGATTAGGTATTTTGGGCCACATGTCGCAAACTGAACAATATCAGATATTATAGTGCCAACGTTATCTAGATCAGACGACGTTAGCAATAACTATTACTCATACTTTTTGTACACGTATTGATATTTTCGTATTTTACAAAATAAGCAATAAAAAATATAGTATTATTAATTAGTTTTACGATTGCGGATTCTATATTTTTTACTGTTGTTTGTATAGGTAAATATGTAAAAGTATACAGTATAGTATAGTCTATAGCAACAATAAACTAAATTGTAAAAAGAAAATGTTATACGAATTAAGTAATGGAATATTATGTGATGTATTATGTGATCTATTTGCACTGAAGGAACGTGCTATCGAGCATAGAAGCAATGCACGATTTACGATGTAAACAATGACGCAAGAAAGAAACTAAAGCGTACTTTTTAGATGGTGTTACTGTCGTAAATCTATTATTATTATTAGTGTCTGCTGCCTTGTCATATAAAATAACTGTAAATAGCATTATTTGTACATAACTACACATATAATTATTGTGCGTCAAGTAAAACGCATATTTAAGTATAGAATGAGAGATTTGCGATGTAGATGTGACTACACTATATAATATAGTTATTAGAAAATTGTTAATAGAGAAAGGGCCGTATGTTGTATAATACATACTTTGATCCATTAGCCAAAATACTTATATTATGTAAAATTTCAATAATGACTCATCGAATTTAAAAAAATATATATAATATATATAATAACACATGATTATGACAAATTTTCTGAATAAAAAGTATGTTTTTTCGTTGTTTACCTGTGCCCCTTCCTGTGTTGCGGTGCGGCATTCGCACCACCCGCGCTCTGTTGTTTCTCGCCTTCTGTCATTTTTGTTTTGGACTTCAAGTCTCACCGCACTCCCATACCACTTTTCAAGATACTTATCCACCTGAACGAAAAAATATATGTTGATGACCTTTATCAGTTTCAAAACGATATCACTGTAACATTCAAGCCAGACTACAATTGAAACAATAGCACAGTCATACACGGCTGGCTTGTTATCGGTTATTTATTTTATTATAACATAGTAAAGTAATACAAATCGGAAAATATTGAAGATTAAGATATAGTTATATTATTATATTTTAATTTCCTAGGTCTTGTAAATGAAAGCGTAGCGTTTCGCCACGTATAGTATGTAAAATTAGCGGAAAGTAAAGAGCGGAATTTTAATTCTAGTTTCTTTCTGCCCAACATTGTAGTTATGGGTGATGTTTAAATATAATACGTTAATATTCTAATACGTTCCATGATTTTAAAACGGTTTTATTTAGCTCATCCCGTTTGTTTGTTTGGGTCAAATTTACTAATTTAAATTTAACCCTTTTCCCGTTAACCGATTGATCTGAAATTTGCTATATGCCTTTGATTCTGGTGACATTACAATTATCCATATTCAATAATTTTGTGAATCGAAAATGGCCGCCGCTACAAGATGGCGGACCACTTAGTTTTTTTCAATCCCATCAATATGGGTATCAAATGAAAGGGCTTGTCAAGTAGAATTCAGTGCACTATACAAAATCAAAATCAAAGATGGCCACTGCTACAAAATGGCGGATAATGTAGTTTTCAATCCCATCAATATGGATATCAAAATAAATGGCTTGGTAAGTATAATACAGTTACTATACAAAATTACAATAAAAATAAATAACAATAAAAACTAAAAACTTAAAAAAAAAAAGTAAAAAAAAATTAATAAGTTAAACGGTTTTATATTGCAGATAAATGTATTTGATTAAACTAAAATAAAATCGTGGGGCACGTCCAATATCTACAATCGAAAGACATGGCATGTGACTTCACACACCTAGTGGTAAGTAGCAAATGTCGTCCATGAATGGGGATGACGAACAAAAGTATATCAATCACAAACTGAAACCAAAACATGAACTCATTTGCATGAGCCATTTGACGGGTCGGCCTTGTAAGATCGTCACTACCCTTAAAACTATCAAAGATTATCTTAAAGTTATCATTTCATTATTCAATGAATATGATACAGTTAATCCCAAGGTCATCCAAAATTCATTTAAAGTGGACGTGTCCCACAATTTTATTTTAGTTTAATCAAATACATTTACCTGCAATATAAAACGGTTTAACTTAAAAATATTTTTTTACTTTTTTATTTTATTGTCGCGTCAAATACATGTATAGCAAACGCTATGAACTTATTTCAATGACATATTATCAGTTATTTTTTGCCGATAACTTTGATAAAATTTACACACGTTTTTTACATGCAACATAAATCTTTACTAAAACGCTTAATATTCTATCTTGCTGTAAATACTATAATATAGTTTTAAGTAATACATTTGTATAACGTTTAGCAATGTGTAATTGTTTATTCTTGTATACTCTGGGGGGTAAAAACCGTAACGTTAAGACAGAAATAAGCGCTATGACACGTATGGTTTATCAGTGGCCCCACTAGCGATCTATATTTAATAAAAAGATGTTTTCGCAGACATACACTACCCATTCATTATACGAAAGTCAATTATGTACGTTTATTTTAAATTGTGTAGTAGATAACAATTTTTATTAAAATTCATAAAATTCTATACCCACATCTATATTTTTAATCTAAACGCTAATTATTCTACATATGTAAATAAAAGTTTGAAAATATTTAACGTTTTTATAATATTTAATATTATAAAATATAAAGCCATATCATTATATATGGGTAGTTCTACAAACTACGGAAGAATATGAGTATGATTTCGGCTCGACATTTGTTTTATACTATGATTGTGGAACTTATTGTCATAACAAAATAATAGTCATTTATCTTATCTTAAGCGGAACAGTCAACATATTTATTAGTTTTTGATTTATGGTCATTTTAAGAAAATTAAGCCCCAGGATACTGAGAATATACTCAGGAAACTTAACTAATTAACGATGATTTTGTTATAATAGAATAATTTTAAGTCCGCTCAGAAACTAACAAAATAATCGTAGGGTAGGTATAATCAGAATAGTGCGAGGAACATTAAATTAAGATCGATTAAATCCGTCGATTCAATGAACACATACTTTTAGCATACTTTATATTCAATTAATAAAATAACTGTTACACACACTACCATGATTTGACATCCATGTTTATATAAAATGGCATATACGTCACTACGCAATGCGTTATTAACGCAATTACCTGAACACTAGTGTATATTAACATTTGAAATTAAGAAGTTGATTTACTTCAAGTTTAAGTTAAAAGTTCAAAGTTTTTTCTTTAGCTATTAATATTACGATTTTTTATATACTGTTGTCAGAAAACTAAATCTTAAAACATCATTAAAACATTAACTATAGTTGCTAATTACAAATCAGATATATTCATAGTAAGTAAATTAAATGAAACTGAATAATATGCTTTTAGCTTTTAACTGTATAAATAAATCACCTCTACAGATTGTCTCACGATTATACCCAATAGGTCAAGCCGTCTGCAAACTGGGTTGAGTAAAAACATTAAAGAATAGCTAAGAACGAGAGTTGTATCGATTTTTTTCAGTATAAATAATAAGAGCATCGTTACATCTCACGTTATGAAATAACGGCATGAATATAAACAATAAGGAGCTCTCACGGTAATATGCTGTAGGTGTAACTAACGGAATTTATGTATAACTGAAGTTTTAATGAAAGTTACTACAAAAAAAATAAACATTGGTAATAACATATATTTTTAGGGAATATTTGATACAGAAGAATGGTAAGTGATTTTTAAATAAGAGCAGTTAAAATAAACATTCTAATTAATACATGTTATTTCTTTAATAATGGGTGTCTGGCTTAAAATCGAATCCATATGTTGTTTTGTTACGCCACCTAGTCTAGCCTTCAAAACTTTAGACGTTGATGTTGAAGCCAAAAGACATCTATTCTATTTTCCTCTCTTCCAATCAAAAATAAAGAAGAATATCTATAATTTTGGTCACTTGCACTATATAATATAATCAGTTTGTTTGAAATTATTGTACCGTCATTCAAATTTTTGTCACCTACCGAGCGAGTGGTTAGTGTGTCGTGAGATATAGAATATAACAATAGAGATGTTAACGGGACGTAATGGAAACTTTGTCCATATTTTAGTTTTTTTTAATATTACAGTATAAATTATTTCACTTTAATATAAAGTATGGAACTTTATTTTTATTCATTATTGGTATTAAAATTAATAGTTTCTTTATTCATTCACTTTGATGCCTTAAAATCAAGAGTTATTTAACATAATTGTCCTGACCTGTTTACAAAATTTAAGACCACTTAGATGTCAGGTTCCTAAGCTTATGCTATATTTGTGTTGTTAAACGTTTTGAATTGGACATTATTGTTATTACTTTAAAATATTTCTTATATTTTAACTTGCCCGTAACCTTTCAATTCTTTTATGTACAAACTTTGGTTCTTATTTGTATTATTACATTTATTTAAAATAAATATAAGTAAAAATAGTTTAGTCTACAAGTACAATTAAAATTAGTTTTATGACATGTCATTTTACGCTTGCGCCATTTATGTTGTTTCATATTTTAATTTCTTTTGCAATCGTTTATTTAATTTAATTGACTTGAAAATAAATATTTATTTTAAGGCTAATTAGTTTGTCACTCAGCTAAATAAAAGTATTTGACAAACGCCTCGTCGGTACCTGCATCGTTACGTAATAGCTTTGCAGCGTCGGGAGGATGCCAAAAACTGAAACTTACAAAAATAGTGGAATGAATAGCCGTTGTGTTAATACGAAAATGAAATAGAAAATTACTATTTGAAGAAAATGTTGTAAATATATGTTGTATAAATTGTTAAATGATATGTTTTGCACATATAAATTGCGTGTGAACTAGATATGTAAATTATTATTTTATTATAAAATATATTGTATTTTGTCATATTTATATGTTTTAAATAAGATAGCACAATTGGAAATAAATGATTTGCACATGTCGTGTTATCCTAATAATCTATACTTATTTTTTTATTTCAGACTTTACGCTTCACTTTATACCTAACGGGAAATGTAATTGTCGGCTTAGAGTTCAAACCTGCAAACTACAATTTTTATTGTTATGTCTTTATTACACCTATCGAAAGTATAAAAAATACACATTACTTTTAAATTTGTGAAAAAGAGTGATGCTGTCAAATTCATTTTACATATTTATTTTAACATAAAACTCTTCTGATAAAACATTTACATTTTTGTTAAATATGTTTTTCTTAATATTTAGTTAACAGGTTTGCGCTATAAGCCACTTCTGGTTTTGTAATTAGTGTTAAGCGCCAATATGCCTGATATTTGTAAGAAAACATGTAAACTGTAAACGTTTGATCATGTTTTAGACGATTGTATTCGTACAGAATTTAAAGTACTTTCCAAGAATCCAAAGGACAAACACTGGAAATTAATATAAAATAAAATAAATATAAAAAATATATATTTTTTCAATTATCTGAAATTTATTTCTTACAGTAAAAATCAATTTATTTTGCAATGGTCATCGAAAAAATTAAAACATTTCGTACTGTTATAATTTAGCTTCAGCAAGAGAGTGATTTAAAAGTTATTGACCTATACACATACATAAATGTTATGTAAAACAGTATACTGTAAAATCCTGATTGCTTGTCTATATCAACCTGTAACATAAAGGCTGTCATTTGTAGTGATTGTTAGTTATATGCAGCTAAAATTAGACCATAAAACATTGTAAGATAATTTGTATGAGTTCCATTTGACCTTATCTATTATAATAACAAATAGGGGTAGTATTATATGTGAAAGTGGGTGTGTGTTCAAGGTTATTATTGTGGCCATATTACTCGTGACGGTCGATACAATCGGTAGAACCTTTCAGTTCTTCGAAGGTTGTTACTTAAAACGACAACAATGATATTACTTTTCTTATTTGTATATGAGTGATAATTGGTACTAAAGTTATTTATTGGTTTAAAACTTAAATTATTTTTATATTTAAATAAAATATATAGTATGCAACTTCTTATTAAAAATATTATTCCGATGTTTTATGTATGTTTATTGTTTACATGTTACTAACTATTTCGCATAGAAATTATTATTTTATTTCATAAGCCAGACGGTTAAGAAGGTACGAAAAAGTAAAGAACTACTTTATACATGCAAATACTTTGAATAACCCCTTCAAACCATACGTTGCCTTAGGGCATGCAGCTGTTTCTCATTAAGCATAAAACTAAAAGAATAGAAGTGAGTGGGTAAAATATGTTTTGTATGGTAAATATGACTTTCAAAAGATTTTAATCTATCATCATAATATTTTCATTTATATAATCTAAATACCTATAAAAGTTAAAAATCAGTCGGTATATTTATAGAATATAATAAAATTTGTTTAAATGTTCATATGCTCAAACTTGTTTGGCACGGTTTGACTACGTGCACAGGTCATATTTGATGCAGGCAGATCAGCAAAACTCATCGAAGGACCGGTTTTGAGAGTAAAGTGAATCATCTTTTATCTCGTACATACCTACCTAATTTTCTTTATTCTTTTACGCGTTTAATTTTTTCTGCATATAAAATAATATTTTCATCAATGATAGTTAATTAGGGCTAATAATTGTTATTTGAATTTCTTTTGTAAAGATATAGATGTTTTACATAAATATTTATTATATTATTTTGTATCTAGTTATAAATTTTCGCATAACCAAGTTAATATGGTAAAAGATCTCGAATTAAAGTACGACCTTCTTTACAGTTAATCGACTATTTTTAAAGACGCATTGCGTCAGTAACGTGGGGGTTTTAATGAGAGCTGTTGTGATTATATTGAATAAAACAAGTCCATTAATCTTCCACGGTGTAGAATATTTTACTTTCAGACCAGAACCATTACCGGCTATTGCCAGTAGTATTGTTTTAGTTGTTTTTCATAATAAAATGAAATTATGTACTTTATTTTATTTATGGTAGAAACATTAATGTATAATAATAAAACAGTTGTTTGATCAATATTTTAGATTTTTCAAATGTAGTAAAATAGAGAAAGTAGGATTGATTTTTTATTAAACATTGTTTGGTTGTATTTGAAGCTGGCTAAGCCTCAACTGCTCTATAAATACACCACTCAACGTATTATTAACGAATAATATTTGTCTTATACGCGAAACAAACTATCTACGCACTATTTGTGTCAATTTATCTGACTACGTGACACGAAGATGCTTTGTCAGACAGAAAGAACACTATGATTTTAGAATAATTATATTTAGACATATATGTAATTCAAAGTTATTTACATTAAAAATTATTTGCATACATCGTACTCTATGGATTTATATTATATAAATATCAAATTAACCTCTCTATATTAAAAGCATTTACGCTTCCAAATTAAAATTTGTTGATAATAATAATAGTAGTACCATGCGTAAATTAATTGCTGAGAACAACTTCTTATGTTTGTACAGATATGTTATCAGTTTTTGCTTGTATAATTTTAAAACGAAGATATTTCTTTTATCACATGTTTAGTTCATGTTAGTAAGTGTTAAACAATTACTTTAATAAAAAACAATAGTTTTTCAAACTAAAAAAAAATACGTAATACCTTTAAAGTATTTTCTTATACTGTTCGTCATAGCAAAGTGATAAGGTTGATGTTTCGAAAATATTACAGTGTCATCGGGTCCGGATACGAGTGAAAATTTTAAAGTAAATCCGACAGTAAGAAGGGACCCAAAATAAAATTAGATTTTTTATATAAAATATAATATAAAAGAGTGTAAAAAAATTGCAAAAACCAATCCAACCAATATAGTCATCCATATTTGCAAGTTGCATCGTCATAAGCATAACACACACGCATAAACATGTAGTTTACATAGTAGCACCCATATTCCCAACAGTCAGAATTAATTATAAGAAATTCAAAACATTTACAATTAATTATGATTACAATATAATAAAAAATATACCTTCAACACTTGAAGAGCAGCAACCCAAGCATATCAGTACAACTGGAACATTAAAAAAATATATTTATTGACAATAAATAATATTTCCTCACGCAGTAGCAGTAGGTACTTCATACATAAATTATGTGTTCAATTTATTATACTTATTCAACAGCATAATTGATCTATTTCATGGCATATTTATTGCAATTGTGTAAATAACTATTAAAAAATATTTGAAAAATATGGCTTTTATCTAAAATATACAAGTTATGTATTGATAGATTTTTTTTACATATTTTTTACTTTTACTTGAGACAAAACTTACTATTATATAATGTTTTTAAATACGACTTCACCTTTAATCATAATATATTTAACTGCATGTCTGATAATATTTGATATTGTTCTATTTTTTTTCACGGAAGTCATAATCATATAAATTGTTCTGTCGCATGTATTTGTGTAACGATATCTTTGTGGGCCCCAAAGTGCCTCAGAGTGAAGACTTCAATTTTATAAGTAATTTATGATAGGAGCACAATCAAATAGACCAGGAATAGGATCGAATAGACAGAAATATCACAAAATCTTTTATTCGACAAGACGACAAGAATTGTATTCTAACCCCGTCCCCTCACAGGGGAAGAGAGAATACAATTCCCCTCCGCCGCTGGGTAGCGTCCCGTAAGAGGCAGGTATCCCAGTAGTTTGGTGGTAGGAGGTTCGTCCTCCGTCTGGCTCGCGACCACTATTATGTCAAAGACGAACCGCCAAATATCTTATAATGTGTTCTCGGTTCGATTCGGTTTTCCCCTTTCAAACCACCCATCCTTTCCCCAAAATGTGATGGTTCCGATAGCGGACTACTACATTGTCCTCCCCTTCCATCTGTATCCTCTAGGCTGGCAACGCATCTACAAAATCTCTGGTGTAGATGTTCATGCCACTTACCATCAGGTGGTCCTTATGCTCGTTTGCCATCCGTTATCCATAAAAAAAAAGAATATGGGCTAATCATACGAGAATTCTGAATAATATTAGCTTTTAGCACTGTTAAAAATCTTAACACGTTTCAAATAGTTTACCCCAGGTCGAAGAAATTTGGTAAGATGGGGTAAAGCCACCGAAAAGTTGTTATACCTCTAAGAAGAGGCTTGTTGGTAGAGCGTAAAATACTCCTAGATAGCGGTTGTACTTAAGACACCATGACAAAGTGTTGAAAGTCATATGTGAAGCAGTTAAACATTTACTAGAGCTTGTTAAAGAAGGCCCTATGAAATATCCGCTCAACAGCCCTACTCAATTTAAATATCCTCCTGATTAGACTCCCCTGGACTTATGTAAAACACTAAAAAAATCTTAAAGATGTTAATATTTCGGTATCCAAATTGGACTGTTTTTTTCTTTACTATAAAAGACACTCGGAACACTTATAATACTAGTGGAACTTCCTATTTCGTGGGAAACAAATATTCCTAAAGTTCATAATTTTAGAATAAATAAATACTAAGCAATAAAAACTAGTATCAAGACACTCCCTTCTCCCCTAATGATTGGAATGAAAAATTTTATATTAATAAAATATTTCAGTTTTAAACTATAAATAAGAATGTATGGTTACTACAAATTTAATTTAATATAATAAATATATGTTAGTATTGTTGCTCGTTTCGATTTAGATCATCTAAATATAACTGTGCTACTTAACAAACGTTGCTACCAGTGTTCGTAGTTCAATCGATTATATGACAGTCATGCTTCCAGACACCATCTTTATTATACCTATTTATTAGGTCATCAACTCATCATAGAGACGCGTACCACATGCACCTATCTGTTAATTATTGACATAATTATGATAAGCTAAATTTAATAATTATTATTTACATGTACGAGTATAGGGCGATAGTTATATTACTTTCCTTATTTATTATGTTCATCTAATATAATATATTACCATTTCATTTGACAAAATGTCCATGCCTTCCTGGGCTACACTTTGTTATCAATGCAACATTCGTGTGACTCACATTTTTACCTAAGCTTTCTCCACTTCGGCATTCCCTACGATTTCATTGTTTATTTAAGTATGTAAATAAAAATATTATTATTGAACCTTGTGTTTATAGTATTAAAAACCACATTTAGTTTTTAGAACTTGACCACTGAAAAGCATGCATGCTGTAATAAATTACACTAAATAATATAACATAGTTGCAAAATAAGCAAGAAACCTAGACGAGGTGAGCGACCGTCCACAGGTCATCGTCGCGTATCCTTCGACACCACACTGATTCATCTTGCACTTGTACTATTTGTCCATGATTATGCAATCGTACACCGTAAGTACAAATGGATTTTTTATGTTAAAATTGTTAAGTAAAACAGATCTGTAATTAAATTAAATTAATCAGATCTTTCATTATCGTAAAAGATGATGCATTTAGCTCTAATGTAAATAATCAAAATTTTCTCCTTTTTTGTAATGTTTATTATAATTAGCACGGCTGGATCTAAATAAACAAATAAATGTTGACGATGTGAATTGATTTAGGATATATTTTACAATTATAATACCATATTACAATATATTCATTTCAAATTACGAAATGAATGTATTAATTATATGAACAGATTGCGAAAAAAAATATTAGACTTATACCAAATACCTACTTCATGTGGTATAGGTGTGTTCAAAAAGTATAGCGAATTTTGAATTTTTTTTTAATTTACGTATATATTTTAGATTTTTTTTTAATTTACGTATATAGAATTTTTTTGTGGCTCCATATTGGTACATATGTCTCTCACTTATACTGACAAGTTCGGCCATTTTGAATGTTCAATTAATTGTTGACAGCTGCTTTGCTTGCTCGTGTTTTGGTTCGTCTTTGATTTTTACCTATTCAAAAAAATGGAACAAAGAACCTGTAATAAATGCATTCATTCCGAATGCGGATGCATTCCGAATGTTGACTGTGGCATACGGAGAAGCCACTTTGGACAAAAGCAACGTTTATCGATGGTACAAAATGTTTTTAGAAGGCCGAGAAGATGTGAACGACGAAGAGCGTGCCGGACGCCCGAGCACTTCAACAACAGACGAAAAAATTGATGAAGTGAAGAAAATGGTATTGGCCAATCGGCGAATCACCGTTAAAGGAATTGCCGAGGACCATTCGATTTTAATCGATAATTTGGACATGAGACGAATCGCCACAAAATTCGTACCAAAATTGCTCAATTTCGATCAAAAACAGCATCGCATGAACATTGCAAATGAGATGTTGGAATTGGTCGGCGACGACCCGAATTTGCTTCAGAGCGTCATAACTGGTGATGAATCATGGGTTTATGGTTATGACGTGGAAACCAAAGCTCAATCATCTCAATGGAAGCTGCCGCAAGAACCAAGACCGAAAAGAGCACGCCAAGTTCGGTCGAATGTGAAACTTTTGTTTACAGTTTTCTACGATTGCAGGGGCGTGGTGCATTATGAGTTCTTGCCACAGGGTAGAACGGTGAATAAGGAATATTACTTGCAAGTTATGACCAATTTGCGTGAAGTAATCCGCCAGAAAC
Source organism: Philaethria dido (assembly GCA_033558755.1). Taxonomy (NCBI): domain Eukaryota; kingdom Metazoa; phylum Arthropoda; class Insecta; order Lepidoptera; family Nymphalidae; genus Philaethria; species Philaethria dido. The sequence continues at coordinate 93,627 of JAKGSA010000138.1, forward strand.
GCGCAAATTTGTGAAAAAAACAAAAATTGGCTTTTGCACTACGATAACGCCCCTGCTCACACATCGCTGCTTATACGCGACTTCTTGGCAAAAACAACACACTAATGATACCGCAGCCACCGTATTCCCCAGATCCGACCCCCTGTGACTTTTTCTTGTTGCCGAAACTGAAGAGCCATGAAAGGACGACGCTACGCTACGATTGACGAGATAAAGAGGCATCGAAGGAGGAGCTGAACAAGATAAAAAAAAGATTTTTTGAAGTGCTTCGAAGATTGGAAAACAACTTGGCACAAGTGTATAATATCCCAGGGGGATTACTTTGAAGGGGACAAAATAGATAATCACGAATAAATAAATAATTTTATTTATACTTTTTACTCGTATACATTTAAATAGAATACAACTTCATTATAAAATATACAAATAGTAAAAAGAAGAACTTCACGTTTTTTTGCTGCACAGCAGTATAGTCAAAGTATTCAAACCGTATTAAATATACTCCGCTCTCCATTTTCTACCCGAAGACGCATCATTGCGTGTTGCGATAATAAAAAAAGCCAACGAGTGGCAGAATTCAATGCCGTGAAAATAATGTAAGAAAATAATTTAAATATAATCATTCCCTCAATGGGGATAAAAGTCACAACCAATTGTATTTACGTCGGCATGGTATATAAATAAATATATCACATTTTTAAATAGTAATTGCTATATTCACAATAATTATTTATTTATTGTCAAGCTTCAGCTCAAACTTAAAGTACGAATATAAATATAATGAAGTATGACAAACTGAAGATTAAAACTAACATGAAATTATATCAATATATCTAAAATATTTTGTTTCATTCTGTTCGCAAAATACAAAATAGAAGAAAAATGGAAATAATTTTAATATAATTTATGTTACTAACATTGTGTAAAGTGGCTGAACGGATAGATTTCATTTACGATAGCCCGATCTATTTGTCTCCATTTGAGTGCTATTCGTGAGGTAATTTAGGAGTTAACGGATTAGACGATATTGTGTGACGCATGTAACATTTCTGGGAGTGTTTCAGTACGTTAGAATGTGTTATTTATTTTATCAAAACAATTCTCTATATAATATAGCTTAATTTTTGTTAGTATTATTATCAATCACAATAATATAATATCTTACAAATTTAAGTGAAATACAATTGAAATCTACGTGTCCCATTCCGATGCGAATTTCGGCCAACCATCTGCGCACTAGGACGATATGAGGTCATCGGCTTGTGCATTGAACCGATAGCGAGTTTGTTTGACCGCTATTACTGAATGCATACAAATATAATAAATGTATTAGAAGATTACTATAGCTGTATGTACATCAAAAATTGAACGTAATTAGATGAACTGGTTGCTCAGTCTTCTCAAATTTTGAAACTGATAACTATGTATTCCTGTCGTCAACGCAGTGCTTATTGCATTTCATACTCACTCTTTATCACACAGTTATACGCATTGTAATATGCACCTTATAGTGGACTAGTTTAGTTTTGTATTTGTAAACGTAGCATTCCCATTGTTCTTTATAGAAAGTGCAGCTCATGAACTCTGATCACGACAAGCATTCTAATTACTCGTCCACTTTCAAAATCATCTTGTTTGTCCATAAATATGTATTAAATAAGTTATAAAACCTTTTTGAGTCCTCATCATTTTGCCTATTTAAAAACAGACATGTGTTTAATAAAAATACCTATTTATAAAATATTATTCAAGATTATTATCTTGCTTATTTAAATTGCTCGTATAAACGTGCCTTTTTTGTATACGCATGCTTATCCATATAAAGTAAGCTTTAAAAAACTGCTGCTTGATACGGAAGTAACAAAATTGGCAATAATCTTATAAATTATTGAGGACATGATAACTATATTTTATTATAATTGAATTGTTATCTAAAATTTATTGTATTGAATTGAACGTCCGGATAAACCCTAATACGTTCTGTACATATATATACATATAATGTGTGACACTGGCTCACTAAACCCTGCTGTTCTCAATAATTCGTTTTGGTCGCGGCTAGCATTTTTTCACTAGTTTTTTTAACTTTAGCTGTTTTCTTTATTTATTTATTAATATCACCAACGGTTTTTACATTAATATAAAAGAAGTAAAAATAGCTTACAATCTAATACAATAATGTAATACCACTTAAAGGTAACCATTGCATGTAACAACATTTAAAAGAAAAAAAAAGAAATGTTAAATGATAAAGAATATAAATTTTAAGTATCTTTTTCATTCATGATAGATTTTTTCATACATCATATAGTAATTATAAGCATAAAAAGTTATAATTATCTATTTTATTTTTGAATGATATATTTTATAAACCCTCATTTAGCATTTTCAGTGTGGGGTAATATCAAGGTAAAGTAATCACCTGGGGTGTGACGCTTGTACGCACCCGAACAAACGCCAACAACCTTGCAAGGTCGTATGAGCCCTCCTTATATTCAAAAATAATATTGTCGTTTTTTATATTACTTATTAAGTATCTAATACTTCGCTTGTTTTACTTATATATGTATCTTTAAATACAATGACAGCATTTTAGAATAGATTCTTAAGATAGATAGATATCTATATATAAACTCGTGTGTTGATACTTAATATAAACTGACTAATTGGATTAACATTTAACATATAAACAAATAAATGGGACATATAGGTAGGCAGATATTTTTTACTACATATAAAAATAAAACAAAAAAATTATTCAATAATCTTTGTAAGTTAATCATCCCGTGTTCAAATAAACCTTCAAAGCGTTATAAAATTAGTCGATAAATTAGTGAGTATACGCCGTCGTCATCGTTGTATAGAATAATTTTCGGATAGCAAAGTTTTATTATAATCTAAAGACAATCGTATTAGAATTCGCAACAGACGTGGCGTAATGAGTACGTTTAGGTTTGGTTGAAGCGCTATTGCAAAGGAGCGAGCTCTTAAAATCAGATCTTGCTACGCTGAAATTTAAATAGATATTTCATAGCAAACAGCGTAAAGCTAAAAAAAAAGTGTTAATAATTAGGTACTTGGTGTCTGTGGGCGGGATACATAGCTAAAAGAACTGATAGTTGATGGGGCGGAAAGCTTTTAAAATGGCGATCACGAACGGGACGAGGCTCAATGGGTAGATTCCTCTACCAGGACCAAGAATCTGTTCAAGGTCGCTGTAAGTCGCTGGATCTTCTTAAATCTTTGTGCCAGACCTATATCCTGATAAGACGAGGATGACGAAGTACTTGGTTATTATGAACCACTGACAAAAGAAGTAGGGTGTGAAATTGATTGAATTTATATAGTATATTTATTTGTGTTTACGTGTAGGCACGTCGTCTGTGGGATACTAACTGTGTAAGATTTTAGACTGTTTTATAAAAAGATATCTTAACTAGAATTTCAGGGAGAACGTGTGAACGTGGAAATAATATAGATACACCTTGTTAATAAAAAATATTATATTAGTATTAATTTGCAAATAAGTTTAGTTCTAAGCAAAAAATGCTTCTTGCTTTAACAAAGAAGTGGCAAAACAAACAGTATGACAGTTGAACACTGCGGCGAACCTGTCCTTGTCCAATCTATTGTGTTACTTCGAATATAAATGCTGAATGGCAACCGCTGTCGGCTCCCCGTCAGACACAAAGTATATTAAATGATATCTTGAACAACTGTGAAATTATATTTAATGTATGTTCTGTAATAATAATTATCCACATAACGCGGCATGCGCATATCTCCGTAACAAAATACATCATTTCATGCAAAAATGATTTATTGTTCGTGTTTCCGACTACTTACAATCGGCAAACTGTCATATTTGTGTCAGTTAGTGCTGTAGTAAAAGTAATATTTTAATATCGTAAAATGAGTAGTACCGGTCTCTAATAATCATTAGCTTTGAGTAATAAATTTGACGCTCCTTTTTTTAGCTTATCCCACTAAGAATAATGTGAAGCTTTGTATATATGTAGTAATCAAATAAATTTTCTTATAACATAGATATTATTAAAAATAGGTAGATTAACTGTAATTAAAGTTAGTACAGAAATCATTATCATTTCTAAACAATGTATTATTATGGAGAGAACGGAGGGTCTTAACGCTAGGTTCTCTGGTTCCCTCTGTCTACCCTACTATATCCGAGATGCAGCGTGAAGCTAAAAAAAATTAATGTATTTTATATTTTTTTGGGTTTACCACAATTTGCATATCTGTGAGTTATATAATATAAGTATACATAATATACAAAAGTAAGTCGTGACCTTTATATTATAATTAATTAAAATAGACTTACTGAATGAACTATTATGTGGAGAGCACGGAAGGTAGATTTCACTGGAGCTCATGCTCGGTCGAGCCGCTGCCGCAACTCTTGCGCAAGCAGCGTTAGTAAATACTTAGCGCGTTCTCTTTAAGACATACCTAGGTATTTAAAGTTCCCTTTGGAAAATCTAATCCTGTTTTCATACTTAAGTGTATTGTTATTAACGTCAATAAATTATAACTTTTAATGTGCCTGTTCCGTACTTTTATATTGTTTTAATGTTTGCTACATTGGCATACTGCTAAAATCATGTAACGCATACTAGCAGGTGATTTATTTGGTTATTTTGTAATAATCACGTTTGTCAATTTTTGTCTATAAATACTAATATGATGTTAAATTATATTAATTTTCTGCGTTCAAATGAAGCTAACACAACAAATACTATGGCTTATCTATAATTTGTATAAACTAAAATCAGAATAAGGTCAAAAACGATAGCTGCGTTGCGAGGGCAAGACTATGGCATTGACACAAGTGACGTTGTGACTATCCCGTTGCGAAATCAACGAGGCCGCTATTTTCAATTATAAGTTATCTATATATAAATACGCAAGGCAGAAACTTTGATCCCTTTTTACGAAAATTACGCGGACGGAGGAGACGCGGAAGGAGGAGGAAATTTTCTATATCACGATTTGTAATGTTATCGTATTATCTAATATATTAAATTTATAGGTACCAAAAACTGACAGAATTTTCGGATAATTTAAAACAATAGGTACAACCAATTAAAACGCCACGTTACTCTGATATAGCGTACACTTTAGATTACGCTTATGTAAACAGTTGTGACGAGCGAAGTTTGTTTAAAAATCCTCATTATAATCAACGTTGCGTATATTACATTATAAAATGATCCCTCCGCTCACACCACCTTAACCATTTGATTGTGGACGCGCTGATGATATGCACTAAGTGAATAAGTGAATTAATAAAAATTAGGTCTGACCAACTGGGTCAAGATTACTTTGTGCGTGTAAATAACAAAGACTCGTACATCATGTTATGCTATAATCTTGGTTACGTTTGGTTATTGATTTTTGCCTATTATGCTGTATTAGTCAGCTCTTTCGTATGTGACAAATATTTTAAATTTTGTGTGAAGTGTTATTTTTTTTAATAAGTTTTAATTTACTTTACTTACTACATTACAAAACGCGAGACTGACTAGAAAATAGCTGTTATTATTGTGACAAATCAGTCTTTTACATCTAGGAACAAATCATTCTTTTTATGTTGCGTCATACGCTAAGTATCAAAATAATACCCATAGTTGCGTTTTTAAAAAAAAACATTGGAATCAATGGCGTATATACACGATTGTATGTTATAGTTTTGATAAGAATAAACTATGAAACATGTTATATTATTATATTAGATAATAATTTTTATATTTATAATTGAATAAAGCTAGCCAATTACCACCAAGTATTTTTAACAAATGATAAGGTACAGATCCGCATTGTCGTGCGGCCACTGATGCGGAAGCGTAAACTGACCCACTCTACTCTTCCACTTAGCTGATGTAAATGTTAATTATGTTCCTTCAACAGAATTGTATTTAACATGCAATTGATTTTATTTTATTAGAAACCTGATCATCTTCTTATTTTTTTATTGAGTAAAAATTAAATTAAAGCTAATATAAAAAAAAATAGTATCTATAAATAGTGATTTATAACAACATTTTATCATGCTTTTTATATTTATTTTCCTTAATATTTTCATAACATTATTATTATTTTTTTATTATTTAAAAAATGGAGAAAAACTTGTTAGTCATATAACCTCTTTCATTTGTGATATAGGTGTTGGTCTCTAAGGTGCTGGATAAATACTTTGAAAATAGATATCAAATATGTAGGTGTATGTTTGAATATAGCGGTGAAATTAGTTGCCATTAATCAATCAGCTAACCTACCTACATACGCTAATGCAGTGTATTACATGTACATTGTTTTTGAGTCTTCTACATAAGTTATCTATGGTTTTGTTCAAAAGTGAAAAAATACATGTTGTAGCTGTTTTTTTAATAAATTGTTATCAAACTATATATTGATATAGTTTGGTATACTGTATATTGTATACTATTAAACAATGAATGTATTTTTCTTCTAATATTTGTATATTAAGTAGTAAGTATTGAATTAATGTAAGTTGAAAGTTGAAGCTATTGTTCATTTTTTTAAACTCATCATAACAACTGTTCATAAATTATTTGTGACAGTTCGGTTAATAATATTGAGACTTAATGTTGGAAAGAAGCTTTTATACAGAAAATAAGGAGCAAATTTCAATTACAATATGTTATGAAATATTAGCAAAACAGGAAGCACTACATTTATATAATTTTACTCTTAACAATGCTATAAAGATAGCAGAGTTAGAACAATTCTTTACATATCTGTTTCAGATAATAATAACCCAATTACATGTTTATTTTAGTAGCTTGCATTGTAAATTAAGGATTTTCTTTTTAGACTTTTTTATTTACTTGGTTTTACAGCAAGTATAAAATTACACTCAACATTGAAATGTTAAAGTAAATGTTAAGTACTAAACATCAATTCTATTACAGTTAATAAAAAAATACACTCAAATGTCACAATTATTTCAATGTTTTCAAGTATTCATATTACATTGCTATATAAGTAATTAGCACATATACTAAAATGGAACTAGTTCTGTGAGAGTGAATGGTCACCATATACAATATGCCAATTTAGAGAGCTGCAATGACCTTAGTTTTAATACAATTTATATGAGCCGAGCATTGATATCTAGACACTTTCTAATAAATACTTAAATAGGGTACCTATATTGTCAAAAGTAGACTAAAGAAAAAGTATAGTAAATATAAAATTACATTCGCTTACAAAAGTATGTACACTGTATTCACTTATTTTTTATTTTCTATATGATGACAAAGGAAATACGGAACTCTGTATGTACTGCGTACTATTTTACAGTGAGATAATTTTGACATTTAAAGGACAGTGCTATAAATTGTATTGTAAGCTGTCTTAAAAAAATTTATGCAAAGTGTAGTAGTGTAATATAAAATAACTAGCTGTATCCCGCAACTTCGTTTGCAAGGGACAGAATGCCACAATGGCCTCAACGCGCCCACGTAGAGTATAAAAGTTAAAACCCCATCGTTTCGTAGAAATTTCAAGAAACACTCGTCCAGTAGTTTCGCCTGTACGTAGTCTGTCAGTCACTCAGTAACGTAAGCGATCTATGTTGTATTAAAATTGTAATATCTTCTAAGATGTTCATTGAAATTAAGTGATGTCAAAGACAATTTTGTTCACAATTAAATACTCTTAATCAACAACACATTTATTTGGATAAAGATTAATATTATTACGTTGATACAATTCTTAACAAATAATGCACTAATTTCGACCAAATTTGATTACCATATAAACGGTTCTAGTGAGTTAATCTTAAAATATAGACATATACTGTCGCAGACATTTTTTTAGATCATTTCAAGAGGAATAATTTTTTCATACATATATTTTTGGTATATTGAACCGTTTTCGCAGCGCACGCAACGGAAACCCTCAAGGATTAATAATTTTCCCCGTTTTTTCCACATTTTCCATTATTTCTTCGCTCCTAATAGTTGCAGCGTGATGTTATATGGCCTAAAGCCTTCCTTGATAAATGGTATATTCAACACAAAAAGAATTTTCCAAATCGAACCAGTAGTTTATGAGATTAGCGCGTTCAAACAAACAAACAAACTCTTCAGCTTTATATATTAGTATAGATATAACAAAATAACTTAAAATCAATTCGCTCCGCTAACATATCGTGCACATTTGAGCCATAAAACTATAAAATTCCATCATATACGACCAATTAAATGATCGATATTATTTAGTAAAATGTAATCATGCGTGTGATATATTTGGTACTTACAATTATTGTTGTATAGGTGGATTCTCTTCTGTAAAATGCGCACGGATGAGAAAACCAAATCTCTTTGTGAAAGGTAAAACGGCACAAAAATCTTATTGCCACTCAACAACTTTAATTGGGAGTCTATAATTGAAAAGGAAAACATACAATTGTATATATAGATACTGTTTCCTTGTTGTTTTATACAAAATTTGTCAACAAAATTAAAATTTTGTTAGAACCAACACCACATATCACAATGTAAAATCTCACCGACTGGTCGACTTTTCTTTAGTCTCTGGTAAAGAACAAGCGTGAAGTTAGCAGCAAGTTTGAAGCAAAACAATCTTTGAACAGCTGTTTGAAATGAAACTATAGCGACCTCTCTTACGAAAAATTTATCATTACTACATTAGTCTAGTTATCACCACTAGATGCTGCTGATTTTCTTTTGAGAGCCATCTAGCAAGAGTATATTGTTTGTAAGACATTGTATAGACAGTTTGCTCCTGTTTAAGTATAGTATTGTAAAAAGTCCTAAAGATGGCGTATTTTTTTAAATGTTATTATTTGGTTGGAATTTATAGTAATAAACAAAAAAAAACAAATTAAATAAAGTATGCAAATAAAATAAAAAATTACGAATGTACTTATGTAAAACATATGTTTTCATTCGTAAATTATCTTAGTACGCGGTTTTTCGGAAATCTTTATATTCTTTTTACTGTTATAAATCATAGAAATAATTAAGATTTTAACAAAAAAAAAAAATAAAAAGAGCCGCCGTCATTTTTCTATTTTCCTTCCTTCACGTTCAGACATAACAAAAATAGCTGTCGTAATTTATAAATATTACCTAATAAATTTAATAGAATTACTTTATGTAAGTATTTTATAGTTTAAGACATATATTAATTACAGCATTTATTACATAATCTAACATATGAAATTATGGTTTTGTTACATTTTGTCACTTTGCTTGGTATTTTGTCTGTGTGTACATCTTAATCTGCGGAACTAACAAATGGATTTGAATGTGATTTGTAATCGAAAAACTACAAATCCTAGGTTTGAAGACTAGAGCACCTTTTTTTCGTTTCCGTGAGAAAACCCTTTTACGGGTACCCGGCCGTTGGGGACTCAATCAGGTTATGTGGGACTCCTAAGCTGGCAGACGGTAGGTCGACCTCACGGAGTTCATCCTTGACCGCCACCAGCCGGCGCCACGGGAACTACCCCAGTCTTCCATGGACCCCGACGGCGGGAACCTACAAGGCACGTCGCGGAAAGACTAGAGCACCTGATGCTAACGAATTCGAGATGTTGTTCGAATTCAACTAAATAAAAAATTGACGCTTTAAAAATAATAATTATATGTAGTTTAAAATACCAAAAATGCTTTTACTTGCTACTATCGTTTCCGTTAACGCGTTGTCTAGCAACTTATACTCGTACATGTGTCAATTTAATAAACATGGATGTCAAACCATGGTAGTGTGTGTAACCTTTATTTTATTAATTTAATATATTTTTATGCATTATTTTAAAACAATATTATCATTCTGCACTTTTTTGCTACATGAACTATAAATGTGCCAAGTTTCATGCTCCTCCGTCTTCATAATTTTCGTAAAAAAGGGTACAAAATTTTAGCTTTATGCATTACTTTTTTATTAGGTATAAGAATGAAACAATTGACGCAAATAAACATTTCTAAATTAATTTAATTTTATAATTTGTGAGTAAGACGAAATATCAATTTTATTTCTTTTTTTTATTTATTTTTTGGTATTAAAATACTTTAAGAAGGCCGCACGCTATCCTTAAATGTAATAGTATTGACTGTTTCTTAAATGATCTTAAATTTCAAATGATGTTCAAATGTATCTCCCAGTCCTCTCGTATAAAAATAATATAAAAGCCACCGAAACCTTATGGCAAGAGGCAATATCTATAAGGAGGCAGTAGGAATAGCTAAATACTTGTAGGTAGAATGTACGCTTTAATACTGACGTCGCCATGACAAAGTGGTAGAAGTCTTACGTGAAAGAGTTACTTTTTAGTAATAAAAATATTTTCGGTTCGCGGTAGTAGATGGCGCGGGAGGTATAACAGCGGTCCCTCCCTTTATAATTTCTAAAAATATCTTCTATTAATTTCTAGCACGTTTTTTGAAGGCACCATTAGTAGGTTCTTTTCAAATTTGGTTTGATAGAGACAGGAGTGTGGACAATGGAGGTCAGCGTTCATGCATGTTTTATGATCTTCGCGTTCATAAAATGCGAAGATCATAAAATTGCAACACTGTACATGTAAAAATTATTATACATGTTTTGTATCAAAAATAATATTATAGCTACTTAATCAGAAGTATTTACAAATGTACTTTTAGCCACATAATTTAAATATGAGTCAATTTAGAATATATTTAAGTAATTCCCCTGGAGCTAATTAATTTTATTCATATAATATAAATAAATCAGTTAGTTAGAAATCTAAACATCACTGTATTCAAAGGTATATAAGGTGTTATTTTATATGCTTTTATTTCCTAATAAAATAATATTTTTTTATTCTTGCCACGTTAACAAAGTTCTTTTGGGAAATGAATTTGGCATTTTAGCTTGATTTGTAACACTAAAGCGTGAGTGTTGTCTTATTTGTAGTCTACGGTGCGTGCGGCGTTCGTAAGGCACAAACTGTAACAGCCTTATGTCACTTAGGCCACGCGATTTGACGTAATTAGACGTTACATGAACACACTACACGAAACCTCGTTCAATTCGCGGTTCGCCTGACCGTAACTCAAACAGGCTCATTGAAAAACTATGAGTGATTATTGTGTAAGGGCTTTTCCTGATTATTTGCATTGTACGTATACGGTGTGATTATTATGAGCGAATTATTTCTTTTTATTACCGGTATCAATACTACTACTATTACTATGAAGTGGTGTTGTTTTAAGTAAACCTTAAAATCCTACATAACCATTCATAAATACGTAGAAAGTGTATTTATTATATACCTAAAGATGTAAATTACCATTAACTGTAAATATATACATATAAAGAAACATATAAAATTTATCTTACTGGTATGTTTGGTTACAGAATAATCATTGTTATCTCTACATATCTTTTAAAATGTGGTTGCCATTGCTTAGTTGGATTATATTATGTGGGAATTGAACTAATGATCATTGCATTAAATTCAATAGTTCAAAATATTGCAAAAGTAGTCCAACTTTGTCGTAAAAAATGCAATATAAACAAAATTTGAATCGATCTTAAGAATTCTTAATAGCAATAACATCAAGTAAAAGAATGTTAAATGGAACACATATTATGTTTGCCTATGTTTCATTTAACATTACTTACGCATTAACATCATAATATGATGTAGATATTCGCAGTGTGTATTATATTATTCATAAAGAGACCTAGTACTACAAATTATTAAACTTTTTAGAAAAAAAATGTTTCACATGCACATACTCATAGATATTTCCTAAGAACCATCGGCATATGTATGTTTGTTATTTCGAAATATAGCTGACATGAGGGTCTATCTATTTGAACAGTATACAAATAGACTAGGAGGTCGTCAAATAGTGACTAATATTTATCAAAGTTCTGTGATTGCTAATACTAACATCTATATAATATTTATAGTTTTCGCTGATTTAGGATTAAAAATATACTGAAAGGCGCGGATTTAAATTATGTTCGTACATAAAAAAGAAACGCTTTGGCTGCTAACCTTAGCGTTTAGCGTTTAGCAGTTAATAATTAATTTAATATTAGGTCCTCGAACCTAAATTTATATACATTACAATTTTGATTTGTTATGATGTCCGACAAAGTAAATAAGTTTCAATGAAAAGATGTTATTGCCCTAGAATTCAAAAAAATAACCTAATAATATTTGGGTCAAGGCTTATCATCTGTTTTTTATTCCGAATAATTAAGGTGACGTCATCGTGGCGTAGTTGGCATATGCCTCAAAGGCGAGGGTTTTTATGGGTTTCAGTTACACTTGGAATGAAAGACTAACGAAATGCTGTGCTGGCTTTTGCTATCCAGCTCATAATATTTTTAAATAGGTGAAATGTGGAGAGCTATTCCGACAATTACACATCAGGAAAAAGTAAATTGTCGCCATTTCAATTTAGATGATTTATTTATGTTGTTCGTTATCACGAAACTACCGTTTACTTAAACAATTAGGGCCAGAAAGTAAATAGACGACTCATGAAGAACATTTACAAAATATCGGTGATAAAGATAAGCGCAGTTAAATATGACATGATTTTTTGGTAATATATCTTCGTATATTTTTTATTTTCATATAAGATATTGAAATATGGTATACTATTAAGAGGTCGAGGTCGTTTAAGGAAACCCTACAATTATAAAATTACTCTTAACAGTTTCCTACTGGCCGAATTAAGGTCGTCTGGTCGTCGCGTTAATTGCATTCAAACCCTGCAAGAACCTGTTAAGTATACTTAAATGAGCACCTGGAAATATTTTGTTGTATTTTTAGTTATAATGCGTTAACTTGGTTCAACTACGTTTTCCATGAACTATGCGCAACGGCTAGCGTGCATCGACCATCTGCCCTACCACGACGCATCACATTTACAATCTATAAAAGAATTCGATAGCTCCTCATTGTCATCTGTGAGTTAGTGATCGCTGCAGTGCTGTGTTGTGTTCAAACAAAGATACCAAGGTACCGCATCCTTTACCGTACTTAGTATTCCAAACATAAAATACACTTTACGATTTACGAGTGATATTACGCACCATGCTTTCAATATACAATTATAAATTTGTCTTCATACAAGAATCATGTATTTAGCTTATTGAAATACACCAATGAGATAATTTATGTATATGTTATTGCTATATTTTCTCTTGTTAGTATTCTTCATGACCTATTTACTATTTTTTATTATTATCCATAAATTATATGGCTTTTCAGTTTTATCAAAATAAATAGAGCATTGAAATTGATATTTAAACATTTAAATTTGTGTATGTACTATAAGTTTATATTAAATATAAATAAGGGTATCATTGTGAATCTGCAATGCAAGTATTTCTATTGCGAATTGCGAAGTATTTGGTTTCTCTGTACGTTCTGTGCTCTTTAGTCAAAGAGATGTTTAAAGGAAAACCAAATAGAAATGTCTCAATTTTCACGGAAATGTTTCCTTGCAACGTTTACTACATCCTTTAGAAACAACGCATCGAAATATGTTCGCTTTCCTCCTCCAAATTGAAATAGTATTAATCAGAACTATACCGCACATGTATAGTGTGTATATAAATAAATGTTCATTGTATATTTCGAAGATGAATTAATAATTATTGCTTCACTAGATTAAAGGTAGGTATATAGTTAAGAAGCGGAAAAATAAATTTTATCTGTATTGACAATAGTTACGAGGTTAACTGTCCATTTGGTGGATAAGTGATGTAGGTAGTTCATATTTGTTTTGTTACTCTACTTAGAGCCTGGAGGTTACCGTAGTAAATAACCTTCGGCGCATTGAGTGATTGTCACTTATTCCGCTAGGTATATGAGCTTCACTTACATTAAATAATAGAAATTTATTAACACAACAAGAAGCTCTTTAGCTATTAGTAATTTTACTTAATATATCAGGTTATATAAAGGGTAGTACCGTAACATGAATTATTATCTGTCTTAGTGCTGTCGAATATTATAGTCATCAAATAACTATTTTTGCACAAAATAATTCCTCGTATGATTTTATTTATGACATTATTTGGCAAATGAATCTGTTCGTTCAGTCGTGTGCATCCTCATATATAAGTATACAATTTGTAAACCTGTCTGCTCCATATTAAATCATCCCTGGCGCCTTGCTGTTACGTACCTACGAATATTTTGTATTCAGTACATATTCTACATTTGAATTTCTTCAACATTACTGATTTTTGAGACGCTGGTGGAATTTAAAAAAAATTGATATCATATTTGCTTGAGAAGACTGAACATATTTGATATATATTATGTTTTAAATATTACATTTTTATATAGTTTTGCCATTATTGTTTTGATGGCTGATCACTTGAATTTGAACGAGTGTCATACACACTACAAATTTGTTACATTATTAAATGAACATAATATTGTGTAATTGGTTTTCTAGGATAACAAATATGCAGTCCTCAACTATCATTGTTCTGGCTTGTCTCGTAGCCGTTGTTGCAGCGAGCGTGCATTATGAATATCCAGAAAATAGACAAGAAGTACAAAATGTCCACGAGTCACTGTATGAGACACCAGTGCACGAAAGAAGCGCAAGAACGAAAAGAGGTCTGCTGCTTCTTAAGAAAAAACTTATCCTTGGTAAGTTGTTTGCTAAACGCTCGACGTTACGAGATACAATCAGCTTTTCTATTTGTTTTTTAAATAAAAACATATTATTTGCTCTTATATATTATTTCAGTTTTCCTTAACATTTTATTATTAGCATCAGTCATCTTCAGCACTTTTTACCCTTAGGGGTCGGCAAAGAAAAACTACTATTAACTTATTTATTTCCGTTCTCTACATTCCGTTTATTTCTGATTGTATTTAATTGTGAAGTGATTGTAGAGCTCAACGCCGCGCTTTGTTAAATTAAAAAAATATACAAAAAATTCTTCGGGCGGCGATTGAACTCGCGACCGCCGTGTTTACATCCAAGTAGTGACACTGTGATGGCGTTCATATTTTGTTGAAAACATGTTTGTACGTAATGTAATATACATTGTTTCGAATGCTTTTATGTTTTATGTGTCTAAGTGAGTAAGTTTGGTTAGTTTGATTTTATGAGTTTTATTACCTAGGTTAAATAAACTATGTGTGAAATGAGAAGTCAACGAAATCATATGAAGTTTAACTTAAGTAAGAAAATCTTGACCTCATTTAATATCATTATTTATTATAGCGAATATTAAAAATGTACTCAAATAATACATTTTATACCTGGTGCTCTTTTGTTAACTTAATAATTTGATATAAGACTTAAAAATATATTTAAATTTAATTATTATAGACCGTACTGATTTATGAATTCATTAAAATTGAATACAGTGCAGTGGAGCTATGAGTGTTTTATCGGTCTCGTGGCAGGTCTACTTATAGACTAGTGGTTATGAATGACGAAATTTTGATTAAATTAAATTTTATTTAAAAAAAATATTTTCAAATGTGTGGAAACTAAAGAATATTCAAAATTTATATATGTGTAAGTCATATCTTCATCGTTATAGATCAAAAAGAGATTTGAAATTTATAAATTTACCGTAACCACATCACGGATAATTGACGATAGAAAAATTATACATATGAATTTAGCTATCCGCTGTTATATTGAATTTATACTCATAATTAGATAATTTTGTACCAAAAGTAACAGGAATGTTTTATTATATTCAATTTTACAGGTGCTTTAGGTTTGAAAGCAGTGAAAGTAGGCGCTGTGGGTGCCGGAGTAGTAGGCGCGTTAGCACTTAAGAAAAAACAGTCAGTACCCAGAAAAGTCATTATTGAAACTGACCCACGGTAAAGGCTAACATATTAACCAACATATATATTTATGATATGATATAAATAATTTACCTAGTTATATACTAAAAATCTAATATTTTTAAGGAAGACATAACTTATTATTATATATTATTTTTATTATTTATGTTTATTGATATACTTATTGCCTATTATATTGTAGCATTTATTTATTATATTACGCTTATTTATTTTAAATTTTGGCTTTATTTATATTACAGCCATGCGCCTAAATACGTCGAAGTTGAAAGGTGAGTTAGTTAATTTTTTAAATTTTATGTTAAGTAGAACAAAATGTCAAAAGCATGGTAGCCATTCATTCCCTCTCGGAATAGAAATTATAGCCTTCATTAGTAATTTCGAAATACATCTTAAATTATTTACATATCTAAAATTTATCCATAAACCGTGAGCCACATTGATTTTGTGTGGTTGCCTAATTCTAACTGTCATTTAAATGTCAAGTGATGAAATTGTGCCTATTTTTTTATCAATAATTCATAATCAGATACTAAAGGCCAAGTAGGTATTGTAAATAAATATTTATAAGCTACAACCTCAGGTTCCCAATAATAATGTATAGAAAATTAAGAGACCTTTTCGATGATTATCTTCAGATAATTGATAAGCGACCATGACACCATGTAAATGATTTTGTGCTGGACACAATGGTAGTACCCCGCTAACTTCGCAACACGCGCTTCTAGCCTTTAAAAATGCGATTGAATAAATATCTGTTAGATTCAGCATCTCTTAAATACTATCGAAGCGGTCTAGCCTACTATGAAATACTTTCTCGTAGCATCATATTGCATATGAAAGATAATATTAAATATATAGAATGTGTTCATAGTTCCTATTAATTGAAGTAATTTTATTTTCTATAAATATTCAAAACTTTTCATATTGAGTAATCTATATTAGACCGCACACTGTGTCGTAATCATTGTATTTTTGATTATTTTCCTTGAACATCAATTTCACTTAACATTGCAGTTTTATAAAGGTGAGTCTATATTACATCTGTCACCTCTAAATTCAAGATAAAGTCGTCCTAAATGTGATAATTAGGCCTGTTTAACGACTATGACTTATATCGGTTATGACTTTCAAAAAATATTCTTTGCTGAATTGTATTTTTAATATATTGTATAATATAATCTTATATAAGAAGAATTCAATTTTGATAGACAATGAAATAACTGTATTCTTTATATATGGTGGATGGTAGATTTAAATCGACCATTAATATTACGATATTAAATGGGTATATACATTAATACTTTGTTGTGAAATATGAGGGATTCAATAATACATATATTTATTTATTTTATTTTTTCATAGCTATTTAAATTATTACAAAAATCACAATAAATTAATGTACGTAAAACATAATAACTAAAAAAATATTATAATAAGATAACATGCGCATAATTAATATTTTTCTATTTCATAAAGTTATTGCGGAAAGAACCACATTCTCTGATCATGCCTAAGAAGTTTCATTTTATTAAACAAATAAAGTAGTTTGCTAATTATATGCGTCATTTTAGTAGATGTTTATTTATGCGGCAAGTTTTACGAACCAAATTATGTAATATTTTTGTGAATAATTTTTAAATCGTACTATTATGTTTTAAAGTGTTGGTAAAACCCGAATTTGATGGGTTTGCAAGAATGCGGATCCCATGTTCACGTGTAAAATTTAACGTTATCAGGTTATTATAATTTCTAATAAAATTATAAAGCCTCATGGAGATTAATTTGAATATGTTTTATTTTATTACAGCTGGTCCGGTTAAGGTGCTTAAGATTTCTGTTAAAGCATCATGTGCGTATAGAAATCAAGAAAGCATCTTTAAATAATTTTAGAAGTAGGTAGTTAAAAGCTGAAGCCAATAGGTATTTTTTTTAATATCAAGTAGATGATAAGAATAAATACAGGCTATTGAGTGACACAAAAAACAAGTAACAGAGGACAGCACTTCTACATATAAAAGGAAACGTCAGAATAACGACGCATACGTCGTTATTAGTAAAAGGTTTACACATGTCAGATATTGACGTCATCTTTGGTGACTAGTTTTGGAAAACAAGAAAAAACTGTAATCAATAGTCTGCAGATTGCCATAAATACAAATTTAATACTTGAAAGTTACATAAACAGAAATTGAATTATTTTATATTTTTTTATAGTAATAAATTTATATATGCTTAAATACAATACAAAAATAATACTCCAATTAAAATTGAGTAAATGAAATATTAGTAATCTATAGCCAATTCAAGGATCAATACAAGGTTGCCATTGTGAAATTTGTCTTATGTTTGTTTTTCAATAATGTTCTGTAAAAACCGATGGTCATATTAATATAATACCGGCGTTGATGTTTGTATTTGTTATAATATTTATAACAAATTCGAATTGTGTAAGCTAGTGTATATTGTTATTTTTTAAATATATTTTTTAAATATACTGTTTGTTTTTCTCTTAAATATTACCTACCTTCCTGTTAAAAATTTATGGTAATTGAAGAATTTGGTATAACTAATTATTTTCTTCGGAATGGTGTCTTCTGAGTTTAAAATATGAAAATAATCTACCTATTACATGAATTATATGGATATGAAACCTGTATATACATTAACCTGCATATACTTAAAATTTGTTTTATTTTAATAATATAATAATTTCGTACAGCAAAGAGAATCTAATAATTTGTCTGGAATCTGATGTTCAACATAGCTCGTTAGCATTCCTAGACAAGAAGGATCTGATAGTTAAATTATAATAAATTTATTAAAGCTTATAAAATATAGGTGTTGAACTCTGGTGTTGTAGATGTTCATGGGCGAAGGTATCCACTTACCATCAGGTGGTCCTTCTGCTCGTTTGCCATCCGTTATCCATAAAAAAAAAAAAAAATATTTCTTCAATGTTAAAAATAAAAAAACCTTCAACATAGACATGTTATATGGATATATAAAATATTTTTTAATGAAGCTACTATACAAACGTTCGTATTAATGACTTATACTTTAAAAAAAATTGTTGCACGTAATGTTTTAGGAAATTAATGTTGCTTGAAATATTTATTA
Organism: Philaethria dido; assembly: GCA_033558755.1. Lineage (NCBI taxonomy): Eukaryota > Metazoa > Arthropoda > Insecta > Lepidoptera > Nymphalidae > Philaethria > Philaethria dido. The sequence continues at coordinate 112,597 of JAKGSA010000138.1, forward strand.
TTATAATTAAGATATTGTTGGCATTGGTTAAGCAATACACGGCGGGTTCTATTAACCAAGTAGCTATGTTTCTAAATGAGCAAGCGCTTAGTCTTAGTTAAAATGATAATTTATAAAGTCATAAAATTTATTTATTAGAAGAGAATAAATGCCTTGGATTCACCGTGCGGATGGATATGGCACCCATTGCATTTTAGAGAGACGAGGTCGGAATGGTGTCAAGGACTTGCGACTCAAGCGCAGGTATAACAAACCTCTATGAAATGCGGATTACCTACCTCCATTGTTCGAGCTCCTACTTCTACAGGGACTATTTTAAACATTGTACTTTGGGACTTATACTTCTAGCTCTTAATTCTCCCCATAGTTAATTCGTTAGTAAGTTCGAGCTACTTTTTTAGCAATATAACCAAATAGGATTAAAAAAAATGCTGTAAGAATGAAGATATATTGTAAAATAAATAAAATGTAATGCAAAATAAACATCGAACATATAAAAACACCCTTCACACTTGTAAAAAGCTCAAACCGTCTTACAGTTGTAAAACTTTGGGAAAACCCTTGTATTTTACGAACTATGCCTGTTGAGTATGAGAGCAAAGAAGTCAATTCACCCGGCGCGAGTGTATCCTGCTCTTATATTACATTGAAGACTTAACAAGACTTTCTGACGTGTAATATGAATAGATTTTTGAGCTCAAAGGGGTTATAAAAGTAGGCAGGGATTATTTGTTTGACTGTTAACATTAGTTAGGTTATGAGAGCGGTGAATATGTACATTTCTTTTTTTTTATTTTTGTATGGATGACGGATGGCAAACGAGCAAAAGGACCACCTGATGGTAAGTTCGCCCATGGACATCTACAACCCCAGAGATGTTGTAGATGCGCTGCCGACCTAGAGGATACAGATGGAATGGAGGGGGTGGGGACAATGTAGTAGTCCGCATTTTTGGAAAATGGTGGGTGGGAAAGGAGAAAACATGGCTTACATGCCATCGAACTGGAACACATTAGATATTTTGCGGTTCGTCATTGACATGATAGTGGTCGCGAGCCAGACGGAGGAAGAACCTCCTACCACCTAACGAATACATATATATGTATATGTGTGTCTAGAGTTGGAAAAGAAAATATGAAATGTGAGCTTATATATAAAGAAAATTCATACGATTCTTTGTTAAACTGAAATATGTTATATTCTTTTAAAATTAGTATTTTTTTAAAATTAATATTAACATTTAAATATGCATTTAGAAAGTCTTTTATTCTCTTTGTGTAAGCAACTGCAATTATTAGAATTACATTTTTTATTATTTTTAAATGCGAATAACTTCTTAGTTCTATGATGACATATTTTGTACTAATATCTTAAATGTTTTTTGAATGATATCAAAAGGATACCTAGTAGAAAAGAAGTATTCTATATACTTGTTACTTAGTCGTTAATTTTTATTAGCATCGTGTGTATCTAATTTACCTATTGACGTAAGAAAATCTTGCAATTATATATTTTGACACTTCTTGCCATTCTATTTGCTGTTACAATTACTGCCTGTTACTAGGTACATGCAACGACATCTTTACTGGGCAAATAACAATGATAATTCAATATTTTTATACCATGTTGTACCGGAATGACCAGGATACCGTATTCAAAAGAACGAAAAACACATTATTTTGTTCGTCAAAATCTTAACATATTTGTGGTTTGATTTATTTAGCATCATTGTGCAACAAGGGAACCAATAAATACATACATAAAAATGGTATATGTTCATGTTACCTAATAATAAATAGTCTAAGTCACTTCAATATACGAGTATGTTACTAAAATAAATGTGTCACAAGGGGAATTTCCTATCGACTTCACGATGATATGGCATAAAAATTTACATAAGATTTGCTTTACTAATAAGATGTTGAAGTGCTAATATATTGTTGTTATGACATATAAAAAAAGTTAAGCTTTTTGATCTTATGATATTCATTCTGATAAAATAATTTATTTAATATTTTAACATACATATGCCACAGTAGTGCAGTTAGAATTATGGCACACGCAATGGTCATGTATTCGATTTTCATCATGGGGAATGTTTATATAAGAAAATATTTTCATTTCTCCTGATTATGCACTCTCTCACTGCCACTATATAGCAGGTAATGTCATTAAAATGGGCAGAAAATGAGGAAGAGTCTGACAGGATACTCATAATCACTTAATATTAAACAATTAACCTGACAGCTCACCTTAAAGGTACAAATAATATAAAACTTTTTTGGAAAGTATTGTTATTATAGGACATTACATTTTTTATGACAGTAAAATTCAACTAATTGCATAGGAATTCGAAGGTTTAAGTCCTTTACAAGCTTGTCCATATCCAGTAAAATTAAGTGCGAATGTTGACCGTGATGATAGAGTAAGTGTTTACGTAGACCTTGTTTCCGTGTGGGGTCATCGACTTATTGTATGTGAATTAATATGAAAAATAACATAATGGTTGGTTTAAATAGAAACATGATAACATCATGAGTAAATTAAATCATAAGAAGAATTCTTTTACATTAAAATACTTTTTAAAATTATTACATATTTTCTAAAGTCTATAATGTTTTTTGTTGTTACAAGCAAAAAATATTTTGTGCTAAGTCATTAAAAGTGTAGTTTAACGCTGTGCCTTTTTTAACAGACCCAGAACGAATAAAACGTTTTAAAAATACTTAGTTACTACTAGTACTTTTCAATTTTCCCGTAGTGACGCCATGTATGATTTTATTTTTAGTACACCATTTTATTTGATACTTTGGCAGTATATATTATAATTGGAAACTGGAGATAAAGATGGTTCCAAGGTTAATTTAATACAATATTTATGACTTTATAAATATAAAGTATAAATTTCACATCAAGTTAATGATATGATTGATGAAAATATAAGCAGTAATAATTGCGTTAAAGTAACCTTACTTTTTATTCAATAAAATTGTAAACCGTAAAGTTCACGTCAATTAGCTTAAGGCTTATTCGCCTTTTGTCCATTGTTCGCTCATTGTTAGTCACCGTCACAGCACCTACGTTTTATATCGTCTTAACATAAACGCTGTATATTTTAACAGTCAATATGTTTAATTTTGTTTTTTATGTAGATAATATAATCTCTTAAAACAGTATTTTTTGAATTTTGTTTTAAAAAAAAATGTATTTACAAAATGTCGACACATGGCAATGGATATGTATTTCACATACCCATTATTCATTAAAAGAATACTTACTTAATAACTCAAAATTAGGACTTTATATGTTTTTTTTTTAATAAAACTCTAATAAAATAACTATTATAGAAAAAGTTTTTAAAAAATATAATAATAGTCTTTCCATTATAAAAACATGGAAAGAAAAAGGAAATATTTTATAATCATTGCAAATTTTAAAAATTAATATCTGCTTAATTATAAGTAAGTAATGTCACACGTTTCTTGTATTGTACAGTATAATAGAGTTATTCTCTTAAATATTATAATTAAAAACGCAGTAATTTTAATAAAGACTTCCTAGATTTATATAATGACGTCTTAACTTAACAAAAATCTTGTTTATTTTTATTGAGAACAAGAAATTTTTAAAGAACATTCGCTCAGGGCTTAATGCTTATCTTTTATGTTTGATGAGTACAATGTAACATGTGTTGGTGCACATTTAGACGTAGCAGACACATTGCAAACAGAGCATTTCTCGAAGCTTATGAAAAATGTCTATTACGAGGATCTTCGCTGAGATGTTGCCTATCGTCTCCATCTGTGGCCCTGCTGGAGACGCAAACACATTAACGTAACTAAACAACTCCCAAACCATAAATACATATACTGTTTAGTCTTAAAAAATATTTTATTTTGAAGTCAAGTAAATTAAAATATTATATATTACTGTTTAAATTTCGAATGTTTTAACTTTAGACGGGCTTGTGACTTAGTAAAACACAGTTATTAATCCAAGAAGACGTTCCTTAGGCAATCTCTTTTCGCTACATCTATAGCAATTACGAATTGAACGACTTGCACTTATAAAATTTATTAATAATTATAAAAACTAAAAAATGTAATAATTAATATATACGCCCTGCAAAATATTGTGTATTTTTATTTCCATTACGTAATTGGTCGCGATAATACATATCAATTTAATCAGTTATCAGTCATTTGTTATTTGTCATTTTTTTTTTGTCTTTTTGTCATTTTATCAGTTCTTAATTCAATCTTTAGAAAATTCAGAGATTACATTTTGTTCTTAGTTTTCTATCTAAATTGACATCGATATTGCTTGTTGATAAACCAAAATGTTTTTTTTTGTTTTTAATTATTTAATAACTCGTAATTGTTGTTTTGTTTAAATATAAAATTAAATCTTAAGTTATCTTTTAAAATGGCGCCTATTTATCTTCGTAACTTAAAATAGTTGTTAAATTAATATACTTTATACTGTCCGAGAATCCGTTGTAAATTATTTAGTTTCGCTTGATTAATTTTCGGTAAAACTGGTTTGTATAATTAAGTTGAGATAAAACTGTAAATTTTTTTAGAGTTCACCAAAAAAAAAGGAAGAAATATTATTAAATCAGACTAGGCTTATTTGTATAACTGAAACACAATAAATATATTCTAATTTTTTTAAATAAAAAATATATAACATTCATTTATTCATTAAATATATAAATTCGCGACAGGTTGTGGGTTTGATTCCCACTCCAGGAAATGTAAAATTTAGTATTTTCATTTCTTGGGTTTGGTAACAAGGCAAGGCGCGGCGTTGAGTTCCGCGTTTTTTTTATTGTAGTGGAAGGTGGCAAACGAGCAGAAGGACTACCTGATGGTAAGTAGTTACCCTCGCCCATGGACATCCACAACACCAGAGGAATTGTAAATGCATTGCCGGCCTTTAGGGTGTAGGTGTCTGTACACGCGACGCTTAAAAGATACCAAATCGTAGTGCCTACCCCGCTATGCGGGATACAGCGTGAAGTTAAAAAATATATGTATATAAGATTATTTATATCAAGTAGGAGTTTCCTGTAGCTATAAAATATCTTATTTGATGTGTAGTTAAGTGAATTTATTATTACATATTGTAATATTGTAGTAGACAAGAATTGATTTGAAAGGTCCTACAAATATGTTAACAATTTATAATGACTAAGTAATTTTCATTCATCAGCAAAAAGAGTGAATCTATATTAAAATGATTGATGATATTACCTAATGATCAATAATGAATACAAAATACATAGAAACTATAAAATTATAGTCGGCTGCAATTGACATAGAGGTAATTGTAGTTTATAATAGAAAAACTATTTAATGGAGTTGCCGAGCTTCTGGAGTAAATTAAATTGTTTTTGGATGCACTACAATTTTTCTGAACAAAACTTTTATTGAACGTCAAAAGAGTTTCACCGCATACAAGTACTTTGCACTACAACACGTGCAACACGCTTAGGGAACAATTTTGTTTACTTCTGTTTGTTCATAAAGTTTTGATATTCACTTAACACGAATACTCTGTTTTAATAAAATTATATTTTAAAAATTATTGAATAAACAAAAACTTTTTATAATGTTTATAATTAACATTATATGTACTTTGTACCAAAAGTCTTGTTTTATAATAACGAAGCTAATTTATGAATACTTACGAATTGCTTCGAATGGGGCTGTAGTGACAGTGTCTATTTATAAACGCAACTATGGATTAGATACCTTCCCAGGAGAAGAATTATATATTATTTTATGTTTTCACACATGAAAAATCGCAACGTTGTGTTACGTCATTCAAAGTCAGAAGAAATAGATAATAGAAACACTACTCTCTGCTATAAACGGGAAATGTGTAAAGATGCGCATGAAGCTTCACGTATATACTCGTATGAGTATAATGAATATTGACTTAAGCTACAATTTTCAGAACACTACATTTACATTTAAAATACATTATTATTGATCTTAAATTTTGATAAATCTAATATATTCAGAGCGAATAGCAAGCCGCGTTTAATAATTTAATTTGCAGGATTATTTTATAGTACAACTTACTATAATATGACACATAATTTTGAAACTTCTCGAGTGCAGTTTGTAGTTTTGTCAAGTTGCCAATATTTTTTGCTTACTTATGCGGAAGACCATATATTACTAAATGGGTTAAGATGTGGATATACTTTTTATTATTCTGCGTTCTTTTACTGAGGTCTTTCGGATTCAGTTAGTGTTTGTTTTGTTCAAGGATGATATTGTAAATATGATTGTGAAATCTGATATTACAAACAATGACTAACGACGCGAAAACGTCATGACGGCGTTAGATCTCGTCAAATACTGCCCACAATATATTTTTGAGTAATTTCCTTCTTGAGTTCTCCAAACACATATAAAGAAATTTGTTTATCTTATAGATGAAGGTCGTACAGTGCTACTGGATCTTTTTTAACATACAACGCATTCATCTCATAGTATAAATTAGTCCTTTTTTACCGATTAATCCTCCTTCGTGTGTTCTTCATACAACGTGACATTTGCGAAGCGATTTGTGCTCAACTGGCACGTTCGAAGCTCCATAATTAAAGAACTGGACTGACCTGAACTCACATATAAAGAGATTCGTGGTCAACTAAGACGAAAGTTTTTATGTTTTTCATATTTTTTCATTCCATCAGATAAAGAATAATAATAATAATACATTTTTGTCTTACAGTTCCATTATTAATTTAAATATTATAGTTCAACAAAAAGTGGGATGGCGGAGCTAATACAGAAGTCAGTCTTCCGCTTTATACTCTTACGAAGGGAATAATAAACATTTCGTTAAATTAATTTTCAAAAGGATACAAATGTATACGAATTATTAATTTTTTTTTTTTTTAACTTCACGCTGTAACCCGCATATATAATAGAAGGGTAGGCAGAGTGAACCAGAGAACCTAGTATTAAGACACTCCATTCTCTTTCAACAATTCCGTTCCCCAGTTTCCGCCGAATTGAGGCATTGCGTGTTGAGTGGCGGAACTCAACCAACCAACGTTACTAAAACCAAGAAATGAAAATACTAAATTTTACAGTAGGAATCGAACCCACAACCTGTCGCGTTTACAGTCGCACGCTTGTGCCTCTGCGCCACGACAGACGTTAGTTTTCGAATTTATACGATTTGTAATATTGACGAATGTCTATTTGTAATATTTTTGAATAACAAGAATTTCTGAGTACAATTGATATGATTATATTTTTTCCAAAGTGAGAGACTCCTACTCCAGTGTTATTTTACTTATTATTAATATACTTTCGCGAAATATGATAATTTCATATTATATATTATAGTGTTCATATTTCCGAAAACTATTGTTATTTGTCGATCTATAGACTTATCAAGACAGTATTTCAATTTTGTTGTATTAAGTTTTTGTTTTAACGGTTTATTTATCGGTTATTTGACTCCATCATTAATTATAAAGTCGGCAATTCATCTTGTAGTAAAATATAAAGAAAATATTAGGGTGTGGCTGTGACACGTAAGGATCATTGACTTTAGTGATATATGCCGTGGACGGCCGAGCGACCTATAAAAGTAGCAAGCAGGATCTCTGAGCACAGTGTATATGTGTAACTTGTCATAGTGTCACTAATATTTCAACAGGTAGGTCCTATCGTTAAATTGGAATTATATATATATATATATATATATATATATATATATATATATATATATGATTTCAAGGATAATATTTTTAAATTCATAATACGTATTAAATTTTTTAATATTTAAATAAAATTGTTACAATAATATAAAAACAAATTACTAAAATTAAATTAGAAATTATTTAATTTTAGTAATTTGTTTTTAACGTTTGAAATTATGAAAAAAGGAAAAGATATCTGTCAAACGTTATGGGTAATGAGCTGGGTACCATTCCTAAATACTAATTTATAATATATTTCATAGTTTTCATAATTTTACTATTTTACTTAATATATAGTAGCAGTATTAAAAAATAGACTTTTTTTTAAATAAAACAGATATATTAATTTTATCTATTTTTTTTTATTTTTTATATGTTAGGTATATTAAGGGTCATACTCATATATTTATGTTCAATGGATGATGCGAATGATTTTTTTTTATATGAATTAAATTACATCCACGGGCTCACACTTGCCCGTGCCTTTTGTTTCTTTTCTTTTATTTGCGATGCGAATGATTTAAATAATATTCTTTTTGTTTAAAGAATATTCTTTAGTAAAAATTAATATTTTTTTAGTGGGAACATAAAAAGGCCACATTGGATAAACTTATTTTGATAAAACTTTAAAATATCAGTGGTCATATTTAGAATAAAACGATATACTTTTTTTTTTCAGCTTAAGATGAAACTCTGTTCAGTTGTATTCAGTTTGTTAGTGGTGTGCGCGGTGAGCTTCGCCGTGGAACATGGCCCGCTGATCAATGTACTACAACCTGTTGAGCCCCATGACTTAGTCCAAATTGAACCAGTTCAAAATATTAGACCGAAGAGACATCTACTCTTAGGTAAGCAATATATATTATGACAAAATTAATGAAATATAAAAGAACACAAAAAATACAGTCAACAATAAAAAAAATAAACGTAAATACTCGTAGCGCTTGACGCTCTTGGCTCCGCTAGAGATAATGTGTGAAGCCTATAAAAAAAGATGGCGTATTTAATAACCTAACCTATATGGAAATCGATCATTTCTAAAAATTAAGCACATAACCATTTTAAATTTCATAATATGTTATTATTTAACATTAAAACCATAACATAATTTTAACGGTGTGATATTTCAAATAGATAGGGTGTTAAGCAAAATAGATAGCAAACATACAGGTATTATTGGAGTAAAGCTATTGATATGCAGTGTAAAACAGCGTGAAATTGTTGCCAAGTACAGCGCGTGACTCTCCTGGCACATCATTTGCGAGCTGATATTGATGACTGATAATGTTGTAGGAGACATCTACCATAGAATATTTATAATATTAGGTATATAAATAAAAAAATAATACATAATTAGCAAGAGATATATAACTTGAAAGGCACGCATGGAAATTGTAGATGTCTTTTAAATAATTTACATTTAAATTAACTCTAAGCTGAAATCTAAATCCCTATAGAACTAGTTTTACTCGTTTTGATGAATAGTGTAACTAAAATGTTCTAATAGGTTCGTCGTGTAATATATAAGACATGATATGATGACAAAATATTAAGTCATTGTAAAGTAAATGCTTATAATTAAGGAAAACACTACAACAATATAAAATGAAATAGAATAGTATTGACATTTAAATAAGTTAAGTACAGAGCTAAATAGTTTACAAACAAAACACGTTAATTTGATGGAAAGATAACTCCGGTTTTGATATCTGATAGTTTTGTTGAATACTGAGAATTGAATTGAATATAGTGTTAAATACATGTTAAATAATATATAATGGATGTATGGTATAATAAAATTTTTAAATGATTCCTCTAATAATATATTAGTCTAAATAATACAAGTTCAAATCACATCGTATCACCACATTATATCATAATATATTTTGGATGTGCATGTCTATAGTGAACTATTTTTAATTAAAATATTTTATAACAGGAGCTGGAGCCCTCGGTGCCGGGCTATTAGGGGCTGGAGCTGTTGGGGCCGGTTTATTGGGAGCTGGTGTGATTGGCGCTAAAGCTGGACTGATCGGCGGCGCCTTAGTAGGCGGTGCTCTGGGTGGCAGAAGTTACGGGGGTGGATACGGATATGGCGGCGGTTACGGATATGGCGGCGGATACGGGTATGGCGGTGGTTACGGATATGGCGGCGGTTACGGTGGACATGGATACAGGTAATTGTAGATTATTTTGTCGAATTTTTACAGATTCTTTTTTTATTTTGAATAGTATTTGAGAAATACTCGATTATTAATTAGTTCACACGCGCAATCAACATTGTTAATCGTTTTTATCAATTATTATGTAAATTAAATCATCATCATCGTGTATAATTTATAGGCAGGAATTTCATATTTATGAACGAGTTTCCGAGAGATGGTCTTTTTTTAATGTTAATTCATATGTTTAATAATATCAAAAAGCTTGTTTCTGTATATTCTACTAAATATTCATAAAATATATTTGAAATTTGATAATTTAACAGTACAGACACGTATACTCTATAGTATATATAAATAAATAGAGAGGATATATCCTCTTTATTATTATTTTATTATTAAGGAAATCCATAATCATAGAACCTTAGTAACAAAGAAACAAACTAAAAATATGATTAATTAAAATACTGTGATGTTAAGGATGGTATTATTTTACAATAAGAAAGTACATAAATTAAGAGATCCTCCTGGCTGACACTGTCAAACGTTTAGGCCTAATTAATGCCCCAAACAAAATATACAGTTTTCTTAAATTGTCAAAATCTTTTCCATAGGTGTTGTTTTTATTTTCAAGATTTATCTGTTATAAATATCCTCTTAAATAATAGCTTGTTTTTTTTTACACAAAATGCATTTTACAGTTAGGCAAATGGAATATAACAAATTGATACTGTCCATATCATTATACATGAAGATAAATTCTTACATAAACATAAAGTTCTTTTTATACATTTTTATTCTCCCTCATAAAACAGAAATGGAATAGAAAATAAAAAAGTATGATAATAATTTTCTTTTGTTTCAGACGTTACTACCCTACTACTACGTATATTGTTGAAGAGCCCTGGTGCTAATTCCACTCTGCGTCAAAGTTGTTACGTAATGAATTTCAACGTGTGTAGAGATGGGGATATCTCGTGACTGATACCTGCACGTTTAGTTTATAAGAATAAAATTTTTAAAAAACTTAATTTTTACTTTTATTTTATATCATATATTTACAAATTATATTCAATACAATAGAGTATACTCGTCTATACTGGTAACCAAATTTCGCAAACACTAAGAAAATTTTATACAAGTAAGCCGATACCGGCTTATTTATATAAAATTTGTAGGTAGGTATTATAGGTAGGCCGGTATAAATGACCTAGACGAAAATATTATATACATTTTTAAGGTACAGGCTGTTTCGTTTTGACGTTCCTAATGTCTCTCTCACAAATCGTCAGTTCAGCCTACTAAACCCGCCACTGATTTATTGTAATTTACAAAAGATAAGCCGACAGGAATGGTATTATATAGATGCGTCGCCACAGCTGCCCACTAAGACATGCAGAAAAATCCGAAAGTGCTTTTTTTAATTGCATGTAAATAGTAATAAAATAATTTATATGATTATTTAAGTAATGTTGAAAGAGAATAAAATGTCTTAACACTAGGTTCTCGGATTCCCTCTGCCTATTCTGCTATATGCGGGATACAGGGTGAACCTAAAAAAAAACTTAAATAAGCTTAGAGTTGAGTCACCATTTGACTTTCATAATATAAAATCTTGTAATATCGAAATCAAAGTTTTGGATCCGCAGAGCACAAAGATTTAAGGGATCTGATCTCCAGTGGGTCGAATAAGAGCACTTGTGTTAACGTGCTAGCACATTTCGCTAATATATATGTTTTGAGCAGATTGTACATATTCAGCAATTGTAGTAATATTAATCGGCCTCGAGGACGTCATATCTTTGTGTAGGATTAACACTATTGCGTAGCGTTTACTAACTATTTACAATAATTTTAATATACTAGTTGATGCACTCAACTTCATTTGCATGAAATTTATGACTTGTATCTCCTTCTACCTACCATCCGTTGACAAAAAAAGTTGGGCCCGACACTATACAGCTTTTAGCTCGCCTTCGTGGTGGCTCCTTAAATCAACACTTGGGTCGTAAAACCCAAGCACTCTCAAACTCCTTTCTCTGTAAGGCGAGGACCCGGCACCCGCATGGTGAATCCATGGATTGCTAAGGAGTTTCTTCTCTCTATCTATACCAGATATTAATACAGTGCATATTGATATGTCTGATAGATAAGATGGGATGTTAGGTTTTTACATCAGGTATGCAGACTTTCAAAATATACTATAGCATATATATTGCTGAGGACTAATAATTACATAAACAAAAGTTTCATCCAGACAGCAGTTTTGGTGTGTACAACAAAAACACACAAATACTTCGTAAATCATATTTTTGGCTTCTGTTACTTGGTTGTAATTTTTGAATATAAAATACTTACAACTAATATAACTAATAATGTAAAATGCTTTCGATTAAAGTATGATATACTATACAAACTAGATATGTACATTCTCATTAAGACATTCACAGTATTTAGTCCTACGCGTATACTGTATAGTAATAAGTAATTGGCATACATGAAGTAATTACAGTATTTAAGCTATGTATATAATATAAAGCTTTTGAAGCTTCATCTAGCAATTTAACCCAAATGAATATTCATGTGCTCCGTAAGCAAGCCATTACGCCAATTTTGTTAAGTCATGATAATTTGTTATACATTCTAGTATAAAATTGAATTATTAATGTTTTAAGCATATATTTTTGCTTCAAATAGAATATTATACATTTAAAAGATAATGTAATTTTTTTAAATCTTTTTTTACTCGTAAAGGAGAAACTGATTGAATTTGAATTTTAGGTTGTAATTTGTAGACGTGAATAAATGCAATTGATTGAAATTTATTTTTGGGAATTTTATTTTATCTAGTGCCCCGTAAATGCGTTAATAACGCACGCGTAGTGACGTATGTCACTTTATAACATGGATGTCAAACCATGGTAATGTGTGTAACATTTGTTATATTAATCTAATGCGCTTTTTATGCATTAATTTAAAAATATATTATCATGCTGCACTCCTTCGTTATATAAACTAGAAGTGTGCCAAGTTTCATACTCCTCCGTCCGCGTATTTTTCGTAAAAAGGGATCCAAAGTTCATGCTTCACGTATTTATATATAGATTTGAATTTTAGAATACTTATTTCACAAAAAAATGTGTGTACTAAAAAGCTTAGCTTATGAGAGAATGAGATGAACAAAGAGTATCAAGAGTATAAGGGTAATTGTTTATTATTTTATAACTTTTTACTCGACCTAAAGGTTAATTTATATTTTAATGTGAATATGTGTTTTTTTCTATTTTTGTTTCTGGATCGTGCCGATTTTCGTCAATTTGAGTTTCAAATCATAGCGAGTTTAAAGAAGTGCCCCATCGAAAAACAAATTGAAAACGCCTGGTGACGAAGTACAAATACTTTGTTATAAAACTAACTGTCATATAAAAATATTACGCTCAATAGCCATTGAAAATTTATTGTCATTATTTAAATACGTATTATTACATATTAGTACCAACGAGTGGATTTGATTTACAAATTAAAAATAAATAAATCGAACACAATACGAATACTAAAATAAAATGTATTTAATGCAATTTTATGCAATAGATTTTTCTTGTAATATGAATAATTAATTATTTAGAGGTAAGCAAACACTACGCTCTGTGCCTCGTAGCATATTGAACGCTAACAAGCCACATTTAGGTAATTAGCTATCTATCGAGCAACGTTCAGCAATGGCAGGAGTGTAGGAATTTAGTCAATTAGTAGCTGCTTGCTGACAATATAGCGCCAATGCGTCACAGAAACTACGCATGTAATATTACCATGATACATAGGCTTATTCTGCTATGTTAATTTATAGGAATAAAATATTTCACTTCAATTGTATTTATTTATAAAATGATGATAAGTAACTTATAATTTTGAAATCTTGTTTTATTTATTTGCTTGAATTTATTTATTTACTTATTT
>JAKGSA010000139.1:0-15401 GCA_033558755.1 Philaethria dido
TTTTCAAAATATTGTTTATGTTTTTTTAATAAAGAGTTTATGTATCTATCTACTTATCGAATACTTTGTAAATTTAAACTTATTATTATATTTCTCATAGCAATTGTAATTTATATTACAGAATTCAATCTTCGAAGAAAATACATACAAACAATATTACTTCCAACCTCAACTGTCGGATGAAGATACTAACGATAATAATTTGAAAATAGAACCCAAAACACTCAAAAGGAAACGTGAAGAGACAGAAAACCTTGACGAGTTTTTTGACTTTTCTAAAAATAAGAAGAAGAAAAAACAATCTTCATCAGTATCGAAATCGTCAAATGGAGGGGTGGCTTTTATTACAACAAACAAAGATGATGCCTCTAAGGCATCGCACTTAATCAAAATAGAAATTTATGATCTTAGTGAAATCGCAAAACTACCTGCTTCCGATCATTGGAAAAATACTAAAATGAGAATAAAATATTATACCACCGAGAAAAACAAAATTTTTGATGAAATCAATAAGGCTATTTATAACATAACAAAAGAAATTTCAAGTGAAGACTCAAGCAAAAAAATGTTATTTAACAAATAGTGGTTATTAAGGACAATACATGTTTACTTACGATTAGGAACAATATGTTGTAAATAGATACTAATTACTTTATTAATTAACATGTTGTAAATATATACTAATTACTTTATTTTTTAACTTGTCTTGGTGTATAAGAAGACCCTTATATGTGAAGAGAACATCATTTATAATTTAACCTCATTGCTGTCAATTGTTCTAAAAAAATGGATCGTGTTGTCGTTAGTGCATTCTTTGCTAATACTGAAGATTCGGAAATGTTTGAATGTAGTCAAGGTATTGATCATGAATTGGAAGAAATATGTGAAGACATAGATCTCATGATCCTTTGTGAAGAAGCTGAAACAAATATTAAATTGTTCGATCCCACATATGACGATGAGATGTATCAGATATGTGCATTGGTTGAAAATAATATGAGGTAAGAAAACAACATATTTTTGATTGCATCGTCCAGGATGTTGTATTCACAACTGTTAGATTTTAATGTTTCGTTACTTCTCTTACAGTCAACCATCATCATCATCATCTAACGTGGTTCAAACGGGGCTTGGAGGAGCGTTGAAAAAAAGTGCTGAAGCTGATGTTGAAAACAGCAGTTCTTCAAAAAGACCTCGAAACGAAGAAGATACTTCGATAGTGGGCAAGGTACATTGTGATATATGTAATATACTTGTTAGTAAAAGATATTTTGCTAATCATCTAAAAAGTAGAACTCATAAAAATAATATATTAAAATCACATAACTCGTTCGAAAATGTATCCGTTATAGAGTCAGCTTTCGGACAGCGTATCATAACTTACAAAATCAAAAGTAAAGAACAATCTGACTTAGTTTTTCAAACGCCTGAATCTTTTCTCGATTCAATAAAAAGCGAAATGTTTTTCTTAATTGATGATACCCTTAAACAACATGCTACTGTTAAAATTAATTTTGTGCTTCATGCAGATTTTGTCCAACAGACCAAAAATATTTCTAATTCATTTGATTTTCAAACAAACAACTTTATAGTTTCTCAAGCAGATGATTTAAATATTTTTGTAACAACTTTACGTGACACTTTAGCGAACAAAATAAGCTCTTTTGAGAAAAAAGACAGCGGATGGAGTCTAACTAAAATCAATTACATAGAACTCAATATAAATAAATTTAATCCACTAAGAGGCACCTCTTATATAGATTTACCTAAAGATATAAAGTTAAAAAAGGCAGTAATAAACGTACAAAACTGAGATAATTTATGTTTCAAATGGGCATTACTTTCAGCACTATATCCTGTAAAAAAACATACAGAAAGACGACATCTTACAGTGCTCATGTAAATAAACTTAAATTTGATGGTGTATCGTTCCCGATTAAGTTAACAGACATATCTAAAATCGAAAAACAAAATAACATAAGTATTAATGTTTTTGGATTAGAGTTTAATACCAAGTCCCAAAAGCATTCCATTGTAGGTCCGCTTTACTTCACAAAATCACGAAAAAGCAGACATGTCAACTTATTATATTTACAAAATGGAAATAATGGTCACTACTGCTACATTAAAAGTCTCTCACGATTAGTGAGTAAACAGTTGTCTAATACTAATGGCGCAGTTTATTTGTGTGATGGATGTTTGCTGCGCTTTACCACTGCAGATAGATTAACTAGTCATCAACAGCATGACTGTTCTCATATTAAAACTATTTTACCTAATAGTGTGAAAACTTCGAAGAATTGGTTAGGACAGCCGGTATCCAACGATACATTGCAATTCGATAAATTTGAAAAAACCCTTAGAATCCCTTTTGTAGTATACGCCGATTTTGAATCATTTTTAAACCCCATACAAACATGTGCTAAAGACCCATCAAAACCATACACTATTAATGTTCAAAAACATGAGCCTTATAGTTTCGGGTACTACATCAAATGTGCATACGATGTTAGTTTGTCTAAGTATGAAACATACAGTGGTCCTGACTGCGCCAGCGTATTCATCAATAAATTGTATGATGATTTAAAAGTAATAAGTAGAAAAAATTGTTTTCGGAAAACTCCAAAGTCTCTTTCAACTGTAGATAGCGATAATATAACAAATGCAACAATTTGTCACATTTGTGAAACCAATTTAAATGGTGAAACATTCCTAGATTTTGATTGGCAAACTGGCGACTTCAGAGGTGTTGCACATGAAATATGCGAAAAAAAATTTCGTGCTCCTCGTTATATTCCAGTTTTTGTGCATAATTTAAGTAATTACGATGCGCATTTTATTGTGCATGCTCTTAATTCTTTTGAAGGGGAAGTTGACATTATTCCTCAAAATAAAGAAAAATATATATCATTTACAAAACGTTTAACAGTTAATAATCAAAAAATTTGTTTAAGATTTGTAGATTCTTTCAAATTTTTACCATGCAGCCTTGATCAATTAGCCAAAAATCTTAAAGATGATAATTTGAATGAACTAAAAAACCAATTTCCTGCGAAAGAAGATTTTGTTCGTCTTCGAAGAAAGGGTGTTTACCCTTATGAATTTATGACATCTTATGAATGTCTTAATTTAACCTCTTTGCCAAATCAAGGTAAATTTTATAGTTCACTTACTGATACATCAATTTCCGACGAAGATTATAACCGTGCTCAGGATGTTTGGCAACACTTTAACTGTCAAAACATGTCAGACTATTCAAATTTATATCTAAAAACTGACGTTTTGTTGCTAGCTGATATTTTTGAAAATTTCCGTGCACTTTGTCTTGATACCTATGGTTTAGATCCAACTCATTATTATACAGCTCCAGGACTTAGTTGGGATGCAATGCTTAAAAAAACCAAAGTGAAATTAGAATTACTTACAGACATTGACCAGATTGCCTTTATCAAGTCAGGTATTAGAGGGGGCATATCTCAATGTAGCAATCGTCATGCAAAAGCAAATAATAAATTTTTAGATGATTTTGATGAAGATATACCTGCATCTTATTTAGCTTATTTTGATGCAAATAATCTCTATGGTTGGGCTATGTCACAGTTCCTTCCTGAGAGAGGTTTCGAATGGGTGAGCCCGCAGACAGATTTCAATGTTTCTGATACTTCAAAGATCGGTTACATTTTAGAAGTTGATTTGGATTATCCAAAGGAACTTCATGATTTACATTCTGATCTACCATTATGTCCAGAAAATATATGTGCGGGGGAATCAAAAGAAAAAAAAACTAATACCTAATTTAAAAAACAAATCAAAGTACATAATTCACTATAGAAATTTGAAGCAGTGTCTTAAAATGGGGCTGAAATTAAGCAAAATTCATAGAATATTGAAATTTGAACAAAGTTCATGGTTACAAAAGTATATAGATTTAAACACAGAGTTAAGAACAAAAGCTGTATCAGATTTTGAAAAAGATTTTTTCAAACTTATGAATAATTCAGTGTTTGGAAAAACTATGGAGAATGTTGAAAAACGAATACGAACGAACGAAACGAGCTACTTACTCACTGGGAAAATCGAGGTAAATCTTTGGGTGTTCAAGATCTGATAGCTAAACCTGAATTCAGAAACATTTCAGTTTTTTCTGAAAATTTGGTAGCCGTACAGCTTAATAAAACAAAAGTTACTTATGATAAACCCATCTACTTAGGTTTCTCAATTTTGGATATATCAAAAATTCTCATGTATGATTTTCATTATGAATACATATTAAAAAAGTTTGACAACAAAGTTAAATTAATGTACACTGATACCGATAGTTTCATATACCAAATTTTTACTGAAAATTTTTATGAAGACATCAAGCTTGATATACCATCACTATTTGATACTTCTAGTTACCCTACAAATAATGTCCATGGCTATCCTCAAATAAATAAAAAGAAGTTAGGATTTTTCAAAGATGAAAATAACGGTGAAATAGTAAAAGAGTTTGTAGGGTTAAGATCTAAAATGTATGCAATACAAACTAAAACAAAATTAACTGCAAAAGCTAAAGGCGTTAATAAATGTATCACTCAAAGGATGTCAATGAAAAACTACAAGTCATGTCTTTTGAATAGAAGCATTGAATATAGCACAATGTATAGGTTTAGATCAATAAAACATACTATATTTACGCAGCAGATTAGCAAAATATCTTTGTCATGTAACGACACTAAGCGACATATCTTGTCCAATAATGTTGACACGTTAGCATGGGGTCATTATAAGTTGCAAGAATTTATGTAAAATTGATGCACTAAGATGTAAATAATATTATTTAAGTGGTTCCTTTATGTGTATACTTTAATTCATTATGTAAATATAGTTTAAGTAGTTTCCTACAACTATTGTATTTTTTCTCCATTCTAGTGTTGATGTAAACTTCAATCCGATTTAATATAAGTGTTTATTTTAGTAATTAGTTTAAGCTACTATCAATGTTATTTTTATTGAAATAAATATATAAACTACCAACCATTGATATTATTTAATTACTTACCAAACCCCTTAGTGATTACACAAACCAGAATGTTTCACTTTGTTCATCCATTTACTGCAATAGTTGCAGGACCAAGTGGCTGTGGAAAATCAAATTTTGTTACAACGTTTATAAAATATGCTAGTAATATTTGCAACACTACTTTCAAACAAATAATGTGGTGTTATGATGAAATGCAACCATTGTATAACTTACAAAACGTAGACTACTGTCAAGGTATTCCAGATCTTACTATGTTTGATGGTAAAGATGCAAATCTCATAATTATTGATGATCTTATGAGAGAATCCGATGGACGAATTGTTGATATATTTACTAAAGGCAGTCATCATAGAAACTTAAGTGTATTTTACATAACACAGAACTTATTTCATCAAGGTAAAGGACAGAGAGATATTTCACTGAATTCCAGTTATATCATTTATTTCAAAAATCCTCGAGATAAAACGCAAATTCGATATTTGGCACGTCAAGTTTCACCAGAAAACTCAAAGTTCATAGAAGATGCCTACAGAGATGCAACCAAAGAAGCACACGGTTATTTGATGATTGATCTGAAACAAAACACTAGTGATATATGTCGTATTAAGACAAATATTTTCCCCTCTGATGGACATTGTATATGTTCCAACAAAGGGGTTTAAATATGCTAAGAACCAACAAATTCCCGTCATTTACAAATAATGTCACGTAGTGTCAAGACGCATAAAGATTTATTGAGTGCGCTACATACACTCAAACCAAAATATAAAATAGCTCTTCTAAAATCTTGTAATGAAGATGAAATAAATTGCATTTGCGAATGCGTTCATAACGTTTTGCAGGGCAAAGTGCCGCTGGAAGAAAATAATAAGAAAAAATTAAAAAAATATAAATCTGTTCTTCACAAGTTAGTACGCAAAGGTACAAATAAAATAAGAAAAAGTATTTTAGTACAAAAGGGTGGTGCATTTCTACCAATAATACTGGGTTCAATTTTAAGTGCATTACTTTGTTCTCTTGTTTAGTAAAATGGAACATGCTAAAAAAATGTTACTCATTGAACCTAGTCTGATAGAGAGGTTAAATCAGCACAGCAATGTTGATACTCCGATAACCAGATTAGAAACAGAAATGAAAAATGTATTGAATGCAAATATGGATGACAGGAAAAAATCTATATTATACTTACAAATTTTAACTAGATACCTACACTTAGTTGAGAAAGAACGACAACCATTTGAAATACCAATAATTTCTAAAAATATAGAATTATCCGATGTCAGCGTAAAAGGTAATACTTCTTATAAAAATAAAAATACTGATACCCAAGATCCAGTTGTTGCTCAGACTTCGGATGAAGAAGAAAAATACGAAGAAAGTACTACATACAGTACCAATCAAATTCTCAGTTTAATACCCAAATCATATACCAAGAAAGGTGAATTATTATTGAATTTCATTTCATCAACTAAAAACAAAATTAGTTGGGAACATGATGGTACAGTAGTTATAGATAACGAAAAAATTCCAGGGAGTAATATTGTTGATTTGGTAAATGATTTGCTTAGACCACTTAAGAGAAACGAACCAATAGGTTGGGAGAATTTTGCAAAAGCATTGAAAGATATTAAAATACCACTCACTTACATAGGGAATCCGAAAAGAAGCGCTTTTATAAATAAACTAAAATTGAATGATCTTGGAGGACATACGACAGATGAAGAATTTACTACACCCACTAATAAACAAACAGTGAAGCTACCACATAAGCATCAACTTAAAGAAAATTCTGCATCATCAACTACTAAATATATAAAGAAGCTGCGTAACAAACTTGACTGGGAGAAATGGAACCCTTACTAGAAATAAATGAAATATATTATGATCCTGCACATCCTGCTGGTTTTGGTAGTATCAACAAATTAGTAAAAGCAATGAAAGGTAAAATGAGTAAAAATGATATTAAAAAATGGTTACAGACACAAGAAGCATATACACTACATAAACCTGTTCATAGAAAAATTCCTAGGAATAAATATATTTTATCTAATCTTAACGAACTCTGGCAGGCAGACTTGAGTGACATGAGAACTTATTCCAAGTACAATAATGGTTATAACTACATACTTTGTGTAATTGATGTGTTTTCCAAGTATGCTTTTGCTAGACCTTTGAAAAATAAAAATTCTGAAACTATTAAAAAGTGTTTTGAAAGCATATTCAATGAAGCTAATACTATTCACACTCACATACAATCTGACAAAGGTACAGAATTTGTTTCAAAAGATGTACAGAGATACTTTAAAAGTAAAAATATTAATTATTACACTACAAATAATCCTGATATCAAAGCAAGTATTGTAGAAAGATTTCAGAGAACACTTAAAATGAAAATGTGGAGATATTTTACACATAAAAATACATATCAATACATAGATATTTTACAAGACCTAATGCATGCTTATAATCATGGTTATCATTCCAGTATAAAGATGTGTCCAAGAGAAGTGAATCCAAGTAATATAAAGACAGTTTGGAATAATTTATATGATAGGGGTAGAAATATGAAAAATTCACCTGATGCTCCAATACCAAAGTTTCATATTGGTGATCATGTGAGAATCACAAAATATAAGCATGTATTTCAAAAAGGTTACGAATCTAATTGGAGCAATGAAATTTTCATTATATCTTCAGTTATAGATAGGTCACCGTGGGTAGTTTATACATTGAAAGATTTACAAAATGAGACAATTGTGGGAACTTTTTATGAAAGAGAACTTCAAAAAGTAATTTATAACCCCACTTCAAACTATAAAATAGATAAAATTATTGGTTCTCGCTTCTCCGGTAACAGAAAGAAAGTGTTAGTGAAGTGGGAAGGTTATCCAGATAAATTTAATACTTGGATTTTGGCTTCCACTTTAAGACAATTATGATAAAAGAAAGTTTTTATTTAACATTACTTAGCAATAGTTCTATGGAGTACTTTCCAGATAACAAAACATCCCTCTTTTCAACTAAATTACCAAAACCCATAATACTCGAAGGGAAGTGGTGTGTTGGTGTTGTTGAGTTCCAATATCCATGTACAATGTTTACTGTTCAAGAACATGAAAATGTTGTTTACATAAAAAAAATGATGGTGATGCCAAATGAACGTCAAGCTTCCACAGCTTACTATAAAAGTCATATACCAGCTACAAACTATGACAATATTAATCATATTTTATTAGCATTAAATAACATTAAGGAGAATGTTAGATTTCGTTATGATGAGTTATCAAAGTTTGTGAATGTTACAGTGTTAGATCAAAATATTAAATCATTGACATTATCCCCTAAGTTAGCGCTACAACTCGGATTCGATCCGAACAGAAACCTCATTGATAAAAGTTATGGAAAATGTCCAGCTAACTTACATTTAGGGTTACCATCTCAATTGTTCGTTTATTGTGATATAATTGAACCACAGATTGTTGGGGATGTGATGACTCCATTGTTGAGAATTATACCGTTAGATCCTTCTAAGTATATTTACGGTGCTAATAAGATGTATATATTTTCACCACCTCACTATTTGCCAGTCATGCGGAGGGAGTTTGATACAATTGAAATAGATATAAGAACAAACACTGGACAAAGCATACCATTCCAGTTTGGCACAGTGTGTATTAAACTTCATTTTATTAAATTATAATGTATCCTCAACGAGAAAAAGTCGCATGTCCTTATGAACATTACTATTCCCACCAAGCCGAAGCAGGTATTGGTGTAATTTACAAGGGAGCCCCATATCAACGTGGACATGGAATCGGAAGTTTCTTGGGAGGATTGTTTAGATCAATCTTACCGTTACTTTCTAGCGGAGCTCGAGTGATTGGTAAAGAAGCTTTAAATGCAGGAGTTGGTCTCTTATCAGACATGGTTAGTTCACGTCCTATGGAAGAATCTGTTAAGTCTCGGCTAAAAGAAGCAAGCTCAAACCTGAAAAGAAAACCAGATGTAAAAATAGATAGACTTAACATGTCTGGCTCAGGATATATAACAAAGAGAAAACGTCAATCTACATTCATTTCGCCTTCAACCACAATAACATAGGATAAATATTATGCACTAGTTGTAATGTACTTACATAAGAATAAATGTGATTATTTCATAAAAAAAAATATTATATTATAACATGCATCTATTTTATTGAAAAGTCCCTTTAAATAGTCATCTCAGAAATTACCACAGAACATTAACAAGAGTAATCTTCACAATATAGCACAAGTTAGAAACATGAACACCATTGAGATCAGGGAATGCTTATTTAAAATTCATTGGTCTCTACAAAATAATGTGTACGCAGCGAACAGATTGCCCTTTTGTACCGAAGCGCCTACGTTCTTAATAAGTAATCTGGATTCGGATACGCAACCTGGTTCACATTGGGTAGCCATTCACATAGACAATAACAACGTTGGACAATACTTTGACTCGTTTGGTCGACCACCTGCAGCATTTCATAGAACTTTCATGAACAGGAATTGTAGACTGTGGGATTTCAATGACGAAAGAATACAAGATGATTGGACTTCAGTATGTGGCGAACACTGCTTAGTATATTTGCACTATAAATTTCAGGGTAGGAGCATGCTGGATTTTACCAAATTATTTAATATAAATGACACTGTAATGAATGATATATTGCTCTATATTCTGTTTAAACAATATCACTACATAGTATAAAACAAAGTCGCTTTTTCTGTCCCTATGTCCCTATGTATTCTTATATCTTTAAAACTACGCAACGGATTTTGATGCGGTTTTTTTTAATAGATAGAGTAATTCAAGAGGAAGGTTTATGTGTATGAAAACATCCATTAAATAGTGGAAAAGTACTGTTATTTTTGAGGTTTCTAATGTGATGTCGTTAATTTTCAATTTTTTTCCGCTTACATTGCAAACGCAGGCTGAACCCTACGAGATTTATCAAAATAATGTGCTAATTATTTGTACACATTGAAAAGGTCTACAGAAAACTCCGCGATGGTATATGCCTATCTCTTATGGATATCACACAATAACATTTTTTTGTCATTTACTTTTTACGACAAATAATGGCTAATTTTCGAAGCGATTTTAACCAATACAGCATTAATCCTTATCCAATTAAATAGCTTAAATACATTGTAGATTTAATATAGATCTATATGGCCCTTTACAGCACCAGATTTTAATGAATATTTTCGAAGATATTACAGATTTAAAATTGCGGAACGTAGGCCGGCCGAGGCGGCGCGGCGCAGCGGCGGCGGCAGCGTGCCTATAAATAGCGCGATTTCGGAGGCCGCGATTTTCCCTATAGCACTTTGAATTTTGCAGCGATCGGACGCGTTTATTATCGGAGCTCTCTAGCGAGGAAAATAACATACTTAACAAAAACGTGCTTTTCAGCGCGACAACGTATCAGTAATTATAAGTACATAAAGTTAGATAAGATTAGATTAAATAAAAATCATTTTAATATTAGGGAAATTGTTTTCAAAAATCGTAATATTAAGGTGAGGTATTTTAAGTTGTAAGTTCAGAAAAAAACTTACTAGAATTAAATAAAAATCATTTTAATATTAGGGAAATTGTTTTCAAAAAATCGTAATATTAAGGTGAGGTTTTTTAAGTTGTAAGTTCAGAAAAAAACTAACTAGAATAGGTATCTTTTGTTGTTGATGTTGATTATATATTTTTTAAGTATTTTTAATTTAATTAAAATCGTTGTTTAAGTTGAGCTATTTGAGTTTAAAAAAAGAACTGAATAAAATAGGGTCTCTTTTGTTTTTAATAACTGTCAATTATCTTTTGTTTCTAAATGGTAAGTATTTAGATGGCAATTTGTGCATAGGTAATCAAATCATACATATATAGAACTAAGTAAATTTTGTACACAAATCATAAAGTCATGTCTGGAAGACGTCATCGTTCGAACATAGGTCGTAGTACAGTGAATGCCAGAAGAGTACGTTCAGCAAGAGATGAAGAATCGTCAACGGAACGTGAGGCTCGACTCAGTCAGCTTCGGGATAGATATAGAGCTGAGAGAAAAAAAAAAGATAGATATAGAGCTGAGAGAGAGAGAGAATCTTCAATAGAGCGTGAGGTTCGCCGCAGTCAAGATAGGGATAGACATCGAATACAGAGAGCCAGAGAATCATCAGCACGAGTTACTAATTCATGGGTAAATAAAGAAAATTCTGCCATGAATTACGATCCTTCGATTTCTTACAAGAACGATCGTATAGTATCAATAGGTACAATGTCAGTAGTGTGTGAACATTGCTTGGCATTGAAATTCAAGGACGAATCGAAAGGCATGTGTTGCTTACACGGAAAAGTAAAATTAGAAGAAATTCTACCTCCACCTGAACCACTTCAATCTCTACTTACGGGTGACCATCCGAAATCCAAACAATTCATGCGCAATATACGCCGTTATAATAACGCATTTCAAATGACCTCTTTCAAGAGTAAGCAAGTCGTTGAGCGTGGTTTCATGCCTACATTTAAAATTCAAGGGCAAGTGTATCACTTAGCTGGGAGCTTGCTACCACTTCGACCTGATAATCAGAAATTTCTGCAAATTTATTTTATTGCAGATCCAGATACACAAGTATCAACGCGGTGTTCAAGTGTCGCACAGTCAATTGACAGAGATTTGGTTAGATCTCTCCAAGATATGTTACATTCTCATAATCGCTACATACAGTCTTTTAAAACTGCGATTGAGAGTGTTCCAGCAGATACTCCCGACTTTAATGTCGTAATTCATGCAAATAAAGTTCCTGTTGGAGAACACAGAGGACGATATAATGCACCTTCCACGAGTGAAGTAGCAGTGGTGATAGCTGGACAGCAATTTGACAAAAGAGATATTGTGTTACATAGTCGTGATGATAATTTACAAAAAATTTCAGAGTTACACAGATCTTATGACAGCTTACAATATCCTCTGATGTTATGCCGTGGCGAAGATGGTTATGCCATTAATGTTTCTCAAGTTGATCCAATCGGTGGTGCACCTCTGCGTAAAACAGTGTCATGTATGAACTACTATTGCTACCGGATAATGACAAGGCGTAACAATTTCAATCCTTTGCTCAGATATGGAATGTTAACAAATCAATACTTAGTTGACCAATATGCAAAAATTGAATCCGAGAGATTGGCCTACATCCGTAATAATCAAACTAAATTGAAAGCTGAAAATTATGTTCATCTTCAGGACGCTTTACAGGCGAATGAACACAGCAACGGCATTGGACAGTTGGTTATACTACCTTCATCATTCACAGGTGGACCTCGATATTTACATGAAAAATCGCAAGACGCAATGACTTACGTTAGACATTACGGTAAACCTGATTTATTTATAACAGCAACATGTAACCCAAATTGGCTGGAAATCAAAGAAAATATTAACCCCAATTTAACTAAAAATTTTAATCAGACTTCCAATAAAGTCAATCCAATACGTTACTAAATACATTACTAAAGGTAGCGATCAAGCCACTTTCAGCATACAATCACCAAATGAAGTGGAAAAATATCAGTCTGGACGTTGCATCTGCAGCTCTGAAGCTGTATGGAGGATTTTATCATTCGAAGTGCACGACCGGGCTCCCACAATTGTCCATCTTGCAGTTCATTTAGAAAATGGACAAAGAGTATATTTCACTGAGAACAATATACAAGAAGTTGCTAATAACCCGCGGGACACAACATTGACAGCATTCTTCAAGTTATGTGCTCAAGATGATTTCGCGAAAACACTAACATATGACAGAGTTCCAAGTTACTATACATGGAACCAGAGTAATTCTAAAACCTTTCAACGACGAAAACAAGGTACTGCGGTCGATGGTTTCCCCGGAGTAAAAAAAACGGATGCTCTTGGCAGAGTCTACGTGATTCATCCCAACAACAGCGAATGCTTTTATCTGCGAATGTTACTCCATGTTGTAAAAGGCCCGACATCCTTTGCACACCTAAGAACTGTACAAGGTGTTGTTTACAATACTTATCAAGCAGCATGCAAAGCTCTGGGGCTCTTGGAAGACGATTCTCACTGGGAAAACACATTATCGGAAGCAGCTACTTGCAGTTCAGCTACATCACTAAGATATTTATTTGCCATCATAGTAGCATTTTGTCAAGTAACTGATTCTGTTAATCTATGGAATAAATTTCAAGAAAGTATGGCCAGTGACATTTTGATTCAGCGACGGCGAGAGTTAAACAGGGATGATGTACAATATGATCAAAACATATTTGACAAAGCATTATTTGAATTGAACAAAGTAGTGCAATTACTTTCGGGTAAATCAATCAAGGATTTTGGGCTACCGATGCCAGCTAATAATATTAACTCAGACTCAACGAATAGTGCCGAATACACAAGAGAAATATCATACGATCAAACGAGACTTTTACAAACAATAGCTCAAGATGAGCCACGACTAAACAACGATCAGAAAAAAGTATTCACTACATTACTATCATCAATTGATAAAAATGAAGGGAGAATGTTTTTCCTTGATGCCCCAGAAGGTACAGGAAAGACATTTTTAATCAATCTGCTTTTAGCAAAAGTGAGATCTACCGGAAAAATTGCAATAGCTGTCGCGTCATCTGGCATTGCCGCTACGCTTTTGGAAGGAGGCCGAACCGCACACTCTACGTTCAAGCTTCCGCTGAAAATCGCCACCGATGATAATAACAGCGTCTGTAGTGTTTCTAAACAGAGCCATACAGGAAAATTGATGCGTGACTGTTCATTAATAGTCTGGGACGAAGCTACTATGTCGAACAAGACGTCTGTGGAAGCACTGGAAAGGACAATGCGCGATTTGCGCAGCAATAATTCACCTATGGGTGGATGTACAATTCTGTTCTCAGGAGATTTTCGTCAAATCCTACCAGTTGTGACTCGAGGAACACGTGCGGACGAAATAAATGCTTCCCTAAAGAGATCCAAACTTTGGCCACACGTCAATAAATTAGAGCTCAAAACTAATATGAGGGTTTTGTTATCTTCACGTGAGAATAGGCTTTTTCCAGAGATGCTGCTAAAAGTTGGCAATGGAGAGTTAACACAAAGTGATGGAAGGATTAACCTTGAAAACCTTTGTGTTTTGAAAGACAACATCCAAGAGTTGGTCGACAATGTCTATCCCGATATTGATAACATAAGTTGTAAGACTTTATCTTGGTTTAAAGAAAGAGCGATTCTGTCTCCAACTAACGAACAAGTGGACAAGGTAAATAACTTGATTCTTTCAAAGATTGATGCGCCGACGAAAATATACTACTCGGTCGATACTGTTCTTGATTTAGAAGAAGCTGTTCATTTTCCTACAGAATTTCTTAATTCTTTGAACCCGTCTGGACTTCCTTCTCACAAAATGGTGTTAAAAGTAGGTTCTCCTGTTATTTTATTAAGAAACCTGAATCCACCTAAACTTTGCAATGGCACGCGTTTGCTGGTAAAATCACTAAAATCTTTCATAATAGAGTGCACAATACTCACAGGATGTGGTACTGGGGAAGATGTATTGATTCCCCGAATTCCTCTGATACCATCGGATTTACCGTTCCAAATTAAACGACTACAGTTTCCGGTGAAGACATCTTTTGCAATGACCATAAACAAATCGCAGGGTCAAACCTTCAACGTTGCAGGCTTAGATTTGAGCGTTGAGTGTTTTTCACACG
This sequence comes from Philaethria dido, assembly GCA_033558755.1. NCBI lineage: Eukaryota > Metazoa > Arthropoda > Insecta > Lepidoptera > Nymphalidae > Philaethria > Philaethria dido. The sequence continues at coordinate 14,780 of JAKGSA010000139.1, forward strand.
GCCAATTATATGTCGCTCTTTCAAGAGTAACCTCTAAAGAAAATATGTTTGTATTGTCTAATGACAAGAAAGCTGTGAACGTTGTATATAGAGAGATTCTGTAGTATATTTATTGCAAGAAGAAAAAAAAGTAAAAAAGTAAAAAAAAATAAGTACAAATGTAAAAAAAATGTGTAAAAATGCAAAAAAAAGTAAAAATGTAGTATAAGAATATAGATATTCCAAAGATAGCAGTAAATCTTCATAGTGTAGGGAAAGGGGAATTGTTTTACTACGAATTTAACGCGTGCGAAGCCGCGGGCAAAAGCTAGTTTTGAATAAACGTAAAGTAACACATGTTGTTGTTTTTATTACCTAGAACCACAATCGGGAGCGATAAGGAGTGTGACTCATTAGCACTACCCGAGCGAATAAAGTAATTAAGTAATTAAGATAATAAAAAAATTAAAGTAATTAAGCTAATTAGGTGTATTGGAGAATCAAAACCAAAAAACGTATGTCAGGATCGTGAAGAGATATCACAAAACGGATAGCAGCAATCGATTGGGCGTCCCCGGAAACCCCCAAAATGATACCTTTTTTTTTTTTTTTTTTTTTTTTTTTTTTTTTTTTTTTTTTTTTT
>JAKGSA010000139.1:15501-155131 GCA_033558755.1 Philaethria dido
TTTTTTTTTTTTTTTTTTTTTTTTTTTTTTTTTTTTTTTTATTAGGATGCCTCCGATTCAGGAGGTCTGGCCCAGAACTCCTGAATCCCTACTACTTCCCAATGATTCCTTCATATTCGACTATACCATTCAAACGTTTACAATTTCCAATCCGCTTAGCTATAAATAAGTCACAAGGCCAAACAATGACAATTTGTGGCTTAGATTTAGAAAACCCATGTTTTTCTCACGGCCAATTATATGTTGCGTGTTCCAGAGTTGGAAAACCATCGAATTTATTTATTTATACACCTCAGGGTTTAACCAAAAATATTGTACATCCAATGGCATTACGATAAATTAAGTTTTTGTAAATAAAAAAATATATTTTTTAAATAAAATAGTTTGAGTGTAAGCTTTTTTACCTTTAATTAAAACAAGTTGAAGATTTCATTCCACATACTCACACGCTATCGATTAGTCTAATTGTAATATAATATAAATATATATATATATAAATTTACATGTAATCACGTTAGATATTGTCATAACATTTGAATAATAATTTTCATCAAAATGATCCAGAACGTTTTAGCTTATTAAAAAAAGTTTAAAATTTTCAAATTAAAGACGTGTAGACAGGACGTCTCTCGGGTCCGCTAGTTGTATTATATTTTATATTAGAAACAAAACAAAATGGAACACCTATCGCTAATCCCAAACGAAATTTTAAAATTAATTCCGCTTTTTGGTGGCGATAAGCGCCAATTAAATTTGTTCTTAAGGAAATGTGAATATGTTGTCGATAACTTTCAAGGCGGTGATGCGCAAAATATATATTTAATGCATGCTATTACTAATAGTATTAGAAGAGGTGAATTTTCAAGAGCAGTATAACCAATGTACTAAAAACTTTTTAAAGCAGAATAATTCTTTTACACCTTTTGCTCAGTTTAAGTCACAAAATTATTTTGATTTTCATGCGATATGCGGGATACAGCGAAACCTAGTAATTCATATAATAAAGCCATTCCTCAATTTAATCAACAACTGACATTTAAATAACAAATGACCCACCTATGGGATTTAGACCAAATTTGTCAGCGTACAGATTCGGTGTTCCTAAAGGACCACATATTCCTCGACCGAAAGTTAACCCTTATTATGGACATCGTCCAGCCCAACAGCTAGGTTACCGTCAACCATTTAATGCTTTTAATCATAGACCCACGATGCAATTTGGATATAAGCCCGACTTTCATGAAAATGTACCGTATCAAAATGACGTTTCCATGAGAAGTGTTCTACCAAATAAGCCACATTTTTCAATAAACGAAATACATACAAATGACCACTATTATTATGACAGTTACGACAATAATTATTATACAGAAGGCACAATAAACGACCCTGAATATAGTCCCTATTATTATGACCATCAAGACATTTTAAATCAGGAGGAAGACTTAACTAATTTGACTGACAAAAAAAATGACGATGACCATGACCAACAGAGTAACGCAGAGAATTTTTCCGTACAAACGTCAAACCTAGGGAATACATAGAACTAAATTATGAAAAATATTTACGGTTAGCTTATGTATATATTCCTTAAATTGATTCAAAATTTATGATAGATACCGGAAGCACCTGTTCATTTTTAAGTCCTGAAAAAGCTTATTATTATTTTGGAAATTACATTTGTTATGAGCCATTCGAAGTAATTAGTACACATGCAAGCAGTTCACATATAGAAGTTGTTAAAATTCCCTTAATGTCCACGTTTAATTGTAATAATATACACAAATTTTACGTGTATAATGAAGACTCCAAATATGATGGATTAATTGGTAACGATCTCTTAAAACACTTAAAAGCAGTAATTGATTTAAAACATAAAATATTAAAAACAAAATACTCAAATATTCCTATAATATATAACGACTCCGCGTTGTGAACTAAGAGTATTCATACCAACAAATCAATATTCTGGAGATGCCGTTCTTAATTTTACAGAATTCTTTTCAAGAATGCCAAGCGCGATAGTAAAATGTGTGAATGGTTATGCGAAAACAATTATCCAAAATACATTAGATCTATGGAAAAAAAGAACTATGGAAATTAATATTAAATCTCCTTTTAAAGTAGAAAAATATATAACATCTGAGTGCAAGGTTAATACTGTAACAGATAATGGGGCAATAGAAGTAGAACAACTTTTAATTATAAATTTAGATAAATTAAGATTAAGACACATGAATTCACAGGAGGAAAGCTGTAAAATATTTTGCTTATGTCAAGAATATAAAGACATTTTATAATGACTAATTACCCTTGACTTTCACTAATGACGTAAAATATTTTATTAGAACTAAGAATGAGGACCCCATATACATAAAAACCATATAGACAACCACCTGTTCAAAGTGAAGAAATTAAGAGTCAAGTGGAAAAGCTTTTAAATGAAAATGTAAGCCAAGAATCTTACTCACCTTGGAGCGCACCAGTTCATCTCGTCCCTAAAAATATGGATGCTTCTGCGCAAGTAAATTATAGAATGGTTGTAGATTATAGACGACTCAATGAGATAACTATTAATGACAAATATCCCCTTCTTAATATTACTGACCTATTTGACAAATTAGGGAAAAGTACATACATACTCTACAACTTTAGACTTAGCTAGCGGATACCATCAAATAGAGGTCAAGAATCAGACCGACAAAAAACTGCCTATAGTACTCAATCAGGTCATTATGAATTCTTAAGGATGCTTTTTGGACTAAAAACTGCTCCAGAAACGTTCCAAAGAATGATGGATAACGTTCTTAGAGTGTTGCAAGGTATTCATTGTATGGTGTACGACATAATTATATTTTCACCCAGTTTAGAGGATCATATCAAAAGTCTTAAAATCGTTTCCGATAGTTTGCGCAAAACTAACTTAAAGGTACAGCTTGATAAGTCGGAATTTTTACGTAAAGAAGTTTTGTACTTACGACATACTATTACTAAAGACGGTCTAAAACAAAACAATGATAAAATTAAAGCAGTCTTAGATTTTCCATTGCCAAAAACTACCACAAAAATAAAAAGTTTTCTAGGGTTAATTGGATATTACAGACGTTTTATAAAAGATTTTGCTCCAGTTACTCAACCCCTAACGGCTTGCTTAAAAAAACGAAATAAAATAACAATTGATGAAAAATACATAGAAGCATTTCAGAAATGTAAAGAGTTATTAACTTATGCCAAATTTTTCAATACCCCGATTATGAAAAACCGTTTATTCTAACTACAGACGCTTCAATGAAGCAGAACGCCTAATACAAAAATTGTTTTAAAAATATTACTGCATTTTGATTTACATAATCTTATGCATGATAAACAGTATGACTTTACTAAAGGTCGCTCTACTACTGACGCTGCTAAAAGTATCTATGAGGTTTGGGAGGAATCCCAGGATGCTCTTGGCATATTCTGTGACTTGTCCAAAGCATTTGACTGCGTTCAGCACTCTACGTTGGTCATGAAGCTACACCATTACGGTATGAGAGGACGTGCACTCAATCTTCCAAAGCCAATGCTTTAACAATTTTTGTATTAGGCGTTGTGAAAATGACGCATTTAGCTTTTTTAATATTCAATAGTAAGTTATTAGCACTAAACCAATGTACTATTTTCGTAAGAGCATTGTTTACATCGTCATATACATTTAGACGCCTTTTCATTTTAAATATTAAGGAGGTATCATCTGCAAACAATACTATATCATGGCTCTTTCCGACAAGATATGGTAAGTCATTTATGTATATTAAAAAGAGGAAAGGACCAAGAATAGTGTTCCCTGGTCCCTGTGGGACCCCCATACTGATTGGTGATCCAGGAGATTTCTTGTCATTTACATCAACCTTCTGAACCCTGTTGGTTAAATAAGAGGCCAGATCCCTCATTCTTGGAACGCATCATAACTGGCGATGAGACATGGGTCTACGAGTATGACATGCCAACAAATCAACAATCATCGGAATGGCAGACCAAAAACGAGCCAAAACCGAAAAAACCACGCCAAAGCAAGTCAAAAGTGAAGGTGATGCTCACTGTTTTCTTCGATATTCGAGGTGTGGTCCACTATGAATCCTTTCCGGAGGGACAAACAGTCAATAAGGAATACTATTTAGCTGTATTGAGGCGTTTGCGCGAGAAAATCCGTAGGAAACGGCCGGAATTATGGAAGAAAAATTCGTGGATTTTGCATGACGATAATGCACCATCACATCGAGCTCACGTCGTGACCGAATTTAAAACCAAAAACTCGATAAATACCATCGATCAACCACCGTACTCACCAGACCTAGCTCCGGCCGACTTTTTCCTGTTCCTTAAACTCAAATTGCCACTCCGAGGATACCGTTATGAGTCAATTGAAGACATAAAAGAGAATTCGACGCGAGAGCTAAAGAAGATCCCGGAAAGTGCTTATAAAACATGTTTCGAAGATTGGAAGAAGCGTTGGCACATGTGTATTGCATTCTTATCCCCCTCTCCAGCCTGGTAGCTTTCTCACTTCGAGTGTTACTCACAGTGGCAAGGTCAGTTAGTGATTCTCTTTGTTCGTTTACGACAGACAAGTGAAAAGATCTAATAGGCTCATTGCGCCTGATTACGTTGCAGTTTGACAAGTAAGTTTTCTCATTCATTTGGAATACTGTATTACATATTTACATCAGTAATTACATTTTATGAAATATCTCATGATTATCGATACATAGGAGCGTGTTTTTTGGCTGTGCTCTCTCAAGCACATTGCGCCCGATCTTGTGATTTGTTGCGAAATGTTTCAATATTTTTGCCAGAAATTATTTACAGACATACACACAATAAACATTCATGATTTTTTGTTTGTTCCAGACATAAAAATGTCGAAGAAATTGTACAATCCAAATAAACCCGAAGACCTTGCAGAGATTCACCGTTTATTGGAGGCGTCTGATGAAGACGATGAGGAATTCAGGGATGAAAATTTTGAAAACGAAAGCGACATTGATTCAGAAGATAATTTTGAGGAGCGTGAAGAGGGATCGGAAAATGAACAAGAGGGTAGCAGTGGAGATGAAGACGAAATTGAAGAAAATCGCGACTTTTATATGGGAAAAGATAAAGTTACAAAGTGGTATAAGACTCATCGACAGAGCAAAGTTCGTAGGAGACCTCAAAATATCATGATTCACTTACCTGGGGTTATTGGAGCAGCAAAAACAGCAAAAACTCCTGTGGAATGTTGGAACTGCTTATTTACAGAGGACGTTCTAAATGATATCGTAAAGTATACTAATCAGTACATAGATAATATCAAAGCAGCATTTTCAAGAGAACGGGATGCAAAACATACAGATTTAGTTGAAATACGAGCATTTATTGGTTTGCTCTACTTGGCTGGTGTTTATAAAGCGAATAGACTATCCCTCGAGGAATTACGGGGAACAGATGGCGATGGCATTGCCATGTTCAGTCTTGTCATGTTCAGGTGTCTTCGATTTGATGGTCGAGAAACAAGATCTGCTAGAAAGGAACTGGATCGGCTCACACCAGTGCGCGATATATTCACAAAATTTGTAACTAATTGTAAAGTTAGCTACTGTATTGGTGAAAACGTCACGATAGATGAAATGCTCCCAGCATTTCGTGGCAATTGTCCTTTCCGGCAATACATCCCTTCTAAGCCCAGTATATATGGTATTAAAATTTTCTCCCTCGTAGATGCGAAAATGTTTTATTCGCTCAACATAGAAATATACGCAGGAAAGCAGAACGAAAGACCATTTTGTGTAAGCAACAAGGCACCAGATGTTGTGAAAAGGTTGGCGGAACCTTTGTTTGGCTCGGGAAGAAACATAACGGCCGACAACTGGTTTACCCAAGTGAGTCTTCTAAATGAATTGAAACTAAAGAAACTCTCCTACGTTGGAACCATCAGGAAAAACAGGAAAGAGCTACCAAATGATTTCATAGCCACCAAAGGCAGAACACAACACACTAGTATTTTTGGTTTCTGTAGTGACGGTGATACATTGATATCCTATGTCCCAAGAAAGAACAAAAATGTCCTCCTTGCATGAAGATGAATCAATTGATGTTTCTACTGGCGAAAAACAAAAACCAGAAGTAATCAGTTTCTATAATTCAACCAAATTTGGAGTGGATATTGTAGACAAAATGTGTGGTGCATATAATGTGTCTCGAAACACAAAACGGTGGCCCATGGTAATTTTTTTCACAATGCTAAATATTGCTTCAATCAATTCCCAGATCATATATGTCGGCAATGGTTTTGCAGATCTGAGAAGGAGAATGTTCATAAAACAACTCTCTAACGAACTTGTGCTTGGCCAACTTGCTCGACGAAGCCTCAAGTCAATTGGTATGCCGTCAAACCTTCAACAAAAATTGAAGAAATTCGCTCCGACTCAAGAACAACTGAATGAAACACAACAACAATTACCTCCGAAAAGACGCAGATGTGAAACTTGCACCTCAGAAACTCATCACAGGAGATTAAGTCAATATGAATGCAAAAAGTGCCATACTGCTACCTGCCTCTCTCATGCTGTTTTCATGTGTCCTCAGTGCTATAAAAGAGAGGTAGAAGGACATATCGATGATGAATCAGATTAATGACCAATTTTCCAGTTCCTTATATACTTGTTCTAATTCAATGCAATTTTCATTATTATAGCTCATGGAAAAATGTATATTCATTTTCTCAAATAAACTTATGTTATTTTCGAAAATCATGACAAACTGTTTATTTCTCTTCTTTGGTGTTTGTAGTTAACAATTTTTTCGTAAGAAAATGTGAACATGCGTAGAAAAGATTAGGAAATCAAAGTGTGCTTTCCAGGCTCAATGCGCCCGATCGTGTTCTACAACATATTGCGCCCGACGGAGTGTTAAATTTGTAACACTTTTGCAAAATTATTAAAGAGCCACCACCAATTGCTTTTTCTCTGCTGCTACTTGGTGGTTATTGAAATTAAAAATGGCCTCATAGTTTCGAAGCCAGTGCTCAGTTAAACAAAGTATATGAAATTGAATTATTAAGAATAATTCAATTTCTAATCCTTTATTAGCATATCTTGTATATTTTGAATTTATAAAAGTAATTAAATTTGTTACACAAAGGGAGGCGTTGATACCGTTGACAAAATGTGTGAAACCTATAACGTCGCTAGAGGTACTAATAGGTGGCCTATGGTGGTTTTTTATAGCTTGATGAATGTTGCAAGAATTAATACATCTATACTAATATTATAAAGAGGAAACCTTTGTATTTTTGTATGTTTGTATTGAATAGGCTCAAAAACTACTGGACCGATTTCAAAATTTCTTTTACCATTACTTAGAGGGATTCTTCTGAATCCGTATAGGCTATCGACTACATATTGACGACATAGGACGGTCCAGAATCATCAGGTACCGCTAACAACTTAGGCCAAGGTCGTTGTAACTTTTGTAGTTCGAAAAAAAACCGTAAAACGCGTTACAACTGTCTTACTGACTATAGTAATGAATCTCAAGAGGATTAGATTTTATTTTATTATTCGTAGATCTATTATCTAGAAGATTTACGAAGATCTTTATGTTATGTTGAAGAAGAATTTTAATTCTGGTTCATTTTATCTTAGTTTGTAAGAATAACTAATGTTTTTCAATGGCTGTTTCTGAAGACTGTGCAACAATAATAAATGCAAATAATTGTAAAAAAAATGGTTTAATTTATTAAACATATCCCTAACTTTAAATACAATATAAGATTCCCAAAAAAATCAAAGTTACGGATTTTAAGGTTTCGGTCCGTTACACCGTGCGCGGGTACAAGTGTTACACTATTTAGCACGGGTACAGGAAGGTTAAAATCACACCTATATTTTTCCCCAAATTATCACTATATATTTTAATATTGCGTGTAATAGTGGGTATGGGTTTATTTTTATCTATAAAGCTGTCCTGAGCTCCATCAACCTGAGATTGAGAAGGAATTTCTAAAAGTTGCTTTGGAGGACTAGGTGAGGACTTGACACTCACAGACATAGTTTTTAGTGAGTGACTCAAAGCAATTTTGATTACAAAGTTTAACTAGTTCGTCCTTAGCAGATATGTGCTCTGTAATTTTTCTCTGTATTCTTTTTCTTTGTATTCATATTTGTCAAAAATTGTTTTTAATTTATTATGTAAGGATAGGCTAAATAGAGAATAATAGTCAGTGTAACAAAATCGGTGCAATTTAATTTCACTCTTAGAAAGGAACAGTGTCCTGCAGTCGCTATTGACAATCAAGAATTGCCTCAAAAAAACATTGTTAAATATCTTGGAGTTCATCTGGATAGTAAATTGACTTGGAAATCCCATATCCAAGCAAAAAGAGAAGAAGCTTTGATAAAATGCAAATGTCTTTACTGGCTACTCGGAAGAAATTCCAAATTGTCAATTGACAACAAACTTCTTATATATTAGACCATACAAAACCTATATGGACATATGGTATCCAACTATGGGGATTTACATGTGTCTCCAATGCTAATATAATCCAAAGAACTCAGAATTATATTCTGAAATAAATTTCAAACTGTCCATGATTTATAAAAATTCAGGAAATACATAACTACCTCTTTTACCGTTGTTATATACCTTGGTATAAGCCAACGGTATATACCAACGGTAAAAGAGGAAATACAAAACTGTTGTATCAACTACACTTGAAAAAACTACACTTGTAAAACACCCAAACAAATTAGCCGATCAACTTACTGTCCCGATGACAATAAACCAATTAAAAAAGAAACATATAATGGACACCACCAACTCAACGTCATGCTAGACAGTGCTTCATGGAGGATGCTTTCCCAATGGGGAAGGTGCTCCTGACAAGTCAACATTACTATCCACTCATCTGTTTATAGTCACAAGACTGATAGCATGACAAATCTCAAAAAAAATTATGTAAGGATGTAATCTCAAACTGCAGGGAGCACACCTCAGCTTCATGTAACTTTTCAATATTTTTCATCTTTGTGAAATATTTTTTTAAATTATTTCTCTCCTTACATAATTTGGAGTAATTTTTACACACATTGTTTATTTTGATCAAGTGCTGTGTTTTTTTAATATATTTATTTTAATATATTTTTTTAATTTGTTTTTATTAAGAACTGGCTTGGAAGTCACCATGTCATCACCAGTCAAATCTATTATTGATATGTCACTTTTTGAGGTGATAATTGGGAAAACCAAAGAAGGTGCATTCCCAACCAGCTCTTCAAATAGGCTGTGGGTTTGAGAGGCCTTCTGCTTAGTACTGTTATTTTCTAACTCAAATATAAGTTGCTGGGCCTCATGAAGTTATGACTTAAGGTCATGGGTAAGCTTGAGGGCTTCCCCACTGGTTCATTCCACCCTGCACTGGTCAAACCCATTTACTATAGTGTTCAGATTATCATTCTCATCTAATATTTTGGAGTATTCCAAATGTAATTTACATAACTCATCTTTAAGACCTTTATTTTATTGATAATCTGCAACATTTCTATCTCATTGTCATCCCTTTCTCTCAGCAATTGCTCGCACCGAGTCCTGATGAGATGACTTTAGCTCTGGGAGGGTCAGCTGGAGTTTATCCTCCGCCTGACGCGCCTTGATACCGCGAGTCATCATATTTAATAGTTTATATGAACACTATATTATGTATATAATAAGTTGCTATGCGAGCTTATTTGTTATGTAATAAATTTATTATTGTATAAAAGAGGAAAGGGAATGCAAATGATTTTAAATTAAAACTAAAGTAAACTTTTAAATTTTTGAAATTTAGTTCGTTACCTGCGCCATGATAGCTGACGAAAATCGAACAACAAACACCTTTAACATTTGTAACAGTCTTAGAAGAACTTTACTGTGCTGAATATAATATTAACAGTACAAATGACCAAAATACAGACACTTTTCCTTAAATTCCACCAAATATAACAATATTAAATAATTAATTTTAATTTATTTTACGGGAGAAGTTACAAAGTCGTCTATATGACAATGTTGCCACACGAAAAAGAAAACAATCAGTTTATTTTATTTTTATTTCAGTAAAACAATCAGTTTATATATAAATGTTTATTATTAGCGTAACAAAAAATAGTATGGTAAAAAATTGTAAAGTTAAAGAAATTATTGTATGGTTTACAGAAATCACCAAAGTACTAGAATGATAATTTTAATTCTGTAATTCCGGCCCTCTAACGTTCGGCAATAGCCTGCTTAGAGCCCCGGCAGCGTTGACCAGCTGCAGTGCAAGCTGAGCGGAGTCTTATACGAACTCCATCGTTTATCCAGGGACAAACTCAGATACTTCATCTCGGTTCGTACCTTCACCTCATGTTCCTGGATGCGAAGTGTAGTCCCACGGGGTAGACCTTTGTGCGAGCCATAAAATAGGAGGCCTCAGTCTCAGGCATCAAGTCTCTTTTAGACACTTAAGCGCAACATAATTTAAGAACATATTACATCATCTGATAGACAGACAAAATGAAGTAATATTTAATGATCAGAACTATTTAAGGCGATTATTTAGTTATAAAAATTAATTATGGCAGTGCTTAATATGAAAATAAGCGAAAAATCCTAAGTCTAACGCGAACGAAGTCGCGGGCATCGCTAGTATAGAATAACACAATTGAACTGTTAATTTTTCTATTTTATCTGTGTAAAAATTGTTATTCGCCGGATCATCTTATAGCAAGCTTGTTTTGCTTATTTGTATTGATTATTTGATTATTTATTATTGAAAGTTATTGGCAAATATAAAAGGAAGTAAATTATGTCTCAAAGCAAGTATTTATAAAACTTAATAATTGAATGTGTAGCATATTCATTTAACTATAACATAATGTGCCAATTATAAAAATGTTTTATTTCAGATTCCGAAAAACCTTTACCCTCTCAGGATGTGGCTGATCCTACGGGGCCGGCTGCTCGTAAAGGCGTTTTGATATCATTTAAAACTGGAAAAACTATGGAGATACCCGAAAAAGACATAGTTAGTAAACATAACCTATGAGAAACTTGCTGTACATTTAACCTGCGATGAACTATATTTTTTGTATTAAATGTTTTATTCTATTTTTAGTTGGGAAGGTGTAGATTTGTTGGGGAATTTGAAAAACTTAATCGTATCGGAGAGGGCACCTATGGTATTGTATGTAAGTATATTCAAAGTTAACAATAAATTATTTATATAGCCTAAAGTATACATAAATCTTCAACAATTGTTTACAGATAGGGCAAAAGATAAATTAAACGGCAACATTGTGGCTTTAAAGAAAGTTAGGATGGATGTTGAAAAAGATGGATTGCCTCTCAGTGGTTTGAGGGAAATACAAGTATTAATGTCTTGCCGCCACGAAAATATTGTACAACTCAAAGAAGTGCTTGTTGGAAGGTCATTGGAAAGGTAAATATTTGTTGTGTATCCATATTTCATTTAATCTGTTTGTTTTTTTTTTAACTAATTTACTTAAATTTGCTTTTAATTTTAGTATTTTTCTGTCAATGGAGTACTGTGAGCAAGATTTAGCTTCTTTACTAGACAACATGTCTTCACCATTTACAGAATCCCAAGTAAAATGCCTGATGCTCCAAGTTTTAAAAGGATTGAAATATCTACATTCAAACTTCATAGTGCATAGAGACTTGAAAGTGTCAAACTTGCTACTAACCGATAAGGGATGTGTTAAAATAGGTAAATTTAAAACATTTGTCTATTAAATTATGAACAATATTCTTTTTTAAATATTTCTTCATTTAGTATTCATGGGCTTGTTATAGAAAGTTTAGTATTGAGTTAGTCAGCCTAATAAAAAGTAAATTATATATAGATTACTCTATGTCAAAATTGAGAATTTGAAATAAAAAGTGTGAATTTGTAGACCTACACTTAACAGGAAATGTTGACACACTCTACTTTCCTTAGGTTCTCTCTGTCTACCATTGAGTGCATATTTGAGAAATTCTAAAATCTCTGTTAATATTCTTGAAGAGGAAAACAAAGTAAACTACTAACATTTATATTGTAATAATGTTTTAGCTGACTTTGGATTAGCACGTTGGCTAGGTGCCCCAGCTCGTACTGCCACACCTAGGGTTGTAACATTATGGTACAGAGCGCCTGAGTTGCTTCTACAGTCACCAAAACAGACACCAGCATTAGATATGTGGGCCGCTGGTTGTATACTTGGAGAACTATTGGCTAACAAACCTTTACTCCCTGGCTGGACTGAAATAGAACAATTGGAACTTATTGTTGATTTGCTAGGTGAGTGTAAAGTGTGTGAGAGTTTATTTTACATTTGATACCTATTGCTAATTAAGTTTTTTTTCTATTTGAATATTTAAATCTTTATTTTATGTTACATATACTGTATGTAACAAGTTTGTTTTTAAAAAAATAAGGATGCGACATTGAAAAATAATAAACTTGCTATGAAGTCGAAAAAAATCTTTACATTATAATATACATACAATAGCATAAATATTCAAAGAAAATTAAGTAACCTTTAAACTATTTACAGGTACACCATCTGATGCAATTTGGCCTGAATTTAGTTCATTACCTGCTCTACAAAACTTCACATTGAAGCAACAGCCCTATAACAACTTAAAACAGAAATTCCCATGGCTCTCTGCTGCTGGGCTCCGTCTTCTGAATTTCTTGTTCATGTATGACCCTAATAAGAGAGCTACAGCTGAAGAATGTCTGCAGAGCTCATACTTCAAAGAACAACCTTTGCGTAAGTTATCTCTGTTATACAAAATATATTTATGGTGCATATGTTGAACTTCTCAAAACTGTTTAGATAAGTACTACCTTAGTAAGTACGGTCTTACTTAGATAAGTGAGACCGTGTATGGAATACTCCTCTCACATATGGGACGGCTCTGCCAAGTACCAATTACAGGATTTGGAATTGACTGAGATACATGCTAGGAGGTTAATTGATGACGAGACCCTCGTTGATACTCAGCTACAGAGCCTTAGTCGTCGACAAAGGGTTGCCTCACTGTCAGTTTTTTACCGCATATATTTCGGAGACCTGCATGTACCTGGAAATTGCACAATCTAATTCCCCCTGCCCCATTTCACTATCCGACCTCTAGCTTAAAACAGCTTTACGCCATCCGTATATCGTAGAAATTCCTAAGGTACGGACAAAACGCTATGAGTCTACATTTTTTATTCAAACAGCTAAAGAATGGAACTCATTGCCCGCGTCTGTATTTCCAGAGTTGTACAATTTGAGGATCTTCAAACCACGAGTTAATGGTTATCTTCTAGGCAAGCGTGTGTCATCATAGACCACATCAACACTTAACGTCAGGCTTGATGTGGTCAAACGTAAGCCTATCATTTATAGAAAAAAAATGCCTCAATATGTTTAAATCTTCATTTACTTGGTGATTTTAAAGATTTTTTAGCTTTGTTTCGACACTTAATATGTTAAGCCCTTAAAATTAGGCAGGAAATAAATCATAAAGTTGTCTTTGTCAACTTATGATATGTAGGAGATGTAAAATTTTTACATACAAGATATGTCTATTCAAGTGTAAAAGAACATATACATAATACCTCAATAAAAAATATTCTGAAGAGTTTGTAACTAGCATATATTTAACCTATATAATTGTCAAAATGTAGTTCAAAATAACTTTAAGTATTGTTAACTGCAAGATTATATAGTTCTTTATATATTGATCTCTGCTCTCATATATATATATTTTAATATTTTCTAGCATGTGATCCTAAACTGATGCCCAGCTTTCCTCAACATAGAAATATGAAAGGGCAACAGAAGAGCTCATCAAATCAGTTAAACATTCCGCTGTCGAACTTGAACACTGGAGCAAATGATCAGACAAACAACTTGCCAGCTATTTCTGATCTTCTTGGGTCTTTAGTTAAAAAACGCAGATTAGATTAGTATTTGTGTAAAATGTGTATAATTAATGTTTGTGACATTACAAAAAAAAAATGACGTAGAGTGTTTTATAGATTAATGTGTTTAACTTTAATGTTCTCTTTATAAAAAAGTGACAAGTTAAGTAAATCAATATTTTGAATATATTATGTTGTGTGAAATTAATAATAATAATTCGTTTAGTTTGTTACTTAAATAAATTAAATACTTTTATCTGTACATTTAAATCTGACATTTAAATATGTTGAAATTTTTTTTTATTTCATTACTCGCATGTCGATTTTACACTAATCCTATAAATTCATTTAAAAAGTAACATAAGTTTTAAAATAAATAATTTTTAAAATATCTATAGTGTTTATTTTTAAATGGACATCATTTTTATATATATGTAATGTGTCACAGACGTGTCAATCAGTACGATTAATGGAGCGATACTGAAAACAATGAATTCAAGTTTGTTAGATTGATAAATAAAGAAACATTGGGAATAACGATATTGAATGTTGTTTCTTTGTTTTTTCAGGTATGATTGTAATTAATTTAAGTTATTGTAATTGTATTGTTGTTATAAATAAACTTTGTTTTTTTTCAGAGAAATTGAATTCTGCTGTTTCAACCTAAAATAAATTTACATATTATAAAACAACATTCACGTTGTAAATCACGATGGAAAAACTACAGTTTCACTTCAAACTGCTAGGGAAGCTTCTGGATGGAAAATCTAATGTACTATGTGTAACAAGAATAGCTACGCAGGATGGACGTGAGTACAGAATTCCACATGAGTATTTTAATGTGTACAAGCACGAAGCCTTGTGTAAGACACCTGTTTTCAATAAAGTAAAGAAAGCACTTAAACAAAGAAACCAAATAAGAAGAGTGTGGATAAGTTTAGATAAAGAATTGAAGGATGTTTATTTTGATGTGAAGAGGGAAATCTACAATTTGAAGATGAGTATTTAGAAGAATTGAGTGAAAAAAATGATACTAGTAATGAGGCTGCTAATGCAGCAGAACAACCTTTAATAAAACTATTGGAAAAATTATTGGAAAAAAGTCAAGAGAAATCAGAAGAAAAGAATATTGGAAAATTGGCTAAGGAATTTTGCAATTGAAAAAATTTGATGGCAAAAATTCAAATGCCAATCAATGGATAAATGAATTTGAAAAAGAATGTGAAAGATTTGAGTTGACAAATGACCAGAAAAAAATAGAAATTTTAAAATCTTTTATGGAAAAAGGGGCTGGAGATTGGTACAGTTGCACACTCCTTAAACTAACAATTGAAGCAGAATGGAAAGAATGGAGAGAGAGAGATTTTTGTAACACATATGCAAGTAAAGGTTGGTCTCCAATAAGATATGCTTTAGCATTTAAATATGTATCAGGCTCATTGTTAGAATATTCCATAAAAAAAGAAAAACTTCTATTACAAGTAAGGAAAACTATCGATAATGGAACATTAATAGATCTTATTAGTTATGGGGTTTACCTAATTACATAGTTGATAGGATTGATAGAGAAAAATTATCGAAAACAGAAGATTTACAATAAGGAGATAGGAAATTGGAACATTTAATTAAGAAGAATTCCGAAAGTAATAAACAAAAATCAACGATAAAAGGGAAAAGTGAGAAAACACCCTGCAAAATATGCAGTGATAAAGGAAAAGGAACGCGTTTCCACCCAGAAACGGAATGTTGGTTCAAGGACCAAGAAAAAGCAATAATAAGATCTGGGCAAGTAAATACCAATTTAGCAATGGAAGTAGAATTATGATGATGATCCAAAAACTAATAGTTCCACCATTGGGGCTGAACTCTCAAAGTTAAGCAAAATCTGGGATACTGTGAAGTAAATGCCATTTATGATCCAGGCTCAAATATTTCTTTGATAAATTCAAAATTAGTTTCTATAAAAAATAATAAAAAAATACAACAAACTAACTTTGGAACAATTAATGGTGTAGCTAAAGCAGATGGACTAATAAAAATAAAAGCAAAAATTTTGAACATAGAAGAATATATAAATGTGTTCATTATTAATAGTGAGAACTTTAAATATGACTTCCTACTGGGGTATGTAAATTTATTTTAGGTTAGGAAACAACAAGAATTATTTCTCTGAAAAAACAAAGTTTATTTATAACAACAATACAATTACAATAACTTAAATTAATTACAATCATACCTGAAAAAACAATGAAACAACATTCAATGTCGTTATTCTACGTTTCTTTATTTATCAATCTAACAAACTTGAATTCATTGTTTTCTGGTATCGCCTCCATTAATCGTACTGATTGACACGTCTGTGACACATTACATATAAAAAAAAAATCGATTACAATTTTTTTAGCGTTTAACCTGTTTTCTTAATCTGTTGAAGCATCTTCGTCTCCTGACAGTCCCATTGCTTGCCGAAATTTTTGATACCTTTGTAAGGTTAATGTGTCATTGCTTTTAGCTTTTACTTTCTCCTTCTAGAAATAATTTTATATATCTATACTAATATTATAAAGAGGAAACCTTTGTATTTTTGTATGTATTTTTGTATGTTTGTATTGAATAGGCTCAAAAACTACTGGACCGATTTCAAAATCTTTTTTACCATTACTTAGAGGGGTTCTTCCGAATCCGTATAGGCTATATTTTATCCCGGAAAATAGATAGGATTTTTCGTGGTAGTGAAAATTGTGGAGTAAGTCGACGAAAAAACTGCCGTACGTTAATGATTCTCGCGAACGCTGCCTAAGTGGTTAGAGATGTATGGTTGACTTCTATAGAAAAGTTGTAGAACTCAATAATGCCTACAAAAAAGTCCGCGATAGTATATACCAAACATTTATATTTTAGCCATTATAACCACTTTTCCATAGAATAAAAGTAATTAAAATTATTAGCCTATGTTTATTGATCATATTATCGTCAAATATTAATCCTCATCCAAATAAACTATTTATTGAGCAAGATTGTTTCAATAGTTATAAATTACTTTTTATTTTATTTCAATCGGACAATCCATTCAAAAGATATTACGAATTTAAAATTGTAATTGATATTAAAATGAATCATGGCCGCCGGCCGATATGTGTCGCACGGCGAAACCGCAAGGGAGAGGGGTGCACATCTATGAAGCAGCTCTCTACGCAGCGGACGCGGCCAAATCGAGTAAATTTACTGAATTAATGCACTTATAAAAAACAATTTTTTTTTTCGGAGAGCTTAACAAATAAATGTCCACCCGTGCGAAGCTGGGGCGGGTCGCTAGTATTGTATAAACGCGGCAAAACTATGATAACGAAATGAACGTATAAACTATATTGCCATAAAATTTTATCTAGATCTGTTCAGTAGATTTTAACATAAAAGGGCAACATACACCCATCTATCCTTTTCATAAACTTTCGTGTTAATAGGATACAACAGGATTCATTTTTATTCTTATTTCAATAGAAAACCTAATAATTATTAGTGGCGAGAGGTGAATATTTTAAAAATGTAAGCCGGTAGACTTAGGAAAGCCGGTATATTTAGGGAAGCCGGTACATAAAGGTAAGCCAGTATAAATGGAAGACTGTTTAGGATGTCAAGTTTTTATTGGCCATTTCACTATCGAATTTCGTTGTAGACCCTTTTTATAGGTGTCAGAGCTTGTTTTATATGCAACTTTATATCCATAATTTTACTGGCAACCTTTTATTTTAGCTGTCATACCGTTTTGAGCTCGTTTTGGTTACAATTTAACTCCCACACTTTCTTGGCGAACTTTTTTTTAGGTCTGTTAAGCTTGTTTTTTTTGCAAACTGACTCCCAAACTTTATTGTTATTTACAAAAGAATCGTGCGATATGGATGCCTCGCCACTAATAACTATACGTTTCTATAAAAAAAATTTAAGCGCCTTACAATTTCCTTTTCCTGTTTCTCTATACTTTTTAATATGCGTGCACACTGAGAACAAAGTATAAGGTCTTCCATGCGATTAACAGTTTTCTTCCGATGATGATGCTTTAATCTAAAAAAATTGTGACACCAATTATTTTGTTTAAATTTTGTACATTTGAAAAGAAAGTATGAAAATAACAAATTTATTTTATCATAAATTCAATTTGGGTTTATGTAGGTATTTTGGTTCTCTGTCACTCATACTTCTTTAAGTGACGACATTTTAAAAATCACATACTTGATTACAAAAACATACTTAAATTTGTGATGAAGAAACGTTCTTTTTATATTTTAGTTTAAATTTGAGTTGTTTTTGAATCTTAATAATATAATAAAAGAAAAATATAATATGTATTTTAAATAATAAGGCAAATAGTTTAAGTAAGTATAAAAATTCTTAATAACAATTAAGTAAATTTATTTACTAATTCTCCTTGCACAGTGAGTGAGCGTTTATCTGTAAATAGTTGTGGGTTCGACCTCATTAGGGGAACGATGTTTGAATTATTTTTATTTCTTCGCATTTATAATACAAAGTTAAGTTCCGTCACCAAATACGCAATTTATTCATTTCGAGCGGAAAGTAGAGAAAGAGGTGTAGGTATAGACACAAGGTTCTCTCTTATGCAGGAAAGGCGCAAAAAAAAAGAATAAATTAATTATATTTTATGTTGAAAGAAATCTTTTTAAAATGAAACTTACATTTTTCCACAATAATCACATTGAAACTTTTCAGTACGATGAGTTATTATGTGCCACCCCAGTTCTTGATACGTGGGATACCGCTCAGAGCATCTCGGACATGTAATCTTGCCTTGTGATCTACCACCATTACTTTGATGTTCGATTAACTGTTGAGATGTTTGGAAGTTTTGATGACAACTAGCACACCTGAAAATCATTATAGAATGTAAACAATTCGATAAGTGAAAATATTTCTGTTTTATCGTTGTTCTAGACTCAGTTGCAAGCATGGGTATATTATAGTTTCTATCTATGGTGTATGCCTCAATTCGATGGAAAGTGGGGAACGGAGTGTCTTAACACTTCCTCCCTCTCCTACCCTGCTATATGCGGGATACAGCGTGAAGCTATGTGTGTATGTATCTATGGTGTATGAATGATTATGAATTTAGTTACAAAAAAGACACCTCAAATATATGTATGCGATAAATTATTTATTACTTATTTCTAAAAGTGCGGTAGATATATATTTACGTTACTAATAGACTTAATTACATAGGATTTTGTTATTATACTAAACAATATAGTTTAAAAATAAAGTAAAAGAAAGAAAGACGTGCAAACATAAAAAGATTTCCTCGCTACCGTTGGTCGTCTTGGCAAAAAAGGAGTAAAATGGGGTTGGAAATTTTTTTACATGAACAAATAAATCAATATTATTATACAGAAAGATAAACAAACAAAAATAAAGTTATTTGCTAATAATAAATATTAATAAAGTAGGGTACAACAATAGTGATTAATATTTAAACAAAGTAATTGAAAAAATAAACAACATAAGGTTTTCTTTTAATTTTCTTCAATTATGAAGAATCAAAACAAAAAATTAAAGAAAATGTGCATATTCATGTGTATGCACTAATATCCTAGACATTTATATATATACCTTACTAATATTATAAATTCGAAAGTAACTCTGTCTGTCTGTCTGTCTGTTACACTTTCACGCTTAAACCACTGAACCGATTTTGATGAAATTCGGTACGATGATAGAACTGAACTTGAGAAAGGACATAAGATACTTTTTATCGCGAAACGAGTGGTGAAGGGATTGAAATAGGGTATGAAAGTTTGTATGGAAGTTCCTTATTGTCAAACATAAAATCATGTAAAATTGTTCAACTGTTTACAACTTTCACACCTAAACCACTTAACCAATTTTGACAAATAGTCTAGACCTTGGGTAAGATTATAGGCTACTCCTTACCATGTCGCGCGATATAACCGAATTTCACGCGGGCGAAGCCGCGGGCGGAAAGCTAGTATATATATATATGTCATATTTTTGGTCATCGAATATATACATAATATGATAAAATTATCAACCCGTTCAAGTTTATGATAGCTAAATAAAGTAACAAAATGTTCTATTAACTACAAAGTTTCTTTTATGGATGAATGCTAGGGATGTCGACGTGAATCTAAATTAAATACCGTGTTTCTTTCAAATAAAGATTTAAAAAGAATTATTTTTATCCTTATATATTTCTCGCATTGCTGAAGGGAGAACTTAGGGACAAAATACTCTGGTTTTACCTTCCGTCAAACTTCTCACTTAGTGTAACATGACCAGGATAACTGACAATCCATAACCATTATGTGTATTCCGACTTATATCAACGGGTGAAGATATTAACAAAATATATATTTTTTTATAATATTGATAGCATGCATGAAGAGGATGACTGTGGACGAGGCAAAAGAAGTATGCAGGAAGCGTAGCGTTTGGCGCTCCGTTCTCTCTGACTGATAAAGCGTGAAGCTAAGTTAAGATGCAAGCAATTGTGTTTTTAGAGTACAACACGAATAGTGCTAGTAATAATTGAATTGTGAAATACTAGCAACACATTATTTGTAGTTTCTAATTACATTTATTTTATGATAAAGAGACAAAGGCTTTAATACTGAATTAATTAAAGAAATTTGTAACATTTAGTTTCTGATTACATTTAAAATAATCAACATTTGAAATTTAGTCAACATCCCAATTTAATCACAACTAAAATTAAAATAAGCTACATATATTTGTCTTACATAAAGATGTTTGGTTGCAGATGGTAAGCCATGTGCTCTATAATTTTCTTCGGATAAAAGTAGTGAAACTTTTTATCACAGCAAGTAACGTATCCTGGCACCCCATGCCTCTCTTTGTAATGTTTCATAAGGGATTTGAAATTAAACCCTTGTCCTTGACAGATGCAACATTGCATTTTGTAAAACAAAGTTATTTGTTTGTCTAGTTCTGCACCATGCTTAGCAGGCCGTCCGTCTATCAACACAATAGGGTCTAGTATTTCATTCGCAAAATTATCAGCTGGATTATTTTGACTTTTTTTTACATCTTTTGCGGCTTTATTACTAGGAACTGTATTTAAAAGAGATTTATCTAAGCTTTCGGTAACTGCGAATTCTTCTAATGGCATGGCTTCTAAAAATTTCATGTGAGACGGTGATTTTTTCTTTTGATGGATTTTTTGCAATTTTGTGTCACCTTGTTGAAGTTCGGATGATGGGGGAGGTGACGTCAATTTAGGTACAACATTCTGTTTGGTGTTATCAGGTGACTTTGTTTTCTCCGTAGAATCTGGTAATGTAGTTATAATAGGGTGTAGTTTGTTTTCTTGTAATTGACTACGATTTTGCTTTTCTAGATTACTTTTCATATTGTAAAAGTCCAAAAACTTTTGCGTCTTTTCAACTTTTACAGTGTAAAGATGATGAGCTCCTATTTGCTGTAGACAATCGTGACATATTGCTTTTGGAAGGTTGTCGTCAGTTCGTATCTATAAATATATTTTTTTAAATTATTGTTAAAATACAAAACATATAAATAAAAATAGAACTAGTAATAGCGCAACACTAACAGACACATCAAATAATTTCTTTATTTTTCGTTTTATTTCAGCGTTAAGTGGCTTAAGTTTTGAAACGTCGGTACACAAACACAGGCGGCAGGACAATTCACGAACAATAGTTTTCTCTAAGCTCGTGAAGTCATTCATACTGTTGATTTAAATTATATACGATTTTAGAGAAATTTATCAAAAATGTTACATTTGTATTTCTTGCTTATATGTCCATTTTGCACTCGAAAATTTTTATGAATATTTGACATGCTAAGTGATGTCACACGAACGCATCTAGGAAACGGCCAGCGACATAGAAAACAATTACAATTTTATCCGAAAATTTTAGAAGAGTTTTCATGCAATATTTAAGTGCATTAAAAATGATATGTTAAAACTTTTACTCTGGAAAAATATTTCCTGCCATTTAAAAACGTATAAATTCTGTTAATTAATTTATATGCATGATAGAGCGTCCTTTCGTTCAATTCTTGTTACAATTCTACCTTACGATTCTAAATATTGAGTATCGTCCCATATGGGCCAATAAAATTGCGGAATGTAAATTTTATACTTATATATTATATATGTTATAATTAAACTACTAATTAATATAAATAACACCTAGATTGTTTTTTAATGAAGAATATGTTATAAATTGAATTTTCAAATATTTAGAAAAAATGTTTTTCTCTAGATCCAACGTGGTGTAATACGATTGAATGACTGAGAATAATAAAACATCGGGGGTGTAGATACGATCTCGCTCAGGGGAACGCAGAATAATTATGTTTAAGTTATTTTAATTTTCCTTTCTAATACAAAAAAGTGCATTGTTCTTAAATTTGCAATTTTAAAAAATAAAGGCCTAAATAAAACCTTACATATACGAGTATAAAGTAGTGCGTATGTTATTTACAAATTGTACCACTTAAAAAGTTTACCTCAACTTTGTTTCGAAAATATAAAGGTAAATGTTAAGTAAAATTTTGAAAAAATATTTTTGGAATTTGTTGAACACGATATAATTAACAAAAACAAATAGTAAGTGTATAATTCTATCTACCTAACCTTTTGTGTTATTAATCATGAAACCTATACACTGATGCCAGTTAATTCAAATTATTGTTAAACGGTAAGTAATAATTTGAATGTAATCATATGAATAGATTTGTAATCAGCACAATAATTTAGTTAGGTAAAGTTAGAATCGAACGTAGAGATTTTGACATATTGCCGAATTATTACATACATTACTACATACATTATTTTACTATTAATATGCATATTACTTATACAACAACTGTGGATGTAAAAGATTAGGCAGAGAAAACCTGCTAAGGTTTTTATTTTTTTCTGTACGTTAAATAGCGGAATCCAGTGCCGTACTTTAAATTACCATATCTTGGAACTTAAAATAAATTAAATTCATACTAATATTATAAATGCGAAAGTAACTCTGTCTTTCTGTCTGTCTGTCTGTCTGTTACCTTTTTACGCCTAAACCACCCAACGGATTTTGCTGAAATTTGATATGTAGATAGTTTGCATTCATGAGAAGGACATAGGTATATTATTTTTTGGAAATTCAACCCCTAAAAGGGTTACAAGAGGTGACAAAATTTGTATGAGAAAAATATTTTTATTGCACATTTTTGCATGAAACTTTGATTTAATGCTTTTTGGTACAAATGATGAAACACGTATTCCAGGGTTTTTCGAAATTCAGCCCCATTGGGGGTTAAAGGGGGTGGCTAAGTTTGTATGGGAAATTTAATTCTATTGAAATATTTTGCGTGACACTGAAATAATGCTCTGCAATACAAATTATGAGATACATATCTAAGCGTTTTTTGAAAATCAACCCCTATGGGAGTTAACGGGGGTGGCACAATTTGCGTAGGAAAAATATTTAATTTAACGAAAAACACACATAGAAATTATGATACACATAGTAGCAAAATTGGTTAAAAATCCACACTAATAGTTTTAGGTTAGGTGTTAATAACATAGTGAAAAGGTCACTTTTTTTCTTATTAATTCAATATCATGAGTACTCTATTTTACCTCATTTTTGTTTCCAATAGCTTTGGAACTAATTAAGTTCAGTTTTGGTCGATGCTATCAATTTAAATAATTAGTAATTTATTTCTCTTTTCAACTTACTTTGTTGACAAAAGTAGTTATTAGCGAAGCTTCTCTTTATTTCTCTAAATTACATAGTTAAGTTTTTTTAATGTATCTATATTAATGCAACCCGATTCCTTAAGATTTTTTTTTATTCATATTACTTGGCAATTGTATTATTCTAGATTTGTTGAATGTTTCTCAAAAAATATTTTCAGACAATTACAGTCATTTGTTTCTAAAATTTATAATCAAATTATTTATTGTCAAATTTTTAAATAGGAATAAGTAATTTGATTTTGTTCAACATCTATGTATTTTGTGTTATTTATGTTTCACGTCTAAACCACTGAACCGATATTGATGAAATTCGGTATGAAGATAGAACTGAACTTGGGAAAGGACATAGGATACTTTTTATTGCGAAAAAAATGGTAGAAGAGGTTGAAATAGGGGATGAAAGTTTGTATGGAAGTTACTTATTGTCAAACATAAAATGATGTAAGATTGTTCAACTGCTTACAAATTTCACACCTAAACCACTTAACCAATTTTGACAAATAGTCTAGACCTTGGGAAAGACTATAGGCTACTCGTACCATGTGACCGAATTCCACGCGGGCGAAGCCGCGGGCGGAAAGCTAGTAAATATATATAAACAATGACAAGATTGTGGATAGAATCTACAATCACCGTGACATACTTGATTACAGCGTAACGACGACATTCAAACATTTAAAAAATAAATCAATAAAACTTTTTCAGGTTTTGTTTATTTTATAAGAACAGTTTCGACTATTACGTGTAAAGATAAAATATATTTTCCCTTTCAGAGAAGGCGATATTCAAAGCTATCTATTATATTTTCTCTTCTTGGAGCTTAGTTCTGATATCGGCATCGCATGAAGTTTTCTACTGGAAGTAGTATTATGTATCTGGCTCGACTTATGAATATCGCAATGCGAAGATTCCGATATAATTGAAGAGTGAGATCAAACTTCAACTTGAATACTATTTCTAAGAGTAACCTACATACATTTTTTATGAAATGGTCGAGACTTGTTTTGGTTTATTTTTGTTGTGATTTAAAAATAAAAGTATTAAAAACTGTATACGTTTTTAATGTCATCTAGTGCAATCAGCTTCGAAAGACCTTTATCACTTATATAAATATATTTGTATATATATAGGCATTCACGTAGATTGGGAGAATCTAGAAGTTCTTTCAGTTAGATCATAGAAATACATACTAAACATGAAATGTTTCGAAAATAGTTATTAAAGTAAACTTGGAAAAGGTTCTTTAATTGTTAAAGGTTCCTAATTATATAAGGCATTTCAGTTTGTGAATTTAAATTTTTACTTATTTTGAGCATAAATACTTTAAAAGTACCTTTGTCCTTTGTTTTACGCTGCAACTTTTTAAGAATGACATACTGAAACGCTGACTTTCATAAAGTAAGAATATAAATAATACTTGACATTCTCATAAAACAATTTGATATTTTTACAAAAACATAAAATACACTAAAAGTCTGAGTAGTTTTTGTGTTATTCGTTATAAATTTTATAACGAATAACACAAAAACTACTCAGATGAAATTTAATTGGAACTAAATTTTAATGAGAAACACTAGCTATCATATAAAAAAAGAATCATAAAAATTGGTTCACCTAGTAAAGAGTTATGCATAACACAAAAAAATACAATCAAAAAAACATAGAAAAGATTTCTTTTTTTTCATTCTTTTTTTTATTATTAACAAGTAGATATTTATTTTAAATGTAAACGATTTTTTTTTTAACTTTACGCTGTATCCCGCATATAGCAGGGTAGGCAGAGGGAACCAGAGAACCTAGTGTTAAGACTCCATTCTCTTTCAACAATTCCGTTCCCTACTTGCCGCCGAATTCAGGCATTTCGGGTTGAGTGGCGGAACTCAACGCCGCACTTTGCCTTGTTACCACACCCAAGAAATGAAAATATAAAATTTTAATGTAAACGATGATATAAAAATTATAAGAAATTTCTAAATAAATAAAAAAAGTTAGAAAAATGTATGAACGCTAAAGCAAAACGACTGAAAAAGTGTCGGTTCTGAAGCTCTGCGCTTAATTGATTGGTTTTACACGTGAATGCGTCTATCAGTAGGAAGCACATGCTTCAGTGTAGATTTTTTTATACTGTAACCATCTTTATTTTTAAACTAATTGGTTCTTTGGCTAGCACGTTTTAACATACAAACTATGTATCTCATCTACAGTAACATAAAAATTTTCGTATGTTACTTTATGCAAAAGTGTACGTGCAACATACTCGTATGGTAGCGTGTGAAATTTCTGTTCTATTATTTAAAGTATTTGTAGTGTATTACAGTGAAAATAGTGGCGGTTTGCATTTTTTCTTCTTATATGGAACTTTTACTGTAGTTTGTATCGTTACAATAATTCGCATAGAACTAAAAATTAGTACCATCCTTAATATTTGAACTAATTGATAAAATCTTTTATCGTATGGCTGTAATAAAAACAAAACTTATGTTTGCGAAATTTGTTTCGGTTATTTTTTTCGGTTTGGCGAGATCTTGGTGTGCCAATTATTAGCATTATACGATTTTTTGTAACCCTATATGTTTATTTTCACCGTTCTAAACTTTTTGTTCACGTCATGCGTCATACTTTCATGACAACAATGTGTCTCTCATCGCGTATCCTTTCCGCGCTCCTAGTACTCGTCCGTCCGCATGATTTATGGCGAGTGTCTTTCCTTACTTGATGTATTTAAATGTTTTTTTTTTAGTGACGTAACACAACGGAAAAAAAATAATAGCGGTGAGATTTTGTACTACATTTAGAAAAAAAAACCGATATCTATATATATAATAATAGAGCAGAAAGAAAACTGTCAACTGTCAAAAATTACTGGATAGAAATGAATGAATTTAGGCATGGTATAATAGCTTAGAGTCTGGAGGTACATATAGGAGCTTTTATTCTGATATTCGATGTAGTTTCCATGTAAAATATGAAAAACCTACATAGGCAAATTACTTTATATGCCGATAACTACTGAACAGAAATGAATGATTTTTTGCATGATAATAGCTTAGAACCTGGAGCAGTTTATAGGATACTTTTAAATTGATAGTCAATGTAATTTCCCCGGGAAAAATAAAAAAAATTACACAGGCAAATTACGTCATTTACTCGCATATTTTTTTTTAATTTCACTAAGTAATGTAATTATTAGAAATATTAAAAGAGCTAAAAAAGAGAAAAAAGAGATATACATTTATTTCATAAGAATCATATAATCGATTTTCAATGCATTTCATCAAACCATAAAGTATGAAGATATAATAAACAAACAATATTATAATTTTATATTTGTTTTTCATTTTTTTTATGATTATTTAAATGAATATTATTTAAATAAAGGTTGGCAGTATGATAAAACGAAGGTAGTAAAAACTTTTATTTGACGGAAATTTACTTTGTTCAGAAATTCTTTTATAGATTACTATAATTTATTAAAATTCAATTTTTGTTTTGTTTTGTAAGAAGTTAATACTGTATTAAATTTGCTTATTAGATATTAATATGAGAGTGTATTCATAAAGCAAGACACAACATGACACAGGTAACGTAAACTAACTTTTATTAGTAAAGATAAAAATAATCACCCCACTATGATTATTAATATGAAAGTTAGACGATTAGTGGTTTATTTAAACGATATTTGTTACTCAATAACTCTAAAATTTAAGACTTATGCATAGACCCGGACGAATAATTTAATCATATAGGGCTGTAGAACAAAATCTCAAAATGGGAAAAAAAATACAAAAGAAGCAGTCAATTATATAGACAAAATTACAAGTGAAGCCTCCTACTTAAAAATAAACCTCTTAATAAAAAAAAAAATTACAAAACTTAAAAAAACTGCAGCGTAACTGTAACCCGCGCTTGGTGCTAATTAGTACTTAGAAATATTGAAATATTTAATAAATAGCATTCTCTCTTGCCAAATGATTGTTCTTAGATATAATCTTAGATTAATATATTATTTAGTTGCAAAAATCAAACATGGCAGTACTTAACATGAAAATAAATGAACAACCCCATTTTTAAAGCGAACGAAGTCGCGGGCACAGTTAGTTTTTTATAAAACAAATATCTATTCCAGGCAAGAGTAATGATCCAGCAATCACGACGAATTACGGTCGATTACACGTACTGGTTTGCATCTAGAGCTAATCGGTAAGTGGGATCTCGGTCCGCGCAGTCGAACACACGACAACACTAATTGGCCTCTACTCACACCGCATTAGACAGCTTGCTGTTTGCGGCCACTCTTAATACACCAATTTGAGCCAAGCCACTTCGCGGTGAAGTGATAATTGTTGAGAGCTCTTAAGATAATTAGTTTTTAAAATTTTGTATTTAAATTTCGTAATTTGTTTTCACCTTAATATTTATATTGTAATTTAATTCAACATATATTTTTTTAAGTTTTGCGTTTATCATTAGATTGACCAACGATTAGTCGCTTCTCATTCTGCCTTCCACTATATTTCACAACATAGAGAATGGGATACCAACTGAAACACACTAATAAGCTACACTTTTTAATTACAATATGATATTTTGAATACAATTATTTATTATGTTAATAAAATAATTACGTCTGTCTTGACATAATCGTATTAATAATACGCAATGTAAAAGATTTTTTTTTTTTTTTATGGATACCGGATGGCAAACGAGCAGAAGGACCGCCTGATGGTAAGTGGTTACCTTCGCCCATGAACATCTACAACACAAGAGATGTACTAGATGCGTTGCCAACCTAGAGGATACAGATGGAAAGGGAGGACAATGTAGTATTCCGTTCTCGGAACCACCACATTTTGGGGAAAGGATGGGTGGGAATGGGAAAACCTGGCTTACATGCCATCGAACCGGAACACATCATAAGATATTTGGCGGTTCGTCTTTGACATGATAGTGGTCGCGAGCCAGACGGAGGACGAACCTCCTACCACCAAACAAAAACAAAAAACGATATATTAAAACAACATGGTATCTCATTAAAAGCCTGCGTATAACTCAATCATCAATCCATTAGCGTTTTTCAAAATAATATGGACCGATTTCATTAACCGTAAATCTTATTACAAACTCATTATATATATTGATTCGTATTTGCTTGATTATTCTCTTAATTGATAAATGGTTGTCCTTAATTCATTTATTGCAATTATCTGTTGTAAATTCTGTAAAAAAGTTAGTTTCGAGAATTGAAATTGAATTGAATTTTTTTTTCTTCACGCTGTATCCCGTACTTAGCAAAGATAACCAGAGAACCCGGTGTTAAGACACTCCGTTCTCTTTTTAACATTTCCGTTCTCCACTTTTCGCTGAATTGAGGCATCGCGTGCTGAGTGGTGGACTCAACGACGAGAAATGAAAATATTATATTATAATATAATGTAATATTTCCTGGAGTTAATATCGAACCCACAACCTGTCGCGCTTCCAGTAGCACACTGTGTGTCTGGAGTCTTTATATTTATATTTACTTTAATTTAATTTATATAAAGTAATAAGGTATTTACTTTAGAGTCAAATTCAGTTATGTAGTTAATTGAATTATGCAAACACATTTGGCTACATTTGTAAAATTATAATTTTCTTTATTGTTACGTATTATGATAATAGCAATAGCAGACATTATCACACCAAATTTTTAAAGCACCTGAATGAATTTGGCATAAATCTTAACTAAGAAAGTAGATGTTGGGCCCTTTGAGAACACTGTAATTGTCAACTGAAGAAATTTACTTAATAAGGATAATTTACTTTTCTTGTCCACAGAATAGGTTTTACAATTATGTATACTGTTGTATAGTTTTGTGACCGCTTAAAATGATTGCACTGTCCTCTATTTAACCATGCCGGAGAATGTCTCATGTATATGGTACCTCCTAATTATTACAATTACAATTATTAATTAATTACACCTAGTTTTCGTCTCAAAAAAGTCAATAAATCGTTTATGTCACAAGGTATACGCATGTATAATAAAATTCCAGAAATAATTACAAATCTGCCACATCAACAATTTAAAGTTAAGATTAAGAACATATTATTGAAAAAAGTATATTATTCTGTCCAAGAATACTATAATGATGTCAATGTGTGGAATTAAATGCTGTTGACGCTCACCCGGGAGGCTCATCATAGTTGTATATTTATTGTAAAAAAAATATTTGAAAAGAGCAACTGTTGAGTTTCTTGCCGGCTCTTCTCAGCAGATGCGGTGGTAGCTTTCGTTAGGACTGACACGACTGACACCTTTGTAAATTGACGATTCGGAAGTGCTAAAATAGCCTACTTGAATAAAGAATATTTTGATTTTGATTTTGATTTTTATCTCCGAGTAGGATTAGAATCCACATACAGCCAACCGACTATCATGTTAATTACGTTACCATGGTGTCAACTATGCTAATTTATCCTTTAATATTAGGAATATTTCTTCTAAAGATACATTAGTTGCGTGTTCGCACAAAAAAGGATCCTTATCGATAATTATATTGTTAAGTATAGACTTATTTACTCATACTTTTAGGATTTACTATCAACGATTTCTTAATTTCTGACGTTGACATATTCTTAATTTAAAATATTCCCAGCACAATTAAAAAAGCACGCATGACATACGTTTATCGCTTTTAAATGAGGCGCGCATAAGCGAGTATGCATAGTGCATACGTCTCTATGTACAAAATGTCAAAAGTATTTCATATACTATTTTTTTTTGCAATGATATATAGGTGTCCCAAAATTAACGCAAGATTTGAATTAAATAGAAAATGCCATTTTTAGTCTTTATAGCGAATGAATAATGAATATAATAGCAAATGGCGGCAAAGTCAAATCTTGCGTTAATTTTGGGACACCTTTATAAAGATACTTATAGTAATGTATTTTTGAAGACATAACTTATTCGATCTCTATATGTATTCAAGATATATCCGCATAGTCATAATTTCATGTCGCTATTACTCGTCTATTCATGACACCGCACTGCAAGGTTCGTTGGCACACCGTGAATCACAAATACTAGTCCCACTGGGACCACCAACGACCCCTAAGCCCATACATACCGCTACTTTTTAGAAAGTCTTGTGACATGATTCTTCATAGCAAGTACGTTTTTTGCTCATATTAATAAGCTTTTTTCATTTCCGTATGAAGAAAAGTAGCTGCTGTATTTTATCATACGTTTACAAAGCGACAAAGCCTTACAAGCTCCGTGCTTCAATGTGCGATTCCGTCACAATGAAGCGTCGCTTAGCGCTTTTAACATTACGAGATATCTTTACGTATTACATACATTAGCTACATGTACTAATCATAAAAATATTTTATTTTAAATATTTAATTTATAGGTTATGTAATTTTATAATGTGATATTGATGTTGCCATCATGATATAGTTGTGGGTTTTTGACTGCGCAAGCGATTATTAAAGGTTCGATTCTCATTCGAGAGACTATTTGAAGTTTTCCTCCTTTAGTTGAGCACCGTGTTATGTTGAGCCGCTGAAAGGGAAAGTACACTTATATATCACCAAAGCTTTTCTGCTTAACTCGTAGACTGTGGAAGCGTACGATGTATTTTAAAAATATCTATATTTTATTCTGTTATTAATATTGAAAGCTAGTAGCTACAATTTATCCGAATATATTAATATATATTCATGGAAACGATAACACTACAAATATAAACATTGTCAAGAGTACGAATCAAAGCTCCAATTATTGCATATTTTTGAATACAGGTAGGCGCTACGAAGGTACATATATCTATACTTTATACAATATATATTGTACTTTAACTAATGAAAAATTAAAAATGGATTATATTTGAAAAATATTTATTGACATATGTGATTTTTTTTTATTTCTTTGTTTTTGTTTTTAAATATATCACTAAAGCTTAAATTCAGTTCACAAACAGTTTGATATTTATATATAGTTTTCCGAATATTATAGTTTTATTTAGTTTTACAGCCCTTTTGTATTGCCACTAGGCTGGTAGAATGTTACCGTGCAGCAGTTCTAGGGCCGCTGCGCTGACAGCCGCGCGGCTCGCCCGGACGTTCCAACTCTATACGCACCGTTAAACACATTTTACAACCGCTATAAACAATTTATTACAAATATAATATTTTTGCGAAGCGAGAAAAAAATTCAGTCATGATTAACCAATACTTATTTGGATAGAAAAAACTTTATGAGTATTTTATTTCCTGTTATTTCATTTTATTATATTAAAAATAGAAAAAATATGATTTTATTTCATTAAGGAAATAATAATATAATAATTAATACATTTATGAAGTGAAATTGTTTAGACTTCAATAAAATAATAAAAGTGATTAGTGTCAAAAATGGGATACTCAATTACCGCGTATTTTTGGATGTTAGCGGTATTTTGTAGAGGTAAGTTTTTTTAGTGTCTTAAAATACTGTTTATAAGTTTATTTCTGGATATAAATAAAAGCTAAAGTCATAAATAATATAAATTTATTTAATGGTTTTAATTTACTTTCATTTCTTATTTCGCAAATCAATTAATTTAAATTGTTAATGTTATTTCTAACAGCGTTTAATTTATTTTCGAATATACTTCGGAACTATTACATACATAAGTAAAAAAGGTAAATGATTCCATTAATTTAAAAAAATGAGCGTTACCTTAAGTTATATTTAAGTTTGATTTATTAAATATCAGTATCAAAATTTTTGATGAAAAATTAAAATTATATGAAATAATTTTAAGTATATGTTCACATTTTATTTTCCTTATATTTTATTGTATTATATATTAAATATACCAGTTTATATAATATAAAAACAACGAAATATTATTGTACTCGCATCTTCAATTTCTCATGCTCGTACTGGCAGCGTGCATGTAGAGCTCTCGAAACATTTCACTATTAAAACAACTGAGACAATATTATACTCTCTGTTATTTAGTCTGTGAATAATAATTTAAAATAAGTAACAAATTAATATGAAGATTTTGGATAATTTTTTTATACATTCTATAATTTATTTAATGGAAAAAATATTAAATTAAGCGTTAAGCGTTGATGGGTTGTTGGTGGGCGTTGAGTTCCGCCACTCAACACGCAATGCCTCAATTAGGCGGAAAGTGGGGAACGGAAATGTTGAAAGAGAACGGAGTGTCTTAACACTAGGTTCTCTGGTTCCCTCTGCCCACCCTGCTATAAGTTATAAAAAAAAAAAAATAATTAATACTGTGTCATTTTTTAACGTTTAATGTTGAATAGAGTTATATCTGCTATATATACAATGTAATAGTACACGACAGTTCACAGTTTTGTTAATGTTAGTTTTATATGTAAGCTCTAGGTCATACGTTGCCAGTAATTAAAAAAAGAAATTACCATTTTACCATTATACAGTCTTAAACGTCCTTCAACTCTACACATTGTTATTCCATTCTGGATTTCTATCAGAATTCTTTAGTCCCTATACCCTTGTCAAATAAGTGAGCATTATTTTGTTTTTTCACTTATTTCCTTGTATGTAAAGTATTTGGACTATTGTAATGTAAATGACTACAATATGTATATTTTTCCAATATGCGTGTGCCTTTCGCTGATTGACGTATTTCTATTATGATTTTTTATTACAATTGTAACGAATACGAGATAAGACTAATAAAGTGATAAAATTAAGCAAACGACTGTACAAAAAAAATAACAAAACAATCTTTAAGTAAATGAATAGATATGATAATAAAATACAGTAAATATTAGCAGCTTTAAGCTATTAAGCTAGTGATGACACTATGTCACGGAAACATGTATATTTGTTTATTGTTTTTGTTTAACTAGTGAAATGAAATTGCTTGGTATAATCCATTCACATGTCCATTGAGGTGCGTAACGTTCTAATTGAACAATGATTTCTCTTTAAAGTGAACATTCAGAAACAAAGTTCATTGATCACTTATCATCAATATGTATGAAATGGTCCCGTATTTACCGTGTGTATGTGTAAGTTCCTTGGTAAGCACAGGAGAACAAAAAAAATGTTTTTCCAAAATTCTTACGAGAACTGATAAATGGCGGGATTTTACGTCATACAGTAGAAACTAGGGTAAGATAGAAACTTGAACTTAAAACGGTGGCTTCTTTGATGGGGTAGGTGTGTGTACTAAGATAGCACTATGTCCATAGGATCGAAGTTCAGAAGCATCAACTTGTTTAAGTTCACAGATCCAGGTATGCTTTCTAGAGATAATCTTGTTATATCTATTCTAAATTTAAATCATTATGTAGTACATGTAACATATACATACGTCTTTCCCTGTGATGGGACGGGGTTAGAATACAATTCCCTTCCGCCAGTTTGGTGGTAGGAGGTTCGTCCTCCAACTGACTCGCGACCACTATCATGTCAAAGACGAACCGCCAAATATCTTATGACGCGTTCCGGTTTGATGGCATATAAGCCAGGTTTACCCATTTCCCACCCATCCTTTCCCCAAAATGTGGTGGTTCCGATAGCGGACTACTACATTGTCCTCCCCTTCCATCTGTATCCTCTAGGTTGGCAACGCATCTACAACATCTCTGGTGTTGTAGATGTTCATGGGCGAAGGTAACCACTTACCATCAGGTGGTCCTTCTGCTCGTTTGCCATCCGTTATCCATAAAAAAAATACGTATGCAATATTGTATATAAAAACCTTTTTTTGCATATTATAATACTTTTCAATTTACAATAATATTCTATTCGTGTAACAGTATATCTATAATTATTATACTGTTAAAAAATAATTAATCCAGTTTCAATTTATAAAGAAACCCGAATATCTTTGACTTCAGATAGAACCTTAATACAAATAACATTTTTGTAACTTGACAGAGAGAACTTATTGTAAAGAAACCCCATTTCCTAGTATAAGAAGCATTTAAAAGTTTTGTAATATTTATACATTTTACGGAGAAAGTATACGTGTAGTAACATATTATCTTCGTTTAAATTTTACGCTCTGTCTTAATGGAACAAAGGGATAATTATATTTTAGATATAACTATATATTAGCTATATGTTCATATGTACGTAAATATGTCAAGAGGTGAGATTGATTGAGAGTAAGAACCCACCCAAAGTGTCGCGTAAAAATTTTAAGTTTATTTTTTATTTTTGTTGTCATGTATATATAGTTAAAAGTTATAGTAATACTATATTAACAGTTTCTATTTACAAAAATAATATTAGCAGCACTCTTATCGTTTTATTTTAAGAGAAAGCATAAATCAAAAAGATAAATGTTAGACAAGAACGTACTTTGTCAAGATATCCTTTCCCATTAAATAGAAATTAATTGAAATAGAAAAAGGACTTGATATCAAATAAAATAATTTTTATTAATAAATGCTTATACTGAATATTAAATATCAAGATGATATTTTAAGAAAAGCTATTTTTTATAATACAGCGTATTTTATAAATTATTAATTTAAAACAAAACAATGCAAATATTTTTTAATTTTCAATTTAAATTGTTATAAGAAGAGTTCTCCGTCTCTTATAGGATTGTATAGTATATATAGTTGGGCTAGGGCTGTAGGCGGTTACTGGTGTCGTAGTAGCGTGGCCAGCGATACCGCAGCATGTTATGTTAGTACATAGGGTTACGGCTGGGTTTTTAGCGGGTATTATCAAATCTCTCATCGGCGAATCTCACAGCACTCTTTACTCTACGTCCGTAGGGCATAGACAGTCTGCGTTTAATAATTTTTCTAAGCGTCACAAAAATAAGGACTGTAACTAATGTGTCGACACTAGGTATATAAAATATGTAAACAATTATATTTTTTTAATAATAAGTTAAATATAATAATAAATAAATCTCAACTCAATATATTTGATGGGAATAAATCTTATCTGTGGTTTAGAATAACGCAGGCTGATTGACAAAATATCATTATCATAACGTAACTTTGTGGGCATATAAATTAGATTTGCGTTTTGGTGTATCATATCAGTGTGTTGATTTCGTTGATGTACTTAAGTAGAATTGTGTGTTACATATAATATGAATTGATAATATTGTTATATGCTAAAAATATATGCTTAATATAATTTCTTTCATCTCACTAATATTCAAAGATCGGCTGGGTCGCGTAATGCCTTATGTTGTTCGTAGTTTACGAAAACATCCATGCTGCGCACTGTTCGAGTTGGCTTTACTTTTACTATCAAACTTAATGCTACCACGTTGGTACTTAAGAATTCGTTTATTCATGAAAACCAGGATCATATTATAAAAAGTTCATAAAAATAGCTATGACCGTATATAAATAATTAGTATAAAAAATCATATAGCATTTAATCTGTAATTTTTTTTATGTTTGCATTTTTAACATGAAACATTTTTATGCGGTAATTTAATAAATAAACCAATCAGGATATTATTGACCACCGTCTATTACTTGAAAAATATAAAATTTGAAATTATGATATTGTATTAATTGTGATCTTGACTAGTTAGTAGGCGAGTTTATACTTATTGATAAAATAAATAAATTCATTTATATTATAAAATGGAAACGAAACAAGATATTAAAAATGAGCATATAGTGATTTAAGATTGAAATCGGTAAAAATCCCGAAAACTGAAGATAACACGCGAAAATTAAAGATCATTTTATAAAATTATAAATGCTTCTATCCAGCGTTATCATAAAGTTGAAACATAAATTTTCATCAAAAAATCTCATTTCACGAGTGTCATTTATTATTTCAATATGGTGCAATTTGTTAGCGCTGCTCCTTAAGTTTTTCTATAATTCATTTACAACACCTTGGAATATTTAAGATTTCTCGTTGAATAATTACTAATGTATTAAATATTATCACAAATATATTAAGTTAGAATACTCATGAGCCATGTCTTAAATTAAATTGTAATTATAATAATCAGTACACCAAGAAACCGAAATAATAGATGATTTTTAATGTACTTTCAGTAATTTTTGATAGATACGACTTGTTCGATTTGTAAGTTATTGGAAAAATTGTATAGGACTTGGCTTATTACATCGAAAATATTGTAGTGTTAAATTTTACTTAATTCTTTGATATTAAAATAAAAAAAAAGTTTAAATTAATGTGATTTTTTAAATATTATTTTCACATGTATTATACATGTTTTTATCTATACGCGTTTCGCGTTTCAAACTAGGGTTATGGGTAGGGTTTCAAAAAGAACTTACTGATTTAATAATCCTTTCCCTCTACTGTTCATTGATTTTACGAACGTAGCAGATCACGACGCTTAATTCTGATAGAAAAATGTGATAAAGAAAATTGGCACTTTATAGTAATTTTAAATATAAACTTCTTTCTCTAATGAAATCTTAAACCAAAACCATCGCATAGAGCTTCTGTGCCACGAAAGCGCAATTGATAAGCACCGGCCAATATACTATTTATTTGTTTTTTTTTTGGTAATGTAATATTCTATTGCGCGTTTACCCTGTACAAGTTAGCTTGATCTTTTTGACAGATGTAAATTTTGCTGATCGACATGTCTTTGCAATGACGAACACATTATTTTAGTGTTTATTTATTATTTTCTTAATTTAATGTTTTTTGTTTTTTTTTTTGTAAAAAATATTTTAAAAATACATATAACACAAAAGTCCCTAAAGATTCAAGTGTTATCCTAAAAAATTAAGACTTTTTATTGCTTCAAAGTAAAATTTAAATGGGAACACTGAAAATAATAGACGCTTATAATGTTACAAATATCGATTACAAAAAAATCATTATTAAAGATGATTGTTAAATTATTGTTACGAACGGGCGTCCTTTTAGTTGAGGCCTTTTTGGCTACTGGTTGGGATCTTTTTAGCTGGTATAACTCTTTATAGAAAAATAAGGTAAAAAAAAATTGAATTCCAATTTGAATTA
This sequence comes from Philaethria dido, assembly GCA_033558755.1. Classification (NCBI taxonomy): domain Eukaryota; kingdom Metazoa; phylum Arthropoda; class Insecta; order Lepidoptera; family Nymphalidae; genus Philaethria; species Philaethria dido. Next base: position 53,200 of record JAKGSA010000139.1, read on the forward strand.
CACATTCCATCGTATTATCGTAACGATATTTTCTGTTTCCATCACTAGCCCGTAGCTCGTCTGTCAAAAAGATCGAGTGAGTTGATTGTCATAATAATGAATTTTTAGTTCATTTAAATTGAGAATAACTCATATAATTGTGGTTAGTAAAATTATAGAAGATGCTTTCCTTGCGAAGACACTTTCTTTTGTATTTTGTATTTAAAAAAAACAAATGTTTTTATGTCAAGGATTAAGTTTAAGGATTTTCACTTACTTTCAGAAAAAGTGAATTTAATCTGTATATAAATACGTGAAGTAAAATCTTTGTACCCCTTTTTACGAAAATTAAGCAGACGGACCAGTATGAAACTTGGCACACTTATAGTTTACATAGAGAAGGAGTACAGACTGCTATTTTTTTTTAAATAATGCATAAAAAGTATATTAAATTAATAAAATAAATGTTAAATACACACTTCTGTGGTTCGATTTCCATATTTATATAAAGTGACATATACGAGGACGTTGCTAAAGAAAACGCGTTATTAACGCGTCAACGGGGACACTAGTATATTTAAAAACGTTATTTTGAATGTATCAGGATATGATCCTCGTCTTTTGGAATCCGTCCGAGTGCTCTAGCCATTTAAGCTATACGTTCTTATGGAGTTACGTAACAATTCTTATATGCTTGAAATATATTTTTAAATATATTTTATATGTTTTCTATATATATCGTATTGTGTGTAAATAACTCTTTAACAAATATATATACACGAGAATACACGAGAATTTTCTATATTTTGGTTATATTCAAAAATAAAGTGTTCCTATAATAATAATATCCTAGTAAAAACTAATTGTATTAAAAGTTCATCTTCTTACTCTTTTTGAATTAACTCAACTCAATTTACTGATCTTTTCAAATCCAAGGTCTATTTCGCATAAGTTGCTTTGTGAATTTGAAAAACGGCTTAAAATAAAACCCGTCCTTTCTTTGAAGATAAAAATTTGCTAATAAAATATGCATAGATGACTACGCGTAGACATGATAAGCACATGATTGTGAACCCCCATAGTAAAAATGATTGAAATATTTATTATTATAATATTTACAACAGTCTACAAGCTAACTTCAAGATTTGTCACAGAATACAATCACGGACCACGTCATATTTACCTATTTAGTTACTAACAAGCTGAAATTGCTGATGTTCCGATTCAGTTTTCATTTTTCTTTTCTTTTTTTTTTTTTAACTTCACGCTGTAACCCGCATATAGCAGGGTAGACAGAGGGAACCAGAGAACTTAGTGTTAAGACACTCCGTTCTCTTACAACAATTTTGTTCCCCACTTTCTGCCTCAGTTTTCATAATTTACAATATTATAAATAGTTTCAAACTACGCAGTTGTCTAAAAATTATATAGAATATGTAATCGGTAAAACTCTAGAGATGAAATCCAAAGAAAATGTCGTGACCTGTCATTATTTTAAAAATGTTTCTTTAATTCTTATAAAATATCGGCATTAATCTCAAAAATGGCAACAATATACTGTATTTTTAAAATGTTTGACGTTTTGAAAATTGCTACACTTTCGGAGATTGAAACTTTATTAAACGGTTTTGTTTAGCTCACCCCGTTTGTTTGTTTGGTTCAAATTTAGTAATTGAAATTTAACCCCCTTACCGTTAACCGATTGATCAGAAATATGGTATACACCTTTGATTCTGGTGACAATACAATTATCCATATTCAATATTATTGTGAATCCAAGATGGCTGCCGCTACAAGATGGCGGACAACTTAGTTTTTGTCAATCCCATCAATATGGGTATCAAATGAAAGGGATTGTAAAGTAGAATTCAGTGCATTATACAAAATCAAAGTCAAAGATGGCCACTGCTACAAAATGGCGGATAATGTAGTTTTCAATCCCATCAATATGGGTATCAAAATAAAAGGCTTGGTAAGTATAATACAGTATACTATACAAAATTACAATAAAAATAAATTACAATAAAAACTAAATACTAAAAATAAAAAAGTGATTTTTTTTAATTATAAAATAATTACGTTTAATTATTTAGGTTTTTAGTCTATAAGCTACATTTGTACAAGTAGTCTTGCGGAGATTTTGTTGGTTTTTCTAGAAAAAAATTCAAATAAAAAATTCGAGTCGATCAGCAAACATATTTATATTTATAAATAGGTAATATTGGAGAAAATATATTATATTTCATTATTTCTTTAATAATTTTCAGATAAAAGTCATGTGACGCTTAGTACTATTCAAGCATTTCCAAAATTTGTGGTAGAGGGAATATATACGATTCCGTTCTCGTTTTTACTGTTCCATCGGAGACATTATGTGTGGGATGTTGGCTTATTTCAATTATATTACTACAGTTATATTGCAATATAAAATGTAAAACGAAAAATATATTTAATAAATAGATTAAAATGGGAATATTGCCTACATCATGTTGGATAATTCTATATAACATGAATTTTTACTTTGCCTCTGCTGGCAGTAATCCTACGTGAACATAACTTCTTTGCTAAAATACTTCTTATAATTATAAGAAACGTGTACTAAATATTTAAAATAAAAGGTTTTCTTGCTGAAAAGGGTTAAGCTAAATATTTTTAATGTAATGCAATTTTTATATGAACTACGTACGCCATTAAAACAAATCTCTCAAAGCAAGAAACTGGTATATACGGTCATGTATGTTTTGTAATATATTCGTTTTAATTGCCACCTTCACGTTTTTTCATTCAAAATTTATAATATTTTAGAAAACCGCAACTAAACTTTGGGTTTCATACAAGTATTTATTGGTTCAAATATTGATACATATATGTATTTATAATGTATATAAAATATATTGTAGGAAGTAATTTCAAATAATCTACGTTATGAGAAGGGTACATGTATCACAATAAGTCAATTACATTTAATTTTGCTTTGATGTCCAAGTTGTATAAAATAAGGACTCAATCCATAATGTCAAAAGCATTCCCCCCCTGTTAATACAGATCGTATCAACTAGCTTCATATACTAGGATATTATATATATAAATATTTTTGCTGTGAGAGGCAAATACAATATTCAAAGAGACAGCAATGTATATAGGAAATAATTCCAATTAAAGAAATTATAATATAATAAAGTTTTATATAAAATTCAAAAAGTAAATTATCAGCAAACATATAAAAAATATAAATTATTAGTAATATTAATGGAATAAAGTTTTTCTGCTTGTACAAAAGTAAAAAAGATTAACAGAATTATATGTAACACGTGAAGGAAAAATGGAAAGGGAAATCATTCCTATGAAAACGGAGCGGACGGAAAAGTATGAAATTTGACGCCATTATCCTTACTAATATTATAAATGCGAAAGTAACTCTGTCTGTCTGTCTGTCTGTCTGTCTGTCTGTCTGTCTGTCTGTTACGCTTTCACGCCTAAACCACTGAACCGATTTTGATGAAATTCGGTATGAAGATAGAACTGAACTTGGGAAAGGACATAGGATACTTTTTATCGCAAAAAAATGGTAAAAGGGATTGAAATAGGGAATGAAAGTTTGTATGGAAGATCCTTATTGTTAAACATAAAATCATGTAAGATTGTTCAACTGTGTAGAACTTTCACACCTAAACCATTTAACCAATTTTGACAAATAGTCTAGACCTTGGGAAAGACTATCCAACTCCTTACAAAGTCGCGCGATATAACCTACCTCTACGCGGGCGAAGCCGCGGGCGGAATGCTAGTTATTAATATAGAGATAACGTGCAGAAAGCAAATTTTAAAATAATGCATTATACTTTAATTTTTGCAATATATTAAGCGTATAAAATAACTACTACAAGACAGTGTGACGTAAACGAAAACGAAAAATACCACACGCGCTGTACAAATGATACCAGGTTATAAACTATATGAGAATGCTTATTTACTACTTCTTATTAATTAAAATGAAAACAATAAAAAAAAAATAATTAATTGTTATTGAGTTTAATTTAATTTTTTTTTTCAGGAGTCTGGTGTTGCGACGAAGAATACCATCTAATACGACACCTGATGGACAAATACGACGCGTCGGTGAGGCCCGTAGAGAACTCTTCTCACCCTCTCCTCGTGACCTTCGGCGTTTCGCTGCATCACATCATTGATGTTGTAAGTGCTCTCCAAGTTACATAATGAACTGCCGTAGGTAGATTAAGAATTATAGATAAGAAATCTATTCACACAAATATAATAGTCTGTTCTAATACTTTGTATCATTGGTTTTACTAAATTCCTTTTATACTCATGTTACTTGCAAAATTCTTAATTTTCAATTTGGCGCAAAATTTGTTCCTAAAATGTAAGTGTACAAACATAATTTTACCAATTAACATAACATACAAATAACACATACGAGGTGTGTTCAAAAAGCATCGCGAATTTTGAATTTTCGCGGGTTACGTATATACGAATTTCGATTTTTTTGTGGCGTTATGTTGATACAAATGTCTCTCACTTATGCTGATAAGTTCGGCCATTTTGAATGTTCAATTAATTGTTGACAGCTGCTTTGCTTGCATGTGTTTTGGTTGGTCTTCGATTTTTATCTATTCAAAAAAATAGAACAAAGAACCAGTATTAAATTTTGTGTGAAAAACGAAATTAAGTGCACGGATGCATTCTGAATGTTGACTGTGGCATACGGAGAAGATACTTTGGACAAAAGCAACGTTTATCGATGGTATAAAATGTTTTCAAAAGATGGAGAAGAAGAAGAGAACCTCGGTCGAATGTGAAAGTTTTGCTTACAGTCTTCTTCGATTGCAGAGGTGTGGTGCATCATGAGTTCTTGCCACAGGGTAGAACGGTGAATAAGGAATATTACCTGCAAGTTATGCGCAATTTGCGCGAACCATAACGCCCCTGCTCACACCTCGCTGCTTGTACGTGACTTCTTGGCCAAAAACAACACACTAATGATACCGCAGCCACCGTATTCTCCAGATCTGGCCCCCTGTGACCTTTTCTTGTTCCTGAAACTGAAGAGGCTCATGAAAGGACGACGCTACGCCACGATTGACGAGATAAAGACGGCACCGAAGGAGGAGCTGCACAAGATACAATATAGATTTCTTGAAATGCTTCGAAGATTGGAAAAAATGTTGGTACAAGTGTATAATATCCCAGTGGGGATTACTTTGAAGGGGACACAATATATATTCACGAATAAATAAATAATTTTTGAAAATACAAAAAAATCACGATACTTTTTAAACATACCTCGTATATGAAAAGATCCACGCAAGGATCTATTGGAACGATAGAAATAATAATATTATAAGGACTGAAAAGAGGATATTACTTTGTTCGTTTTGTAATTTTGAGTATAATTATTAATAATTTTACTGGGCCGTATTTTCCATTGATATTAAACGTATATCAATAATAATACTTTACAAATGCTTTTTTAGTGCATATTATATATTATACTACACATAGTATGTATTTTGCATGTTGTATAAAGTATATATGTAAAACAGTTTTTGTAACAGCATGAATATGAATTCGTAAATTCGGCAAGTATTTTTTTATATCTGATCCTGACTATGGATGCCTGGGGCTACGTTTAAGATTTCATAAAGAATATGTCTAACTCATTTCTGAATGTACAATACAAAAAGATTGGAGCAAAAAGATTCAATCGGATAATATCATAGACGATATGTTACAAATCTATCTTACAATAAAACAATGTAAATATAATAATACTCAGAACGTAAGAAATATTTTTAGAGACACAAAAAGGAATTCGTTATTTACTAGGACCGCGCCGCACATAGCTGAGCGACGCAATGTTTCGTGTTGAAAGTTTTATAGCTACGTATATTGTTATAATTATTAAAATTTAGAACAATTGAAAACAAAAAATAAATGAATAAGTAAGAGGTAATTGATCGAAATGGAAGCTGTTCATGGTTTTAATATAAAGTACTCACTAAAGCTAAGATGAAATACATCTCTATCATCAGTAACAGCTTGAGAACTTTAGACCCAAATTGTATAAATGCGGCCAAATTAATATAATACAACAGCTGGTCGGCCCTTAATAGTTGTAATATTTTGCAAATTAATAGAGAAGATATTATTTACACACCCACCCAGCTTTACCCGATTGTCACTGCAGTGCCCATGTGTACTAGTGGTGAAGCGTACATATAGAAGAATTATAAAATTCTTACAATGAACTGACCATTTGTGAGATTAAGTTCAGCAATAAGCAAGGTAAGATTAGAAACTGCAAAAACAAGGCCGACAAAACCTGGATTGACTGAATTTACGATTATTATTATTAATTGGTTTTCAGTGATACTTGTAAGTTAGAACAAATTATAGACATGATTGACGTATCACGCGACCACCTCAGCGAGGCATACCGCAGAAAATAGAGCGTCGAAACTTTTCTCGCACACGCAGGTCGCCACTGCTCTTCGCAGTCGCGCCGGCCAGTAAGGCCAGCCACTAAACATTCATTAAACATAAAACGCCAAGCTGTTATTTTCATATACATACATATAAAATTATCAAAGAAAGTTCCTTTTACTAGTGTCCCCGTAAAAAAAAGTGACGTATATGTCACTTTCTATAAACATGGATGTCAAAACATAGCAGTGTGTGTAACATTTATTTTATCAATTTAATACACTTTTTATGCATTATTTAAAAAAAATATTAGGATTCTGCACTCCTTCTCTATATAAACTATAAGTGTGCCAAGTTTCAGTCTCCTCTGTCCGCGTAATTTTCGTAAAAAGGGATCCAAAGTTTTTGCTTCACGTATTTATATATAGATTCTTTTTTTTATATATCAATAGTGGGATTCTCTTTTTAAGAAAGTTTATTTCACAAGAACGCAAGCTATAGTAACCAGTGTATTGATTGAGCATATTTACAAAAATCCTGTGTTGCTATTTGGTAGGGTTGATATTAAATAAGCTTAAATCTGGTAGGATTGGGTAGGATGTTAATCGAAAAAGATAACAAAAAAAATTAAGATTAACAAATTGATAAAAAGGATAGTTAAGTATATCCATCCATCACGGTGAAGTCGAATTGTGAGCCAATTAGGATGACCATCAAAACTGGAAATGTGACCGTCTCTACGTAAATCAAAATTAAAAAACCAAGTAATTTGTTTCGGTACTGTTATTTATCAGATTATTCAGCCATATTTAACCTACTAAAAGAATTTTAAAAAATGTATGAGAAAACGCTTGCCCACGACATTCCCCGGTGGTATTTATATAAGATACATTGCAGCTTATAACTAATTACAAATTTCTATGAATTTAACGTTTGTATGAATAACTTTCAAAAGAAAAATAATCATAAAAACATCCTTTGACTGAACCTTGTGGAGAATTTTATATAAGCTAAATACATACATGATCTGGCCTCTGAAGGAATTGCTTATTTATTTTATACTAATTGCTGCTTGTATAATATGAGGAAACTGCTTGTAATAATAATAATAAAATAACGTTTAATTAGATTACCATTTAACAAATGAAAATATTAAGATTTTTTGGGTAAATATATATATATATATATATATATATATATATATATATATATATTATTTTTCTTTTTTTAACTTCACGCATTATTCTGTATATGTATAGCAGTGTAGGCAGAGGGAACTTGAGAACCTAGTGTTAAGACGCTCCGTTCTCTTGCAACAATTCTGTTCCCCACTTTCCGCCGAATTGAGGTATAGCGTGCTGAGTGGCAGAACTCAACGCCGCACTTCGCCTGTTTACCAAACCCAGGAAATGAAAAGATTAACATTTCCTGGAGTGGGAATCAAACCCACAACCTGTCGCGTTTACAGTCGCACGCTTGTGCCTCTGCGCCACGACAGGCGTCAAAATATATATTAAGTATTATACTTACCCGAGCATGCTTTGCAACAACTGAGAGAAATAAGCGATAAAATCAAATAAGTTACAACTTAACATTTACATTTTAATTATCTCATCCGGTAATGCTAGCAAGTTGGAGCAACGGTAAGCCTATTTGATAACGCTACATCTTATGATCTGTTCGTGACTTTGCAGAGTTGCTAGCGTTTTAAGATATAGAAGAACATCAAGTTAGTAAAGCTCTAGATTTATAATACTCGATAATTCTATACATTTTTAAATAAATACCATCCTGATTTGCAACAAAGACAGCGTCTGAATTCAAAGGCGATTGCTGTTTAGGGGTCGTTGTGTAGGGGTTCTATTCCCACTTGGAGCAATATTATAATTAAATTATTTTAGTTTCTCGGCTCTGGTGAGACAAAGCGTGGTTTTGTATTCAGCTATTGAATTACACATCGTCTTTATTTCGGACGGGAAATAGAGAACAAAGTGTCTTCAGTGAAGCTAAAAATGTACTCAATGAACAACCTTAGTAATAATCTTAGTGACTTGAAAATTTTTTTTACACAATTATTACAAAATTTTAGTAATAAGATAACGCTTGTCGTGGCGCAGAGGCACAAGCGTGCGACTGTTAATGCAACAGGTTGTGGGTTCGATTCCCACTCCAGGAAATGGATTTTTTCATTTCCTGGACAACAAGGTAAAGCGCGGCATTGAGTTCAGCCATTCAGCACGCAATTCGGCGGAAAGTGGGCAACGGAGTGTCTTACCACTAGGTTCCCTCTGCCTACCCTGCTATATGCGGGATACAGCGTAAAGCTATGTATGTATTTATGTACTCGTATGTAGTAATAAGAAATGCGTATGTAAACGTACAGCGTGAGAAGGGCGGGAGGCATCAAATCCTAGAGTAATATGAATATTTTAAACAAATAAATTCTTTAAAATAGAATGTGTAATAGTTTAATGTGTCATGGTGTTAACATAAAATTTTATGTTCATATTTCAATCTTAAACAGTTTAAGTACCAATTCATGAAAATGATTGATACCTTACATTTTCTTTTATCCCTAAAAGTACTTCATGGTACTTGGGACTTTGTAATAAAATCTCAGTATGCTTTACTTTTGTTACACAAAGCATCCTAACAAATTTCAAAGAAAATATAAACGTACTGACTGAAGAAAAATTGATTTATAGAAAAATATATATGCAAAGTTAGTAACTGAATATTTAATATGTTATATAAATATATACGAGTATGTACTACTCGTACTATGTACTTGAACGATAGCGCTCTATTATTTTCAGGAAAATATTTTAAAAAAAAATTTGTTGTCAGAAACAGATTTCTTAATCTTTAACACCTTACTTTTGTGAACTTTATTGCAATATTCGTTTCCATTTTTTCCATTGCAAAATAAAGGTGATCAATCTTCTTCAAAGCTACGGAATATATTAAGTCTAAATTATTTGTGCCGAGATTCTTGTTTCATGGTTAATTTATTTCGAAATATCTCATCGCTTTCAATTTGGATATATAAGCAGGGAAATTATTTTCCTATATATTCTTGTGTATTATAGGTATATGTATGTATAAAATAAGTTTGTTTCATTGCAAAGGAACATAATATTATTTTCATGTTGATTACGAAAATTTACACAATGTGTTCTCAATTTACATATTTTGTAACAAGGGTGTTAGAACTTTCATTGTACTTTTTTACGAACGAAAATTTCTAATATTCATACATTTTTTTTGATTTGTAGGGATATTATAAATTTCCTTTCCAAACGCCTCTCCTAATAATATAAAATCCTACCGGAAATAGCATTTTCGACGCAAACACTATTGGGTACAAAAATTGACACAGCTTAACTTTATTTGTATTTGTTATCGAATTGTTCAACATTACTATTGCTAAACAGCTAACAGTTAATGTGATTTATTAGAATTTAAATCAATTTGAGTTAGCTAATTTTCTATACGCAACTTGCCAAAACGTTAGATTATTCGTAATGGAATTTTAATGAAGTTTTACACTGTCGTGAATACCATTAGGGTTACGAATTTTAATCGACCCATAAACTCTGTCTTGTAATATGCCATTAAAAACTTTTTTAACTTCATAAGAGGTATTTATGTTTATAATAACATCATTTCTAAAATTTGCATAATTTTATAAAAGAAGCTTTTTTAGCTTTTGCTTATATTTTTTATTACATACAATTAGTATCTTTCTTGACCAGGAAATACAATATAAGCTTTTTATGTATTGACAATATAAGCTCTTTACTTAAGCTATATGGTGATTATACATTTGATTCTATGTAAATAAGAGTCTTATAATTATCTGTGCCAGAAAATGAATATGAATCATTCATTAAATAAGTCGTTCTCATACGTTTCTCTATAATGAGATCAAATTGGGAAACTTTGAGTACAATAGACGCTTTAAGTTAACAATAGAGGAATACATATGGTAACTTTTCAAAGCTTCTCGTGTAATTTTCATATTCACATATTGGTTCTATGTTTAACATTTTTAAGTAGGGACACATTGTCGCTATTATGTTGCTACTAATATTGTTTTAACTTTTAGATTTTTATATACCTATTCTTATTACGTATCTATGAGATTTTGTAAGGCTTTCTACGTATTTCCTAAAGAACCTAGATATTTCTCTTCGTTATAACCTGTTTCAAGACTTTAGTGAAGTTAAAATAGGAATATAAACCAGTTATCTTCGTTTATTTGTACAAACGTAGACGGTTATCGCTGGCTAATTGTCCCGAAAGTTAGTTGATTGTGCGAAGCAACTCTAAACTGGTAATTAATTTCGATTTACCCATACTAGAACAGTTGCGTAGCCCTCTCAGGTTACGCGGGAGCAATTTTGTGAAATGCGAGTCATTTTAGACGAATATTTCATCACGGTAGGAATTCTAGTTCGGCACACTTAAATTAAAATTATCCTGCAAACGGCACGTTCACTTCCACAAACCTCTAACAATTTATTATTAGGCAACATGTAAGTTATAACGTACGAGTATGTATTTTAATATGAAATTTATGAATTTCGTATGTGGTATAGGAAATACCAGAATATGACATTTATTCACAATTTTCTATTGTTACTTCGCTTTTAAGGAAATAATTATAACTTTTTATTCATATGCAGTGATTCTTTTAGTTGTATTAAATGTATACATTTACTGAAATGGATAGCAGATACACTCAAATCATCTCGTATGTTTCTATGAAAGAATACGGTACATATGTGCACGTACATGATACGTGGCCGAGAGGTTACGGCAGCGTTTCTCAAGCCGATATTATAGTAATATTCATTTACTACTGACAATATGCTGTCTACAAGTCGAATCCCGAAATTTGCGAGGTTACGTCATTGTGGGGTAATATTTTGTATTGTTTATAAGAAAAACTTTACGATGCAAAATTGGGATCTGGATAACAAAATATATGTTTTACTACGTAGGAGGAAAAAGACCAGCTGCTCACGACAAATTGCTGGATTACGCAAATATGGACCGACCATCATCTACGGTGGAACATCAGCGAGTTTGACGGCATCAGTGTAATAAGAATACCATATGAAAGAGTATGGAAGCCAGATATTATTTTGTATAACAAGTAAGTAGCATTTTTTTTAAGTAATTTAGTAAAGTCAATTCTAGACCAGTAATTTGAATTACAATATTTTGGTTATAATTAAATTATGATTGGTATTTGGATATGGAAATCTTATACTATATTCATAGCAATTTGATATTAGGAACAAATTGTAGTAATTTAATTAAATAGTTCGACTTGATTTTAGCGCCGATCCAAACTATCGTTCAGCGGTGATAAATACGAATGTTATAGTAAAAAATACAGGAGAGGTGACTTGGCTTAGTCACGGGATTTACGTGTCAGTCTGTGATATTAATGTCGAACAATTTCCTTTCGATATCCAACTTTGTACAATGAAATGGGCTTCTTGGACCTACGACGGGTTTCAGGTAAGAATCAATCAAGCATTAATGAATTCTAGCTCAACCAGATTTATTTTTTTAAATATATGAACAGTGAGTACCTTTTGAATATTTTATTTTTGTAATTATTGTGGAAGGATTGAGAGGATTATCAATTTGGTATCCGGGTACTAGTAAGGTTTGTGCTTGACAAAAAGAAACTTTTATTACTATTATAAACTAAATTATTTTAATTGGACGAATCGCGTAAATTAATCGACGAACAACCGGACATTATTGATCAAATATTTTTTCTATACTAAAAATATAAATCTATTTTTCTTATATATCTAAATGATTAATGATTAAGGTAATTATTCAAGATTTTATCCTTTTCTACTTTTATTATGCCAAAAATGTCAAAATATTTGGGACATATAGCAAGGACATTATTCTTCATAAATTGAAGAAGCTAAATAAATATTATAAGAAAAAATGTGAAAATATTTTGTGGGAAAGTCACAGCTTTATCACTTCAGGTGATCGTAATGCTTTGTTGACTTAAAGCATCAGTAGAAGTTTAGGCAATCATATTTTAATATAAGGTTTATTTTGTATCAGGGACTATATTTCTATTAAGCTTCGATTGTAGTTTATTTTTCTATGGTTTGTAATGCCCCGCTTTTTTATTGTTATTGGACTTGAAAAAAAGAACCTGTATTTTAATATTACGTGTGTTAGATTATGTAATGAATATAATGAGTTTATGTCTAAAATTAATACTTGCATAAAGTAATTGTACTAAATTAATTAGTTAAGGTTTAATTTTTATATTTTGTGATTAATAATTTAAAATTAAAACAGCAGCCATTTTTAATATTTCTGAATGTAAGGAGAATAAAAAAATACGGAAAAATGACGAGATGTGGAGAAAAGGTGGCAATATTCTTTCATAATAATGCGTTAGAAATACATTAAATACAAGACACACTACTATATTTTGACATATACGCTTGTAAAAAGTGACATAGGCAATGCGTATTGAATATATAAACGGATCTTTTAGTGTGAATTGAATCGGTAGGTGCAGAAACAATGTAAGTCACAAAAAAATCGAAAATTCGTTAAAAAGATTTAAACTAGCTTCGAAAGGCAAGCTGTGTGATGTTTTTCTCCCTCCTGCAAAATTTGAAAATCCGGACTTACGTTATTTCTGCACCGATTCAATTATTAGTGAGAATTATATACTTACACACATATTTGTCAATTCAAAATCAATACAGAAGGACCATGGTCTTTTCTGTTTAAATTACTACAAGGGTCATATTTTTAACACGTATGTTATTTTTCTAATGCTCATCGACTGTAACGTATTCATCACGATTCACGATTGAACAATATAAAGTCCTCTTACACGCGTGGGATTGAAAGCGGTTGTATGAATGTTTTAATATATAAATTATACATATGATATATTTACATTAACAAGTAGCAAATGTCAAATGTTTAATGAAAACGAGAATAAGCTTAAGTAAATGCAAAAGCATTATATTATGAATAAAAATAAATTAAGAAATGCATTTGCTACTTTTAGAACTGTGATTTTTAATTTGGAACTAATTCATTTTTTTAGTATAAAATACTATTTGGCTACAATAAAAATATAGTATTCATCAAAATAAAGAGATTGAGGGTACAATTAAGACTTTAGGAGAACAATAAATTTGAAATGATGATTAAAAGTTAGTAGGAATTCTGCAGAATTTTTTAGCTTGGGAGGAAAAGATCGGGCTCTCTGTCATTTAGGTAATAATGGACTCAGAGTACAGTGGATGAACTTTTCAGTTGAAAGACTATAAAATGATACTATGCTTTTACGCGACGATATTTTTCGTTAGAAATTCTTTATTGGAGGTAACTTTTTTATTTCTATTGTCACACGCTAAGCAAATTGAAACTTAGGTATCTAAATGTTATTAAGGGCCAAAGATTATTAATGTAATTGTTTTTTCATCATATTCCATGAAAATCTCTTAATTTGAAAATTACATTTATCTAATAATAAATCTTATTTGTTTTTGATTTATTCTCGGTAAATCCTTTCCTTATTTTTTTAGGATTGCTAGATGAAGCCTTACATAAATTTCGGGCACCTATGATCAAAATTATAAAGCATACTACGCTGATACTTAACATATTTCTCATACAATTTTCTGTGTAACTGTTCAAAGAACAAATTGAAAATGAAATTTTCATACAGCACAACATTCTCAACAGTCAAAGGTTGTATAGTTTACTTTACTTGTTATCATGTTAGGAAATAACAAAGATAAACCTCGAAAAGACTTCTTCTTGTGTGCTTCCGTAAATTACATAACGGGTATAATATTATCCCTAACTGTAACTCTACTCCATTATTTGTTCGTTTGTGACATAATATTAGCAAGCTCTAATGTAATAGCTAGGAGCATCTTCTGCTCTAAATTATAAATTATATAATATTGACATAATATATTAAATACAAACTTTAATTAAAACATTTGTATATTATATAGATTATTATACGCGTATATCTGAATATAAGTTATTAAATAAAGAAATAACTCGTATAGGAGAACCTTAAAAAGTAGGGAAACGTAAATTTGCTAAAATAGACCAAACTCACTTTTTTCTTCTGATTTTAAATTGTACCTAATAAGTGATGCTCACATACGAGTATATTTGTGTTTATGTAGATGTTACGCCATTTTTACGCAGTTCTGTGTTATCTGACTGTTCCCGTGGTGAAGTAGATTCAATTTCCGCTCGAAGAGATTGTTTTTATGTTATCATTTTGCAAAGACAAATGCCACGTTGGATATCACCACATAACACACAATGTGTCTACGGGCGATAGCTGTAGAATATAGTGTCTTAACACTACGCTCCATCTCCATCATCTACCCTACCGAAAGCGGGAGATGCATATATATAATTAAATAAGCAATATTATCTCATGTATGTGTGAAATACAATAGATATACTATTGTATTTCACACATATAGATATAGTCGTACATTTAATATTTATTTCATTTCATTGTATTTCATTGTTTTGGGAACATCATTTGATGTTCCCAAAACAATGTCAAGTTATACTGACATGTCTTTTAAATTTCATACATTAGTAATTTTGTGATACCTGTATCTGAGAATGAATACTTAAATAAGTATTTAACATTAAAGGTAAGCCTGTACCTTTATAATGCAAGGCTAAATAATTTACACTGGTTGAGGACAATGTGCGAAAAATTGTTTTTTTATAAGTAGCTGTTATACTATGTACAAAGTGCTAAAAGTATTGGTTTAATGCCATCTTTGTATTATATATCAAAATTGTTTAACAGTTTTTCACTTCATTGTGTATCTTTATTACTTCCACAAAATTACTACTTTCATTAAATCCAATAATCAAACCTTTATATTGTCATATTTTCTTGTCGCTTGTAGTTCTAGTAGTCTTGTATTTTTTTATATATATGTAAAATAGAATGTAAATAATAACGCCTGTCTGCATATATACGCAATGCCTCAATTCGGCGGAAAGTGGGGAACAGAATTGTTGAAAGAGAATGGAGTGCCTTAACACTAGGTTCTCTGGTTCCCTCTGCCTACCCTGCTATATGCGGGTTTAACCCGCGTGAAGTTAAAAAAAAAAGAATGTAAATAAAAAAATATAAATAATATAGATAAAAATAAAAATTTTAAATTGTATCATAAGTCTGTAGCATAAAAATAAATTTCATTCCATTAAAAAAACAAAACTGTATCGCCTTAAACGCTATCGATCTAAGCCGATTTAAGCTCGCGCTTCACTTGCAATTTTTATTTCCTTTTCGATAACAATACTGAAGTTCTTGTCGATCAGGAACATGTTATGAGGAAAATGAATTTTCAATATTACGTTGCTCTCTATAATTTTTTTTCTTAGTACCCACCCATTTTTTTATTACATTAAAAATATAAATTATCGTGAATTTTTGATTTAACGCCTGTCGTGGCGCAGAGGCACAAGTGTGCGACTGTAAAACGACAGGTTGTGGGTTCGATTCCCACTCCAGGAAATGAAGTATTTTCATTTTCTGGGTTTGGTAACAAGGCAAAGCGCGGCGTTGAGTTCCGCCATTCAACACGCAATGCCTCAATCTGGCGGAAAATGGGGGACGGTTTTGTTGAAAGAGAACGGAGTGTCTTAACACTAGGTTCTCAAGTTCCGTCTGCCTACCCTGCTATATGCGGGATACAGCGCGAAGTTAAAAAAAAAAAAAAAAGATTTTGATGTTGGCAGAGAAAATAGAATGTACATATGTTCTATATTTTTCCTAAAATTGACTAGACCGCCGAAATAAACACTAATTGTATAAATATTATAGTATAAAGCTTGCGAATAGGATTTGAATAAGTAAATACACAAGCTGGCAATTGCAATATAGGCATTGGCATTCTCACATTTTATTAATTTAATTTCTATATTTTTAAAACAACTTTGGCAATTAATGTTTTAAACTGCAATTTTCATGCATTTCGGGCTTTGAACTAATTGAAAATGCTAATAATTTAATAAATAACTAATTAAACTGAGCTATGAAATATTGTGCACAAACATTCGTATGCTTTATACTCATAAGTTACTCTTAGCTTAATAGAAAAAATCAGGGACCATATTATTAATCGTTCGTTGAATCATATATAGAATTGAAAAAAAAGTAAAAAAAAAATTATTAAGTTAAACGGTTTTATATTGCGAATGCCACTTTAAATGAATTTTGGATGACCTTGGAATTAACTGTATCATATTCATTGAATAATGAAAAGATAACTTTAAGATAATCTTTGATAGTTTTAAGGGTAGTGAAGATTTTACAAAGTAAAACCCGTCAAATAGCTCATGCAAATGAGTTCATGTTTTGGTTTCAGTTTGTGATTGATATACTTTCGTTCGTCACACCCATTCATGGACGACACTTGCTACTTACCACTAGGTGGGTGAAGTCACATGCCATGTCTTTCGATTGTAGATATTGGACGTGCCCCATGATTTTATTTTAGTTTAATCAAATACATTTATCTGCAATATAAAATCGTTTAACTTAAATTTTTTTTTTTTACTTTTAAGTTTCTTGTTTTTATTGTAATTTATTTTTATTGTAATGTTGTATAATATACTGTATTATACTTACCAAACCCTTTATTTTGATACCCATATTGATGGGATTGAAAACTACATTATCCGCCATTTTGTAGCAGTGGCCATCTTTGATTTTAATTTTGTATAGTGCACTGAATTCTACTTGACAGGCCCTTTTATTTGATACCCATATTGATGGGATTGAAAACTAAGTTGTCCGCCATCTTGTAGCGGCGGCCATTTTGGATTCACAATAATATTGAATATTTAATTGTATTGTCACAAGAATCAAAGGCGTATACCAAATTTCAGATCAATCGGTTAACGGCAAGAGGGCTAAATTTCAACTACTAAATTTGACCCAAACAAACAAACGGGGTGAGCTAAATAAAACCGTTTAAAAAGTGGAGGGAACGTTTAAAAACCGTTTAGAAAGTTTAATTGAATGTACAAACAGTTAGAATTCAAAAAAAACTTAGGAATGTTTCAAAACCACTTTCAAATGTTTTGAGTTCTGTTCTCAATTATTTTTTTCCTTTCCAACAGCTGGATCTCAAGAAACAATTTGACGAAGGTGATACCACAAACTACCAGACGAACGGTGAATTCGATCTCGTAAGCTTTGAAGCAATTAAACACAATCAGTACTATTCTTGTTGTGTGGAGCCGTATCCTGATATTACTTATGTTATAAAGCTGAGACGTCGCCCCATGTTCTATGTATTTAATTTAATTTTACCGTGTCTTCTAATCAATGGAATCGGTAAGTAGTTTCTAATAAAATTTTTAGTAAAATAGATTTGTTAGTATATAAATATTAGAAATTATTAGTATTACAAATTAGAAGTAAATTTAAAGGTATTTTTTGGTTCTTTTATTGAAGCTTAATTTATTAGGTCAGTGGCTTGTATAAAAGTAAAAAGTAAATGAACTATGTATAAAAAGCAACACAATAGCTTGTATTGCCATTCAGTACTTAGAGGCGGTCAATATCTGAGCTCCTCTGTGGCTGGCAAGTGTTTTTTTTGTGTCGAACACTCTAAAACAAATGATCAAAGCTCGTAATCCAGTTTCTTGTGGAAACCTTAACTGTTATTAAGTAAGAATGGAAACGAATTCTACAAGAATCCAAAATCTTAGTAAGATCGCTAAAATGTCGAATGAAAGCCATTCTACGATCAGGGATAAAGAGTACTTGGTATTAAATTATAGGGTTTGTTGTTTCTAGTTGTTGATGGAACGTTTTTAATATTAGAATTACAAATTACAAAATTTAAGTAACAAAATACAACTTAAATAGAAAATATAATTCTTCTAACAAACTAGCTAGTAGTAGATATAGAAATTTATCCTTTGTCTTGGAACTGGACAGGTTGATAAAGTAATAACGGACATATACTCATATGCTCGTGTAGTAAAAGTCTGTAGAACATTTTGTGAATAAAACTGAAGGTAACAGATAACATATTACTGTGTGCTAATATATTATTGTGTTTTCAAATTCATTAAATATTTCTTTTAACTATTAGTAGTACTTGAAGAAGTAATCATAAATACTGAATTAAGATTGAAAAAGGTTATTGTATTTAAGTTCTAATTGTATATAATTAAAAACTTTTAATTTAATTTTTAATTATATTTGAACTTCATTATTTTCATTCTCTAACAATTTAAATTTAACATCAAGATATCATAATAATCTAAAGACATTGGAATTTTAGCCCATTAGGCTTTTTTTTTTTTGGTAGCTTTTGCCTGAATCAATATTTATGATGATAATATTTAACTAAAACTCTGTGATATTAACGCATCGATCACCGAGTGCTAATAAATATTTTTTTGCGTCGATGAAAGAGAATTGGATGTTTTACAGGGTGCTCCGCAATCGCAGTCGGCAATACAAAATTAATTTCATGTATTGTTTCTTGTTTCTTTTATTGAAAAAATATGAAAAGCAAAGTTTCGTGTATTTCGCACGATTTTTTCAATAACGGATATTACTGAATCAATATAGAAGAAAAGCCAATACTTCAGATACTTGACTTTTTTCGCTGGTTTTTTCACTTCTAAATAGTCTATAAGAATTTTGGACATTCTTTTCAAAATTTAACTCTGGTACTAATCATAGTTTCAGTGAACATAGTTAGTAATTTCTAACTCTTTCGCCTTAATGATATATGGTGTGTAATTAATGATTTCCGTCGCATACAATGAGCCTTACTTATTATTAATAATAAAATCAGGTGTAAAATATTGCTGTTATCAAATTTCTCAGTAGGCTTAGGCAAGCACAAATATTTGTTTTGTTACCAACTCAATAGCACCTAATAAAGCAAATCGATTTGAAATTGAATTCATTTCTCTTTCAATGAATTCATTTCTCAACGATATTTCCAACGATTTACTTCAGATGAGTTTCTAGAGGCTGCTTTTAATTACAGACAGGAATTTCTTTGTTAATTCTACAAATTAACTAAACGATTTAAGATTTGACAAAGCCGTAAATTAATTAAGGAATGTTGTTATTATTATTTGACATAGTGATTTCTTTACATCATTCTCCGTATATAATAATATCTCCTTTTGCAAAATTGCAATAAATTAAGCACTAAATACTATAAAAATATGTCCAATTTCTTCACAGAAAAGTATAAAAGTTTAAATATGAAATTGGTGTACAAGCTTAAAACATTATCTACATACGTAGCCTCATTGACAATAAGGATTTCCTTCAAAATCAGTTTTTTTTAAATAATTAATTTCTACGTATATTTTTTAATATTCTTATTTTATTTAATACAAATCGAAATATTGATCAAACCTTTTTTATAAAAGATTTTCGCTTTTTCTACACTATGTGATAACGATTTATTTTTTCGCAGCACTTCTGGTATTTTATGTGCCGTCAGAGTCTGGGGAAAAAGTCACTTTGGGAATAAGTGCCCTACTATCTATGACGGTATTCCTAATGACTATTAGAGATACGCTTCCACCTACTGAAAAAACGCCGCTTATTAGTAAGATTTTTTTTTAATATAAATATGAAATTTAAAAATATTTTATCGACTGCCTAAGATGTTCAATAATAAGTTTAATTATATTTCATTAAGATGCTTCAATAGCACTTAAAATTCTTAAGTTTAATTACGAAAGACTTTTTACAAAAATAACGAATGATTCTGCTTTTGTCCTTTATGAGAAAATCTTGAAATAATGATGCTTTGCGTGTGATACGTAAGAAAAGCCGTTGTTCTAAAAATATTATTTTAAATAAATTCTTAAAATGTGAAGTGAATATGTTGTTGGACAAAGAATAGAATTTTATTTGTGCCATAAATATTTTTTTTTCTTTCAGGTCTTTATTACGGAGTAAGTACGTGTTTAGTGTCATTCTCAGCATCCCTGTCGGTGGTAACTCTGAATATATCATACAGGCAAGTTGAAAAACAATACATTTTACGCAATTATAAAATAATGTAGTATACTAGAATATATTATTACTTTAACTTTCAATAGTTATAACAGTTTTGCAAAATTATATTTGTTAATTAGAATCTTATTGAAAAGTTATTATTAAATTGAGATTATAAATCATAAATTACATATTTTTTTATTTAACAAATTGTTACAACTTTTATGCGTTGAATAGTAACAATATTTTATATTAAAAGCGAAACTCAACATCTACGTTTAATTTCTCCGACGTTTTTTTTAAATTATAAATATTGTCCCTTGTGGGACACAAGCAAAACCCACATCTGTAATCAATCCGTTAAAAAATTAATAGTGTTTTGCTTTACACATGTAGGTGCTGTTCTTTACACATGCATTTACATAACAACATTAGTAATTTTTAGTATAATATACACTTTCTTTCTTTTTTTTTTTTTTTAACTTCACGCTGTATCCCGCATATAGCGGGGTAGGCAGAGGGAACCAGAGAACCTAAGAACACTCCATTCTCTATCAACATTTCCGTTCCCCACTTTCCGCCAAATTAAGGGCATAGCGTGTTGAGTATAATATGTACTTAATTTTATAAATGCGAAAGTGAGTTTGTTTCCTATCTTTTCACGAGTAAACTATTTAATCGATCATCATGAAGTATTGTACACATATTTTTAAGATATAGTCAAGGCTATAGAATAATTTATTTAAAAAACAATATTCATGAAAAAATATTTCTAAGATATATAAAATTTAATTTAAGGTCCATAATCCTTGTTTACAGTTTCTTAAACTAATTTGAATATCATTATTTAAATTACTTTATAGAGGTACATACAAAAGTAATATTGACAGAGTTTCAGCTAGTGAAACGAATCTTGTGATCAATTCACTGACCATTTCCCCATTATCCGATTGAGTTATCACGATTGTCTGAATAATTATGTCATATTAGTATATACTCGCATAAAGATAATTTTATCATGAATTTGGCAAGCGCAATATGTTTCTTATGGTTGCCAAGTTTTAGTTCATGTAGTTATTTTTACTTTTTGTATTGATACCTGCTTGGTTATGTAGAAACCTGTAATATTTTTAAGCCATAGTTATTTGGTATGTCATTGCTACCAAAGACAATAATATTTTTCTTCTGCAGTATTACAATAGGTACATTAATATATAGAGTCGACGTTTGTATGTTTAACAGTATCCCATTATATACCACTTTCTTTATAGACACAATTTTTGTACACTGATTACAAGGATTTTGTTGTTCGTAGAGGAGTGAGAGGGCAACCGGTACCGGCGCTGGTGCGAGAACTCGTTCTTCAACGCCTCGCAAGAATACTCTTCATCAACTTCGATACCGATACTCAGAAGGTATATGAATGTTTTATGTGCACTCTGAAATTTCTTACAAAAAAAAACATGGTGAGATGTAAATACACGTTTTTTTGATACATATATAGAAGATATCGCGAAATTAGCGTTTCAAAGCCTTTATTTATCCTAATTTGAACTTCTCACGCACTCTCACATATTCCTAAATACAAGATATATCTACTCAATCCGTTGTTCACGTGTTTGTATGTCAATATTTGTACTACTAATGTGATCTTAATTATTTCATGTCATGTAGAATTGTTTGACAAAAGTCGTATCTAAGGTAGGAACAAAAAAAATAATATGACAGATAAAATATTGATTGTTTTTTTTTATTTTCAACAATATTAATTTCTTTTGTTTTCATAACTAATTTTCAAGTAATTTTTTTTTTCAAATAGGTAATATTGTTGCTTTCTCGTTCAATAATAAGTTAAGGGTCGCCTTTAGTATATATTTTGATGAACGACTATTTTATTATGAAGCTGTAAGTTTTTATTTATACTTTGTATCAAATTTTAGTCACGGAGTATATTTGGTCACGTACATTGCTTAAAAGGTGCCAAAGTTCATTCAATTTATTCCATTGAGTAGTTAGTGACCTTATTCTAATCACTTTTTACGAGTACTTTGTGTAATGATCGCTTCAAGTAATTATGTTGATACGAAAATAATCCAATAGAGAAAATTGTAATTACAGTCTTACTATTACACTAGTACAGTGAGAAATCATTTATTTCCATTCAGTATAATATTGCTTATTCAATTTTGAATTTATCTTAAAACTATAACTTACACGATCTTCATAATCCGCACGCTTGAAAGGGAAATTTTTGCTGTCACGTGCAGAGATTAACGTGACGAGAACTGTGACGTGAGAGTGTCCCTTGTAAATCGGAACGCTTAGCGACACTAGTTATGAGCCAAATTCCGATGCGAATGGTTCGATCAATAAGGTTTTGGCCGTCTTGGGAAATGTTAAATTTGTATTAGAGGTCACGAGGGACTTAATTTTCGACCCAAGCGACGTTTGGCAACAGGAATATTTGCCTAAACAATCTCATCGTAATTACTAGAAGTGTTTGGGTATAATCTACATAAATTGTATTATTACCTATAATGCCCATTAGCCGGTATATTTTTTTTACATCTGAATCTGTGTCTTATATAGGTCTAGTAAGCAGTTTGAATTACAAAATGAATTATTCTATTCTTCTTCCATTCTTATTTAATAAACTAAATTAAAAATAAATTTTAATAGATTAGAATCTGTCCAATTTTCCAAATATTTAGAAACACGTAAGCAAAACCATAAAGTCTTACGGTTACTGTTGAATCAACTGTTTTCAATATTTAAGATTGACATAATTGAATAACGCCACTCAGGTATTTAAGAGAGCGAATTTAAAATATGGAAATGAGTTACCCAAGTTCAATTTGTCGCTGGAAAAATTATATATTAACTTTTAAACTTTTTGATATTGATTAGGTAATCTATAATGTAGTAGTAAAGTTCGTAATATAATATAATCTAAGTGAAATAAAAAATTGCTCTGAGAAAACAGTTGCTGAAAGTTAAGTAAGGTATAAAGTTAAGCATTACTGAAGTGATTTTTGATTTGTTATTTATGTTGTTCATTTAAAGGGTCAAAATTTTATCCTTAAGTTGGGTAAAAAAAGTAATATATTTATTTTTTCGTAATAATTTTTATAAAACGAGTCCTCTTGTTCTTATTAGTTGGTGGTGAATGAATGGTAGAATGGTTTTCATACATTACATAATATATCTAGTCCTATATCTGTAAAGTTTAAAAATGTTGCCGTCTAAAGAAAATTCAATGTTAGCAACTTATTAAGTTCTCTTTAAAGCAATGGATGCGATGCAAAATGAGAAACCCAAGAAAACATTTATAAATACTCCGCTCTTGGATGCGGTCAGGCATCGGAGCGCAAAGATTTAAAAACTTTCAGTGCCCACTGAAATATAAGAGGTCGATACGTATAAACTACACGTAAAGAGTAATAAAATATTTTAGAAACCATAACTTTTTCTATAATAATACTTTTACAATTTTTAAATAGTATTATTTTTTCTTGAAACTTAATAAGTTTTCAAACACTGATATAATTAATGAACTATAGCGGTGGTGAAGAGTTCATATAACTTGATTCCCATCGGCTTACCTTATATCTAATATTGTTATGTACTTACTGTAGTAATTAATACAGTATTAATTAATACATATATCTTACTTATATTTAATTAACTCAATGATTGAAATATTACATCTACCCACATAAAATTGTATTGAAATTTTACTTCCCACAAATTATAAATTCCTAAGCCAAGCCGATATTTTGAAACATGAAAACATACGAACACACATGAAATAAAAAAAAAGCGCTCCTTTATAGCGAACTTGATAATGTTTCTATTTCTAAAGTGAAACCTGTTACCACTACAGAATGCTTCGGAAACTTCTAAAGTTTATTTAAGAAACAGTAATGATATCCATAGTTATTATATGTGACATTAAGATAGTATTTTAATCAAAATATATCATAAGATATATATATAGGGTGACACCAATGCCGTACCAGTGAGCACAGGCGTGCAAGTAAACCCTCGGACGGGCTCACGGCTTAAGGCGGAGGTACAATGTGACGGGCCCGCTTCCCCTGCTTCACCGCGTTTTACACGGCATAATCATAACCACCTTCGTAAGTATATTTTTATTTTTTAATTACTATTCTTATATAATTTCCAAGACCTTGACAAATTTATTATTTTTTGGTAGAGTTATAAATAATCTTTTATAATAAAATTTTCAAATTTTAGTTTCTTAAAAATTCTGTGTTAGAACAACTTATTCTTATGAGTCTATTTGAAAGAATATTTTTTTGAAATTTAATAATATTAATATTCTTTTCAGCGTTCCATTAAATATAATATTTTCTTATACATAATGTACACAAATGTAGATATAATCGAAAATCAAATGTATATTTTAAATTAATCAACTAACATTTTTATAGCGTCTAGTTTTCATATCGCCTTATTACTTATTTTTGTGCGAGGAAAGTAAACGATTATTTATAAATTTTAAAAATACCTATTATTGTAAATACAGATAACATATAAGGTAAGCTGTATATTTTTTACTTGCCGTTCGTTTTTAATATGAGTTTAAGTTAATGAAATTTGCAAACAGTATCTAATTTTAGCAGTTTGCGAGACACGCAGGCCTTTATAATAACTTAATATAATAATAATGTTCAAAACTTCGCTGGATCCCCTTGTATGGCTTTTTATATTTAAAGTTTTATTATTATTTGTGTTAAGCAATATATTTGACATTTAACTGACTTTAATCAGAAATATATTATGCATTTTTATTGGATTATTTATGAAAAACTTTTATTAAAATATATTATGGAAGGTATTATTTATTACGTTTCACAAGAATTTAAAAATGTTGATTTTTTCATTTCATCTCATAGAGTCTGCCCCATTAACGTTTTGCCTTAGCATATCACTTTATACAAAAGTCAAAACGAATATAGTAGTGTGTTTAGTATTTATTTTATTAATTTAATATATTTCTGATACATTAATTTATCAGAAATATACTTCATGGAAGTATCGAAAGTTTTTCCTTTACGTATTAATAAAATGATAATGACTTGGCATATTGATAACTCTTTCCAATTAAAGGTTATTCTTGTAACAAAGCCATTATGAACGTATGTAGATAAAATTTTATACTACGTATGTAAATAATAAATTTATTACTTTTCTTTACTCTATGAAAGAATTGTAATCTTTAGCTTTCTGTATTTCTGTATTTCATTTATTCTTTTTTTTGTATACCAACTTTTCTAGATTCACCTGAACATATGCGAACGTGTACCATATTCATTATGAGTTTGCAAAACTTTTCTTTTGATAGAAATTCTATAGCTTGGTACTATTATACTACTCTGTCAAACATTCATCATTACTGACTGTAAGAGCAAAATATGTAGTAAATAGAATACTGTTATTGAGACGCCATTTTCGTGCATTTTGGTATTATTATAATATTTATATTTAATTTATTGTCAATTCCCCAATCTGTTAATATAAAACGCGGCGTTGAGTTACGCCACCTCTTTTAAAAGGGCTGGAAGTGGTCAAATAAGGTTAATCAGATGAACTTCATGTCGACGGGCTTACGTAGACTGGTTCAAGTGCAAAAACACAAATTTCTAGAAAAGGTAATAATTTCGTCGTTATTCAAAATAAATGAATCTTTTAATTAATTAATCGCTGGAGTAATGACAAAATAACAATAATAAATCCTTTGAGCATACGTAGAACCCGTCGAGTTGTCGTGACGTTGTGTCGTCCAATAACACACATTGGTGAATATCTTTCTTTCTTTTTCTTAGCTTCACGTTGTATCCCGCACATAGCGGGGTAGACAGAGAGAACCAGAGAACGTAGTGTTAAGGCATTCCGTTCTCTTTTGACATTTCCGTTCCCCGTTTCCGTTTCCGTTGGTGAATACCTTTAATATAAATATCTACAAATCAGATGGGGGTGCACAAAACGTGGCGGGGAGTTTGGGAAGTGCAGTGGGTGAAGCGGTTACAGTATGCACAAGTGCTTGCGCGCGTTGCACATGCTGCGGTTGCACGTTGCGCGACGCCGCGGCCCGCCACGAGCAACGCGTCGCGGCTAGTGAGCGCCTCGAACGTGCTAACCTGGAATGGAAACAGGTGATGTATACAATATAAGCTTTTATTTTTAGGTAATTCAGGATAATATTTTAAATTAAAAGTTATTTTTTAATTCTGACCATGTTGTAACATAAGATATATTTCTTAATTAAAATTAAGACAATGCATTAAACAGTTTACTGTGTAAGAAAAAAATATTTTCTTGCTTTAAGAAATCAATTCTTTTTTAATATAAAACAATATTTAAATTAATATGGTTTAGACATGCCTGATTTACCGCTCTAAAAGCTTTGTGTACCTCAGAAATCTTTAAATAAAATAAAACTCAATATAGCAAAATCAAAAAAAGTACGGACGTGATAAGTCCTTCGAGCTTAGTAACTGATTACAAAAAGCCACACTTATGGGAACCTAGTTGAAGTGAAAATATATATGTACTTTATTTAGCACAGAAATATCTCGTTCATAAAACACTTCAAAAAAGCTGTGAAAAGTGCAAACATAATCACTATAATACTGACTCTATTTTCTCTCTAGATATCTTTTATATAGAGAATTAAAATAAAATATTTTTTATAATTATTACATATATAAGTATTAATTAAATTCAGTGGTGAATTATGTTACAGTATGTAGATAAGAAAATATTTTTTGTTATCATATTTTATTATTTGATATGCTTAACTTAACATGAAATTGAAAACTTAACTGGTTAAGGGAAACATGGAGAAAAAGCGCAGAAATCCAATAACGATATTGCACTTCTGCGCTTCTCTATACCAGAAAGGGCGATTCTCGGTCCAAGGGCTGGTTGCGGCCCACGTAATGACTCTAGGCAGACCGACAGGCATGTTTATAATATGAACACTTTTTAAATATTAGTAAAGAGTGTTGCCTGTTAAAATTTAATTTTATTGAAATTTTAATGTAATTTAAGTTAACATTTGAACTTTTGCCAGTCTAAAAAATTTAAAATTTGCATAGACCCGTCTCTAAGTAAGGCTGCGCGCCCCCATTCAGATGACCCGCGCTATTAGAAATAAATTAAACTTACAAAATAAATAATATTACATTACAATCGGTTTCTCATACAATTTTGTATAATATGGCAAACACGTTGCAAAAGTAAACGCGTATTTTATCTACGGGATATAAAGTAATTAACAATTATAATTTTTATCTTTGATTTTTTAAAGTATTCAGTAGTTATTACTAAAAGACACAATACCATATCTGTTTTGGATATTGACAATACTAAAGTACAAATGACACAAATGTAATGTAAATAAATACCTATAAAACTTGTAATTTTAGCTTTAAATAAAGAATAGTCCACAAAAAAGGCGTAAATCACGGATTGCGGCTCCGTGACCATTCATAGAGAAGTAACGCTCCATTAAATTAGAGATATAATATTTTTATTGTTTTTATACGATTTTGCTCATATACCTCAAAAATATTTTTTTTTACAAGAAAATCAAATATCAATATTGTTAAAATATTATCTGAGATTTATATTTAAGTCCCTTTCTTGTTATTCTTTTTTCTAAAAGCAATAGTATGACAGTTGCAAAATTATTTGAAAGCAAGATTGTGGCTTTGATCCTCAAACCAAGTCTCAGTCAAACCAACGTTTGTATTTAAACAATGGCTACGGCTAGATAAATAAAGTACCAGTTGAATTCCACCACCAAACACTAATAATTGTGCTTGAAATCAGCAGCAAGTGAAAAACAGAGCATCCACCAGATTATCACTAGACGACAATGTGAAAAAATATGTAATATTTAAAATCTCAGAAATGTCGTAGCTATATTATTTTCATATTAATATAAAAATATAATAAAATAGATTCATAGCTATGTGACGAATATTCCTAATACATTTATTGCGAATATAATACATATATGATACGTAGGCAATAATGAGCACGTTTTCAGTATTCAATGCGTGGAGGATTAACTGTCAAGCAAAGTAAAGCTTTCAATGTTATCGAACATCTGCTTTTAGAAAAATAATTCTTTCGCAATTGTTACTTTTTCTTCTGATGTTATTTGAATTTCCATAGAATAATGATTTGTTAAAAAGTATTATAATATGTCAGTTTAGGAAAAGTATATATAATATTTTATATCAGCTTAGTTAAAGCTAGTGTTAATTGTAAAAGATTTTTTAAAGCTACAATCATAAAATTGTTTGAACTAGCTTCACACGAGGCCAATATGCTCTAATTGTAACAACGCTGAAGCGTAAAAGCCAACTAAGATTTTAGACATGACAATTATTCCTTAGGAGCAATATATTATTATTTTACATTGAAATTAAATACTAATTGTCACTTGCTATTTTGTCTGTGTTGATTTGTTTCGAATATAAAACGAAAGAGTACGTTTTACCCATTTCTGAAGTTTTGAGAAATCTTTTCATAGTTTATTTTCTCACCTGTGCTTCCTGAACACGACCCATTTTATGCTTTCTGTACTCAATGTATTTGATTGCTTGATGTCTGTCAGTCACTGCAGTAACGATGATTTTTAATTAAAATTTATAATTATACTGATTATAGTTTTTACAACAATAATTTTCCACTTAGATCAACAACATGATCGGCACGTGACACTTGTTACTCACTGTGTCACTCACTGTGTCACGTGTCACTTGTCACTGATGATAACACGTGGTACTAAGCAAACCCAACCCGGGAAAATGTTTACCTTCATTAGGATATAATAAGGATTTCCAATTATTCTTCGAGAAAAGTGCACCATTAGGTTCAGTTAACGATGTAAAAAGATGTTTGTAGAAAGATACGGAATGTACGAGATGTGTGACAAAAAAAATGCTACTTACCAGTGTAATATAATATGATATACCTTGATAAATTTATTTCTTCTTATAACATAGGTGGCTGTCGTTGCGGACCGAGCTCTGCTAGCAGTGTTTGTGTTGGTCACCACCATAGCCACGGCAGCTATCCTTCTCCCGCAACTCAACAATCTTCACGTTGGAAATACACCCTTAAAGCCTCCAGCTTAAAGTTCTTTTTAATTAAGCAAAATTAGAGTCTGAATTCAAGGCCAACGAAATACCTTTTTCAGTTGCTAATTTTAAAGAGAGCTTAGAGACTAGTCGAGATTAGAATACTACGATTTTCTTTTAACAAAGCATGTCGTTTATTAACAACTTAGTTTATAAGAAATAATCTTACATTCCATTTTTTTTTCTTATAAAAATATATATAATAATGATTTTCTTTAGTCTTGCTTAGCGTATAATGTTAATAAAATTTCTAGCTATATTTGTTTCTAGAACTTTAGATTGCAAACTTTTGTAGTGTTATATGACAAGTAGAATATTGTTGTTAATGCCAAAGAAAATGTGCCATATATTTTACGACTAACAAGGCTTAAAAGATGAACTTTAGAGCTGTAATTAGTTACTTTTTTAATTTATCTTTGTAACTTAGCTTTGCGTACTGTACAAGGTTAAATAAATAGCCAAGTAACCTTTTTTTTACCAAATATTAATGTATGATTTAGTGTTTATAAAAATACTGTTGTAAGGTAGTGAATTAACTTGCTAGAATATATATATGTTTCTAAAAAAATGTACGGAACAACAGTACATTTACCAAAAACGATAAATAGTGCAATGTCAACTTAACAAAGTGTTGCTGGGCGATCTTAATACAAATTGCTGGTTGTCTTCAGGCGAAGTTCATAATGGTGCAAATTTTGTAGTAGAAATGATTAATGTAAATGTATGTCAATTGTAATAATTATTAAATGCGATTTTTAATGCTGTGTTACCAGCCATCTTAATAAGGATGACGTAAATGTGTTAAAGAAACAGTGTTAAATTGCATTAATTTATGTGTTTGATTCAAATTTGAAAAAAATTGTGACAAAAACACATGAAACGATTTCGCTTTATGTTACTTATAGTCTAATTATGCCTGCGTACTTAATTTACAAAATCAGAGCGAATTTTCTTAATAAATCTATTTAATCAGACGTAATCAGTTCATGACAAATGTTACACGTATTCTCTTAGTATATAAAGTATAAAAACACGTATTATATAATTATAGATTAAAAATATAATTTATTTAATGCTCAAAGTTGTTGCCAAATGTTAAAGTAATAATAATTGTAAATAAATTATAATCTATGGTAAACAATATTATACATTTATCAATGTATGCACAAAGTAACAATAAAGTTGTGCTACGGTACAGATCTTGTTTTATTATTTCTCACTAAATTACTTTAGGACTATATATTATAAAAAATATATATAGCACGACACGTAGTGTCTCGAATACGGGCAAAAGGATGAACAAAGTGTCTTGACACTAGGGTCTCACTGATTATCCTGCAATACGAAATAAAGGCTGTCGTGGCACAGAGGCACAAGCGTGCGACTGTAAACGCGACAAGTTGTGGGTTCGATTCCCATTCCAGGAAATGGAGTTATTCATTTCACGGGTTTGGTAACAAGGCAAAGTGCGGCGTTGAGTTCCGCCACTCAGCACGCAATGCCTCAATTCGGCGGAAAGTGGAGAACGGAGTGTCTTAACACTAGGTTCCCTCTGCCTACCCTGCTATATGCGAGATACAGCGTGAACAGCGTGAGTATGTAATAATTATATAAGTAATGTTAAGGTCATCGTTGCGCAAAGAACAACATGAGTTCTGCCACTCTCTACATACCCTGCATTACAGGGGAAAAACGCAAAGCTGTATACTACGAACTACGAATATGTTATAAAAGATTTGTATAATAAGAAATACACAATATATTTGTTTTTATTAAATTAAACAAATTTTAATTAATATTTATGATATAAGTAATGTACATAATAAAAAAATTATCTAAGATTTAAAATTTTGATAATTAGCTACATTCAGCAGCGGGCAACCTGCCGGCAGATGCAGGTAGCATGGTGTCATTTTATTTCGGTGAAAATAACGTATTTTTGTACAAAAAATGTTTTTCTTGTCTTCAAAACCAAATGAATATTTTGCAAACACGGAAAATATAAAATGACAAATAGTAAATCTAAGAGGAAACAAATTGTATGTGACAGGGACAGGAAAAACAAATTAGAAACACAAGAGAAGTCTTTTAAAGATTTTCATTTCAATTTATAAAGAAGGTAAAGAAATATATATTTTAATTTATTATACCTATATTTATTTAGTTTTTTATAAAACAATTCATGATATTAACATGGTACACTCGTTGTTGGGCAAAAGCTAAGCTTACTTAATGAATATTGAACCATGAGTGTAAAGAACTCTTTTATGTTCTTAACACTCGACTTTTTCTTAAAATATATTATATTATTGCTTTTTATATATTATATTATTAATAAATTATTATAAAGACATATTTAAAGATTATGTAATAATCCTTACTAATATTATAAATGCGAAAGTAACTCTGTCTGTCTGTCTGTTACGCTTTCACGCCTAAACCACTGAACCGATTTTGATAAAATTCGGTATGAAGATAGAACTGAACTTGGGAAAGGACATAGGATACTTTTTATTGCGAAAAAAAAATAGATGGGGTTGAAATAGAGGATGAAAGTTTGTATAGAAGTTCCTTATTGTCAAACATAAAATCATGTAAGATTACTTAACTGTTTACAATTTCCACACCTAAACCACTTAACCACTTTTGACAAATAGTCTAGACCTTGGGAAAGACTATAGTCTACTCCTTACCATGTCGCGCGATATAACCGAATTCCACGCGGGCGAAGCCGCGGGCGAAAAGCTTAGTTATATATAATTATAGCTCGGCGAAGTTTTTATTTTAAAATGCTTAACACACAGTAACATTTAAATCTAAAAAAGAAAGATTACTAAAATTAAAAAAAATATCATCTATAGCTTATTTAAACACATCACAAGTGTTTTCTATAGTTTTATATCAGCGGCGCTAAAGACGAAAGACAACTAACTTCACGCTGTAACCCGCATATAGCAAGGTAGGCAGAGGGAACCAGAGAACCTAGTGTTAAGACAATCCGTTCTCTTTCAACATTTCCGTTCCCCACTTCCCGCCAAATTGAGGCATTGCGTGTTGAGTGGCGGAACTCAGCCTAAGACAACTAACGATAACTAAAAATATAAAATTAATATAATCAATATAAACAACAACCCCGCAAAAAGTAAGATTGTTTTTGTTTTTCCAAACAAATTTTAAAACTGATGTTGTTCATTATCTATTAATCTTTTAACCTTGTTCTAATCTTTCAATAAAAAAAATAAAGTCTATTTATCTATACAAACCTAAGACTTGGTATGTATATTCATCTCTATAGAATCATCTGCTCGGCCGCTTCAATCGTGTAGTTTCATCGAGTATGGAATCAATGTATAAGCAAATATGCCATATACCACGTTATGAGGCAGCTCTACAATGTGAATATCGCCTGAATAGGGCCTACGCAATGTGGCAAAGGTTAGTAAGAAATATAATTTAATATATTTCTCTGCGTTTTTTAATGTTTTTAATTGCTCCATTTCCTTCTCAAGCAAGTGTTCCTGTAATTGTTTCTTTTCAGCGTTTTTATGGTCCGAGGAAAATTTACAAATATATTTCTTGTTTAATATTCAAGGAGAGTGTACTAAACGTTTGTAAGAATATTTTTAAGAACATTCTAAACTTTTGCCTACTCGCAAAGCTGGCTTACCTACACACATACACTTATAGCACGACTAGGAGCACGCTTAAGACTTTTCTCACATAAATCTCGTTTTATCAAGTCTTAACCTTTAACTTAAGAGGTGAATTGAATTTGAAGAAGGCAAATATGTTTTGTAAAATTGAATTTGGCAGCCAATGAGCTACGGGGATTAGATGGCTTTTGTGAAAATTTTATATAATGAAATTTTGAATTCAGCCCTAAAACGGTAAGTATTGTTTTTATTCACTCGTTTACTATTTTAATATTTATTTTATTATTGTTTTTCCTATAAACAATAAAAAATGAAGATCTGGGACATCTGATGAATAATATGTAATAGTCCACCTAACATATTAGAAATAAGGAAATGGTGCTTTTACAATACTACCTCTGTTTTTTTATTGTCATAATAAAAAATAAAAATGTTTACGAAAACAAACTTAATTGACAGATTGATCAAATTGTAAAATACTGGCTACACTTTACAAAAACAAACTATGTAATTATTATATGTGTCTAATTACGTAATTCCCCATTTACTCCGTTATCAGCGGATGATACCTAATGTAAAAGATCTACCTATTGACATATTTTTATGTAAAACATGTCTATTTAAACATGTTTTATCTAAAGTAAAATTTTAATTCTCTTATTTTTAAAGAAGTACGACAAACTTTACCGAAACAAATCTCAAACAAAAGTATTTGTCACGTGCAATTGAAAGGCACTAACCGCTCTATCGAGCACGCAGTGAAGTCGCGGAAAGGGTTTTAAGCACAAAGTTGCACTCCTTTTATTACCGCAGAGACCATGTTCCGAGACTGAAAGGGTTCGTTGTATTTTGTTATTTTATTTTCATGGGAGGATGCATTCTATGTACGCAACTTGACCTACTAATATTAAAACTGTTAAAAAAGTATTTTCTATAATTTAAACAAACTTTATACATACATACATACATAGCTTCACGCTGTATCCCGCATATAGCGGGATAGGCAGAGGGAACCAGAGAACCTAGTGTTAAGACACTCCATTCTTTTTCGACATTTCCGTTCCCCACTTTCCGCCAAATTGAGGCATTGCGTGTTGAGTGGCGGAACTCAACGCCGCGTTTTGTCTTGTTACCAAACCCAAGAAATAAAAATACTTTATAATTGTAATTTAAACACATGTATCATGTAATTTAAGCAGTATAAGTAAAAAATAACAATTAATGATAGCCTAATTAACTGATATGGAGTAGGGTATAATCGCCTTACACCGCTGTGCGGAATATTTTTAATTGTTTAAATTATGGTATCTAATGCTTAAATTTTCTTCATGTTTTACCTTCATAAAATAATACAGTACTTCACCGTTATTATAGTCAATATAGATATTTCGTATATCAACATACATATAAATTGACGCATACTTGATTAGAACACTTTGAGATTTTAAGAAGGAAAAATAAGCTAATTACACCTAGTTTTCGTTTCAAAAAAGTCAATAAATCATTTTCGCTACAAGATATACGCATGTATAATAAAATTCCACAAATATTTACAGAACTGCCACTTCAACAATTTAAAGTTAAGATTAATAACATATTATTGAGAAAAGTATATTATTCTGTCCAAGAATATTATAATGATGATAATGCGTGGAATTAAATGCTGTTGACGCTCACCCGGGAGGCTCATCATAGTTGTATATTTGTTGTAAAATTTTATTTGAAAAGAGCAACTATTGAGTTTCTTGCCGGCTCTTCTCAGCAGAACTGCCTTCTGAGCCGGTGGTAGCTTCCGTTAGGTGTAGGACTGACACGACTGACATCTTTTGTAAATTGAAGATGCGAAAGTGCTTGTAACAGCCTATTTAATCAATACTAATATATAAAGCTGAAGAGTTTGTTTGTTTGTTTGAACGCGCTAATCTCAGGAACTACTGGTTCGAATTGTATTTTTTTTTTGTGTTGAATAGACCATTTATCGAGGAAGGCTTTAGGCTATATAACTTCACGCTGCAACTATTAGGAGCGAAATAATAATGGAAAATGTGGAAAAAACGGGGAAAATTATTTATCCTTGAGGGCTTCCGTTGCGTGCGCTGCGATAACGGTTCAAGATACCAAAAATATATGTATGAAAGAATTATTCCCCTTGCAATGATCTAAAAAAATGTCCGCGACAGTATATGTCTATCTTTTAAGATTAACTCACTAGAAACGTCTATATGGTAAACAAATGTGGTCGAAATTAGTACATTATTTGTTAAGGGTTGTATCAACGTAATAATATTAATCTTTATCCAAATAAATGTGTTGTTGATTAAGAGTATTTAATTGTGAACAAAATTATCTTTGAGATCACTTAATTTCAAAGAACATCTTATAAAATATAACAATTTTAATATAATATAAATCGCTTACGATACTGAGTGACTGACAGACTACGCACAGGCGAAACTACTGGACGAGAGTTTCTTGAAATTACTACGAAACGAGGGGTTTTAACTTTTATACTCTGTGCGGGCGAGTTGAGGCCATCATGGCATTCTGATCCTTGCAAACGAAGTTGCGAGATACAGCTAGTAAAAAATATTTTGATTTTGAATTTACAAGAACCTGCTACCCTTAAATATTTACACATAATATAAATACGTTTCAAGTTTTGGCATGTCGCTTATACAATAGCGAATAATAATTAAGGGTGTGAGAATAATAATCCTTAAATTCCTTAAAAGAGGTATGGTGGGTACTATAAAACAACTTCTAACTAGAACGCATATAGTAGAGTTGGATCAAATACAATGCACATTTTTAAACTATATATCTTAAATTTGCTGGCAAATGTAGTGAAACATGAACAAAAGGGGGTATGCGATTGTACTAGTTAACTATGCAATGTTGATATTTCATGTTGAGGCCCCCGGACCGAAGTAGTTTCATGAAACATAAGAGCTTTTATCAGAATAATCGGTAACATTTATTAAATTTCCTTCAAGCGTAGGATGCCTAATAAATTCTTAAAAAACCACGTGTTTCTATAAAACTGTGTAACTGTTCAATATTTAATACTAAGCAAAAACACTTATATTTGGGATTTTTATGAGTAACGATAGTACATTGAATTTCACAAAAAGATTTTTCCATATATTACATACTACTTAAAAAAAATTTCTATAACTATACTATAGTATTAGTGATTCTATAGAACTTTATATTAAACTACTGTTTATGACTTAAGAAATATGTTAAGATTACCTTGCTTTTATTCTCTTAATGAACCCATATTTATATCCTTCATACATTGATATCTTGAATTAATTGTTACATATCAAGGATATTTATGGGTGCGTCGAGGATGCTTCGTGAAATATCACGTTAGTTACTCACAAGGCGAATGTCCGTTTATGAAGAATCTGTACCAAAAGGCGGCCGTATATAATAGCAAATTATGTGTATATTAATATATTAAAATAGTAAGCCACGGTTCTTACTTGACTCACAACAAATATGATTTTCATCTCTCTTTATTTCTTCTCGTCTAGAAACACTTGAAAAAGCTATTTTATCGTCAAAAATATCTGTAAATGTTCCAGATTTTTAGAAGAATTAAGATATTTCTAGGGTTTCACCTTGTTATCCACAGATATTTTCGGTGGCTTGGTCAAACAAAAACTAAATACCTCTTACTTTTGATCTCCAGTTTATAAAAAAGTTTTTATACATGTCATCCAACAAACCCGCATCTTGTGCTATATAAAAACGTAAAAAGTGTATATCTAAAAAACTAAATATTTACATAGATTCTATGCTATAAAATATACTTACGTATATAGGTATTTAGATTAAAAATAGAATATTTTTATATATAATATTTTTAAAACGCCTGTCGTAACGCAGAGGCACAAGCGTGCGACTGTAAACGCGGCAGGTTGTGGGTTCGATTCCCACTCCAGGAAATGTAAAATTTAGTATTTTCATTTCTTGGGTTTGGTAACATGGCAAAGCGCGGCGTTGAGTTCCGCCACTCAACACGCAGTGCCTCAATTCAGTGGAAAGTGGGGAACGGAATTGTTGTAAGAGAACGGAGTGTCTTAACACTAGGTTCTCAGGTTTCCTCTGTCTACCCTGCTATATGCGGGTTACAGCGTGAAGTTAAAAAAAAAAATTACAAAGTGAGTGAATACTTAAAACACTTGTGTTGTGTCAAAACGTTATTTTTTTCGTCATGTATTTGGAAGGTAAATTTTATAGGCAAGCATGTTATAAGTACTTGTCAACCATGACTCTTTTAATATATCGAGAGCAAAATATATCTTCTGAATATCCGTTTCTTTTGCGTGAATATCGGTAACTCAGAAAAATATTACATTCTCATTCCCTAAGCGCATGTAAAACCCTATCTACCAAGTAAATAAAATATTCGAAGAATATGTTCTGTAGTAGTGTAACGAATTTTATATTGTAAGATGTCGTTGCTACTTGATATTTTTATTCTATGTCATTATTTCAATATTACTACTAAAATGGTAAACCAAATATAATTAACATATAAATGTAATCTGATTATCCTTACTTTAATATTATAAATGCGAAAGTAACTCTGTCTGTCTGTTACGCTTTCATGTCAAAACCACAGAACCGATTTTGATGAAATTCGGTATAAAGATAGAACTAACCTTGGGAAAGGACATAGGATACTTTTTATCGCGAAAAAAATGGAAGAAGGGGTTAAAATAGGAGATGAAAGTTTGTATGGAAGTTCCTTATTGTCAAACATTAAATCATGTAAGATTGTTTAACTGTTTACAACTTTCACACCTAAACCACTTAACCAATTTTGACAAATAGTCAGGACCTAGGGGAAGACTATAGGCTACTCCTTACCATGTTCCGCGATACAACGGAATTCCACGTGGGCGTAGCCGCGGGCGGAAAGCTAGTTATCAATAAAATTAATTAAGTTGGTCTATTTAAGGTAATAATGTAAGTGGACATGATTATGATTAAGATAGAAGGCCTTTAAATAAGTACGACAACAACGTGAAACATATGACGACAATAATAAATTAAACAATAAATCTTAGTAATAAACTATTTCATAATTATTTATTTATTATTGTTTTATATTTTTATATGTTGACCCAATGACGCGTAAACTATGCGTTGCCTTAGTTGCCTTAGGCGTGCAGTGAAAATATTTTTATCCATGAGCAAAGTACATACTACCTACACATTCTTATAGTCATATATACTAACAACTAAAAAAATATTTAGTCTATAAGTATAAAACAATTGTTATTTTGTCACCATCTGTCGATATCAAGACGGCCGTAAAAACAGGAACGAAGCGGTCATGTCGTCCCCCATTGCGGTCATGTCCTTATCCCAGCAAGA
Source organism: Philaethria dido (assembly GCA_033558755.1). Lineage (NCBI taxonomy): Eukaryota > Metazoa > Arthropoda > Insecta > Lepidoptera > Nymphalidae > Philaethria > Philaethria dido. The sequence goes on from JAKGSA010000139.1 coordinate 91,908, forward strand.
AGTTCCTTACTTCTGAACATGCGTAGGCAGTTTTAGATTTAAGATCGTAGCTTAATATCAGTAAATAATGTTTGTTTTTATCTCGTGCAAATGTATACTTCATGCATGATATAAAAAAGGCATTAGGATAAAAAGGTACGAACTTACCGTCTGTAGTAATTATTTACATATAAATGAAAAACAACCCAATTACAATACATATAATAGAGTAGGCAGTAATTGTCTACTGTTAAGAGAATGCATTCTCCACTTTTCGCATGTTTTAAGAGACCGTACATATGGTATGCGTAAGGGGCAGGAGTTAACGCCGCGCTTGGTTGGGGATAGTCTGGGTATATGACTATCACTGTAGTTTTAAATACAACCTTCTCCCAAGGCGGCGTTAAATCTAGAATAATCAGGGTCAGACATCCTGAAATATTGAAGAAAGAAAAAACATTTTAACGAACCATATATAAAATTAATAAGTAGGTAATATGATACTGTCGTGGCGTAGTTGGAATGTGTCTGGCTTCAATGTTTATGAGTTAAATCCCACCCGAGGGAATTCTTTTATTTATATGAAGCAACTTGCCTCGATTTTGCACAAGTGTATAGAAAATATATTAAGATAAATAATAACTATTAGTTTGGTAAACATTTTTTAAGAATGATTTTAGATTTCTTGAAACTCGGAGAGTTACTTCAGAGTGTCTCGCTAAATGCGGAAGACACGTAAAGATATTTACTAGGCACGTTTTTTTCATATTAAAATAGCCGATGATCTATTAAAGTAGAACTCTTTAGCAATTTAATTGTCTAAAGGGCAATCTTAATAACATTAAATTTTCTATTTCATAAGCGTAGGTGTAGCGTAGGTGTATGGTGTTAGTTGGATTTCCAAGTTCAATCCCGTACTTCTTAAAGTGTAGGAAGTAGAGCGAACGATTATTAGCTGTAAAAAATATTATTTAGAAATATTTATTTCAGTATAAATATATTCATACAATAAGTAGGTATAAAAGTGTACTACAAAAATATCCCTTTTAAATCGCAATAATAAGATATCAAGGGTAGGATAGGTGTATTTAGTTAGTTGACGGTTAAGAATAAAAGGGGACAGACAAATACAGTAAATTTTTTACACACATTTTACACTTCCGGGGTCCTTGTTGGGTATCTACCTGGGATATAATCAGGATTGTTAGGGTTGTATTCCCATATCAAATATTCTGGCTCGTTAAGATAAAGTGGCGGTATTTCATCGCTCGGCTCTCTTTCTACCCCAATAAGCTTTTTATTTCTTTGTAATAAATCGTTAACTTTAGCTTGCGTATCTTCTGTTATATCTGAAATCGGAAACAAGTAGTGTTCGATAATTGTTATTATAAAATCCACACTGAACTTTTATTACTTGTTAAGCTTGTTTAAAATATGCTTATAAAATTCATTTATCAAAGTTTTGTTCATAAAAAAGTTTCAAGCGATACTTACGGGTGCTACGCAAATCGATTCTCAGCACCTTTTTATTTTGTTCTAAGGCGCGAATAAGAGTTTTCTCCGCTTCACCGGATAAGTTATTGGCAGCCATGTCTAGTCTTGTAAGGCCACGGTTGAGGCACAGCAATCCTGCCATCTGAGAAACGAAAGTTTCATATAATTGATTTTTGTAATATTTGTGAGTATACATGATATGTTTTGTATTTTGTGACTTAAAGAAAAAAAGGGAGAAACCTAAACTTATAAGTTCTTTTTCTGCTCATGTAAAAATATAACCGTTGAGTAGTGGGCCGACGTTTGACTATTAACACAGATAGGTAACAATGGTTAAGGGTTCGAACCCGTTCGGGAATGATATTATTTTTAAATTATTCATTTCAATTTCGAAACGTAGCATCGAGTTCCGTCACTCAATGTCACGAATTAGGGCAGAAAACAGAGGACTAAGAGTCTTCACACTAGGAAAAATTCAAAGAGACTCTCTCATACCGAGCGGTCATAGGTTTTAGTTCCAAAATTACACAACGAAGATGATATATCTCTAAATGTCAAGCTCAACTTAGATTATGCTTAAAGAATATGATAAACAAATGCAAAATAAAATACGTAGTTTTAGTAGGTATATACTTTTGATGCTAATGTGTTTCGATTTGAAATGTAAGTATTACATGTGAATTCTTCATATTGTTATTATTTTGTCAGATAAAATATCGTACACCTTAGATAGGACAACGAAAACTTATATTGACCTTTTCCGCAGAAATACCAGAAAACCCGCAAGAGTTCACTATTAATGTTTGAGGCTTGTCCTTGCACCGGACAAACGCAGCAGCAAATATAGTAGCACATTCTATTGACATGGGATTCAAGCTGAAATCTTTATGATAAATTAATAACATAAATATTCTCATTTAGCGTCATAAAATCTTAGAAGTAAATGAATACCTATTAGCTCAATTGGTGCAGCAGGTTTCATTTGTAGAGCATACGCTATGCCCTGAACTCCCACTTCTTTAAACCTATTGTTGGCTATTCTAACTCGTTTAATATTTTTGTGAATTGAAATGAAGCCCCCTAGAGCTTTCATGCCATAGTCACCAATTTTACAATGATTGAAATCTAGCTCCTCAATGGACTCTTTTTTTACTAAATTTTGAAGTATAAGTTTAACTTTCGAACAGTCTAAGTTACTTCTATTAATTCTGAACGTTTTCAGATGTTGCAAATATTCAAGACCTCTACATAATGATTCACAGTCTGCTAAAGAAAATTCAAAATATCTCGTCATATAGCCATCTTGAAGGTTATTTATACCGAAGATGAGAGATATTTCTTGAAGATTAAATAATCTTACAAGTACTGGCTCCAGAGGTATATGGTCATATACTTTTGGTACGCTAAAAATACATATATCTTCTATTGCGTCTTCGTACGGAACAGGGGGAGTGGGTTGTCTAACCATTTGCAGCTGTTTCAAACCCAATTCATAAATGTAAGGGCTTACCTTAAATAAAAGTAATTATAATTTCATAATAATTGTTACAACTCACAAATTTACAATGGTTCTGGAACTAAAAAAGTATATTTACATAAATAAGTAATTTACATATATATCTATTGTTATATGTGAAAAGTAGATTAAATGTCAATAAACTATTGTTAATATTTATTTAAGGCTAAATAAAACTATAACGTACTAATTTAGCTAATTCTACGGCGTCTTGTTCTATAAATATATCAGGATTAGCATTTTCCAAGTAATCTTGCAAACATGCTGATAAAAATTTTCCTTTCCAAAACGTAACCCCCATTTCTTTACGTGATGGGAATTTTGTGTAAAATGATCTCTTCCAGTATTGTTCATCCTAAAAACCATAGATAGTTTAAATTTAAAAAACAGCGAATTAAATAATCAGTTTGCCTTTTAAAAAACAAGGACCTTGATGTAAGGTACACTAAATTTTAAAGGAATATCAGCAGGGTACAAGTCCATAAGCATATCTATATCTTTTTGTAAAATTCTTTGGAGAGGATTGATTCTATGAAATACTCTCGAAAGCGACAATGCTGCAAAATAAGTAAGAGGCGCTGGAGTCAAATTTGTATCCCATTCGAAGTCTTCAGCCACAATCTTACGAGAAGCTTCGCCGTTAGAATCGGCCATGAGGGGCGCAGTTCTGTATGCTTCCAGCGCATTTAATGATATTATGTATGGAATTTTCATGATTATATTTTTAGTTTATTTATGCTAAATTTTAAGTAAGCTTTAAAAACGCTATACGTTTTTCTAAGGACAATGCTATAAATATTTGAAGTACTTTAATTCAAAACGCCATTTTGACATAATTTTTTTTTTCTTTTTCATTAAAACCAGATTGTATGACTATGATTTGTTAACAACATTATAAATTAAAGAAAAATATATACATCTCCATTTTTCGGAGTGCCTTCAAATAAAAAAAAATATTTTAGCCACTTCTTCTTTAAATAAGTTTTGTTCATGTAGCCAAAATGTATTGAAATTGAATGTTAAACTCAGATGGGAGAAAAAACATGTATGTAGAGTTAATAACATCAACAAATTAAAAATGTGGATAAATATAATACTTCGTTTATATTATTATTAATGGCTTTTAACAATATGTACGAAAGAACGTTAGTTGTGACATTGCTACGTGAATAGTAATTCAAATCTATAAGAATGGCGCTCTATAATTTCTCTTGCGTGCGAGTAAGACGTAAAGCGTTCTTTGTATAGCAAACCTCGTGTTTTTCCGTACAACTTCGGCTTAGATCGGATCAAAACAATGTTCACTCACTTTACCGGCCAGTGACTGTTTGGTATGAGTTGGAACTGTGATCATAATATTATTATTTATCAGTGGACGCGCGCCGCTTGTCTGCTGCTATCCTAAAAGCTATTCAACTTTTACATTAATATTTTAAGTGTTTTAAATTGAATTCTTCTTTAAAAACTAACAATGGATCCTAGTAACAAAGCTGTAGCAAAAAATCAAACTGCATCTCAAATTACTAACTACAATCCCTGGAATTTGCTATTTAATGCAAGACGCCGAACTGAAAGTGAAAACAGCGGGACTTCAACTTCTAGTAATGATCAAACAAGTAAGTTGATTATTTCTATATTTATATAACATAAAAGATATATTTTTTGTATGTTATCTTAAATAAACATAAAATATTGCTATAGTTTATGTTATTTTTTATCTAAATATCAACATAGTCTAATATAAAGGCTAAAATTCATAACTCAATTCTTTAATATAAATCATAATAATTTCTAACGAATTATTAATACGTACACTAAACGAAATTTAATTACTTAATTTTAAATAATATATTGGTTGGTTCTAATTTCTGCGATAAGACGTGTCAATGTAAAACATCTTTAGCTATGGTCATTAGCTAATTATTTCAAATAGTAAATTAATGGAGTTCATATGAAAAACTATTAAATTAAGTACATTTTTCATTAGATGTAATTATAATACCATTACTATTAAGCAATAACAGAAACTTCAATACAATGGACTTATAATGTGAGACATGGCCACTGTCACGTCGTCTCTACCAAATATGACATTACACACGCTCTTATAAAAAAATGTGAAACATTCAACAATATACTTTATGGCGAAGAAAGAGATCACAGGGAAAGTTAAAAAAAAAATTCTTAGAAGCTATATTTCTTTGTCTAAAGAAATACATTTCTAATGTTACACTTATATTTATACAGTATATTTGTGGCCATATTAATTTATTGTGTAAATAATATTGTATTACAATTTTGTCAAAATGTAGAGAACGAAAATATTTGATAAGTGTTAACTTAATGAATTGAAATTTTAAATTTATTTGTATTTTTTTTTTTTCATATTTATGCTCTCCCTCAAAATACACTCCATTCTTTGCTATTCGCGCGTTTTTACACTTAAACAATATAAGTCGATAGCCAATATAAGCTGTGGAACAAAAGGTCCCATATTATCTTAGTCTTTATTTGATTCTATATTCTATATTTATCCCAAAATTTAACAAAAAAAGTCAAATGAACCATGTGACGTCTTTCAGGTACACAGTTCGGATCTTTCCAGAGGCAGGCGAGTAAAAATAACGAGGAATATTTGTGGATGATGTAAGTTCTCAATTATAGATATAATTAGTAACTATTTATAATATGCGTTTACATTCATCATTCAATGAATTAGAAGCACGTGCGTAGTTATCAAGTATTACACACAATTATTGTTAGTAAAACGTGAGAAACAGTTCATGTCGTGTGATAATTAAAGCCATAGTTTGCAACAAAGAAAATTGTTTTGTGGCAATGTAGTGGTACAGTGTAATTTAAAATTCAAATGAAAATTTGAAAACGATAGTCTAATTTTACCTACTTTGCCTATCAATTGTATTTAAATGTAATGTTTATAATTGAATAAAAAGAGTAATTATTATTCAATAGGAAAGTATTATACAAAGGAAAAATGTACGCTAAAAAACGATATCATTTTAACGTACTTCTTAATTTTAATATAATTTCTAATTTTGTTGAGAAGAACAGCTTTATATTATGTTACTTATTTGAATATAATAATATTCACGAGATTAATGTTACGCTTGTCGTGGCACAGAGGCACAAGCGTGCGACTGTAAAAGCGACAGGTTGTAGGTTCGATTCCCACTCCTGGAAATGTAAAATTCAGTATTTTCAATTCTTGGGTTTGGTAACAAGGCAAAGCGCGGCGTTGAGTTCCGCCACTCAACACGCAACGCCTCAATTCGGCGGAAAGTGGGGAACGGAATTGTTGAAAGAGAATGGAGTGTCTTAACACTAGGTGTTCTGGTTCCCTCTGCCTACCCTGCTGTATGCGGGTTACTGCGTGAAGTTAAAAAAAAAAAAGTTATATTCTTAATTATTCTTAACTATTATGTTTATTCCTATTCTATTAACTATTACTGTGTTTACGTTAGCAAGTCCATTATTATTCAGCCTAGCAAAGGTTAATTATTGCGTCGGTGCCTCAAGTACAAAGTACAACATTATACTCGTATAGTCACGGTCAACCTGTGGACTGAACACTTGTTTAGCTTTTATAACATTATTATGCACCTATTTTGTAATATTTAGATTTTTATTGCTATTGCTATATTAAAATTTAAAGAAATAATATATTCTGTATCCCCGTTGCCACATAAAATATTCGATGCCTTAGCGACGGGTCATTTTATACAAAATTGTATGGGTAACACTTTTTTTATTTATTTAATTTACTTACATGTTTACACTCAACACGCAATGACTCAATTTGGCGGAAAGTGGGGAACGGAAATGTTGAAAGAGAATGGAGTGCCTTAGCTAGGTTCTTCGGTTCCCTCTGCCTACCTCGCTATATGCGGGATACGGTGTGAAGTTAAAAAAAAAAGAACTTACATGTATTATCATGAAAATATTGGTTTTCTGCACTTCTTCTCCATGAATTGTAATATGTCAAATTATTTTTAAAAAGAAATTGATGATGATAATTTAATATCATGATGAACATTTTACATAAGGATTTCATATACCATATATTGAAAACATGCTGCCGATCTGCTATTAACAGCATTGTTTTGTTCCTCTGTAAAATATTTTTCGTTAGTGACTAAATTACAATATTTTAAATAGCGGAAATTCTGTTTATTTTCTAATGATAATTTTGGAACGCGATAAAAATGTAACTTGGTTCATCAGATAGGTATCATTCAGATATGGTCACAACACTTGGTGATTAATTATGGAATAATTAATCATAAAACCGTTCTCATTTTCAAATAGCCATCGTTTACACTAACCTTTGTAACCTAATGTTTAACACCTTTATTATTTGTTCGGTACATAACATTGCTGAAGTGTGAAAATAATGAAAATTGAATATGTTACGCACTCAGTCAGTAACATACAGCAGTTCGCTTTATAGTATAGAAGTTCTTTACACCGCCACTCAATCAATATTTTAATAAACAATTTGAATTATATATTGTGTGTTAAGTATATAAAAGTTTAATAGTTTTTTAGTAAATTTATTTCGTTATCTCATATTTAAGTAAATTGTCTAAATTAACAGGTTCTCATTTCATTAAATATTAATTAATTTATTTATCGAGTCTACTGTCTATCGTTTAGTGTCACTTGTACAGCTGGTATTGCTACCTGAGACATGCAAATATATTTTTTTTTTAACCTCACGCTGTATCCCGCATATAGCAGGGTAGGCAGAGGGAACCAGAGAACCTAGTGTTGAGACACTCCATTCTCTTTCAACAATTCCGTTCCCTATTTATATAATTTAATCATTTAAATAATTTTCGATATTTATTTCAGCAATATATTAGTTTCATAATTAAATAATAAAAATAAGGTAGTAATATTTGAAAATATTTTTTTACCAGAACAAATTCAAACAAATTTTATAATAAAATTAAGCTTTATTTACTAAATATAGTATTAATACGACTTATGTACGTTATTTCTTAAATATGGCTCAAGGAATGAGTTTAAGGCGGTCGATTGCAAAAGACGAGTTTATTAGCAATAATGGTAGAGCAAGAAGGTCAACCACTAGTGACGGAGTTACAGCCGCCTTAGTGGCGACTGTCTCGTGTATATATTATACAGTGTGCAGGTTGAAAAGAGACAGAAATACAAGTGGTTGGCCCTCGCCTCGCTAATGTCGAAACCTTCGGTTGCGTGCGCCCGCGCAGCGCCGTTCGCCACCAAGCAGTACTCAGTTAGACCACACTTGAATAAACTATGTTATTGTGCTAGCGGAAAGTGACAGTGATATTGGGACTCGAACACGTGCTATGTTAAGTGACCTTTCAATTAACATCCTCAACTTGCTATGGTTAGCATTTTTTTAAGTATCATTAAGTTATTGCCACCCTTAGAAGTTATCGATTTCTGTTATGTATCCAACAAATATAACGTACATACATACATAGGTATTATGAAATAAAATAATGTATAACTACTTATAAGATAGCTCTACATATAATTGATAAATATTTTTGATATAAAAGATGTCAATGAAACCACTTGTATTATCCAAGTGATTTACAAGTGTTTATTGATAACTTTTAGTGTTACCCGCTCTTATCATTAAATAAAAGATATTTAAAGGATATCGATAAGTTAAAATTGTATTATGAAACGTATTACTGTATACATTTGATAAAAGTATGTTTATATAAACCTCTCATAAAATTCAGATAAATCATATTGTTGTCATTCATTTTATATGAATAAATTTAGTCAAGAGTTTGAATTCCATCTTCCCTATAGCATGAATTGACATTGTTTGGCTCTTGAAGATCTCCCATTATTTCAATCTAACTTAGAATATAACGTAATTTGGATAGTACGAATAAGAGAATCATGCATGGACGTATTTACTAGCTTTTCAAGTTATAAGGTGTTTTATTATCTGCGAACAAGAAATATGTTATATGTTTTAGATATATGGTATTTAATGTATTACACATCCGTATAAAAGCCGTGAAATAAAATACACATCATGTTTTTATCCTCATTATTTTCCCGCGTTTTCTAGGGTAAGCAGAAAGTGACATACTGCTTCGTTCTGACTCTTCTTTCCATGTAGAGAAATCGAGTTCTTGGTGGCAGTACCCAGAACTGTAGTTTATTCGATAGCTGCAGAACTTATATACGTTCATATCATAGTGGCCACCAAAAGAAATGTAAATACGCAACCAAAGGGTCAGTTAAGATAAGTATCTTAATGGTTTCCAAACTGTTGATTTTGCTTTTAATGTCCACACAAATATTTTTTATCGTAATTTACTTAACAGATATTTAAACAACAATAATAATATCAATCAATGTAATTTTCAACATTACATCAACTATTCACAATAAGAAAATTGAGCAACACAGACAGTTAGACTTTATTTTGAAATCTCATGTCGGCAGAACTAGTAACAATTAAATAAATCTTTATATAAATTCAATAATAATTATATTATTGCATAATATTAAAATGATATACGAGTAGAGAATAAGAATATACGTTATCTTATTCATAATGAAATTTCTATGGAAATTACACTTTAATCGTCCTTTTTTTGTTTTAACCTAAGAGATATTTTATTGGAGCTTCAAAAGATGAAATGTCAAATGAAGATTCTAAAAGTAAAGTGTAGTAGTATATAAAGTGGTACAATGTGACCTTATCATATGTATATGTAGGGTTTTCCGTAAAACCGTAGATTTATGCTTAATTTAAAAAATATATATAGTCTTTTGATTTGTAACGTTTGGTATTAATGTTAGATCAGCAGCCGTGACTTACTGCTAAATGCGCCCACCCATCAACGTCGGACTGTAATAAGCGTTATTTAACCTAATTAATCTATGTCATAATAATAGCATTATGGAATAATGACCTCATTTTTGTACTATAAGGGGGGGGTCTTCACTCTCCTCCCTGGGGAGGAGGGGTGATGGCTTCAGGCTCTTAGGCCTATGGCCATGGGAGTCTTCTCCGTCCATGAACATGGGCGGGTCATCGGGTCGGCCCATAGAGCCTCTGTAGGGGTTCTGTCTACAATTTCGGTTCCAGTTAGGGAACCGAGGAAGGATGGTAGTCGTAAGGGGGAGGGGGGGAAAGAGCCATATGCCACCCGGGCGATCAGCCCAGCCGGGTGAGACCCACGATTCCTCGTGTGAGGCCCAGCTAGGCAATTTTTGTACTACTCTTGCTAAACAAATATTTTTTCAATTATTGAAGTTTCAATGAGCAATTCTTTTAAAATTAGCTCGTATACATATTATATTAATTTAAGTGTATATATTTGGCCATCATAATAAAAACTTAGTATGCTTAATCCGTGAGAAATGTAATTATTCTGAGACTAATGAGTAATGCCAAGTCTTTGTTCCACGTGCAACATACCCATGTAGTGTAGACTGTAGAGTGAGTGCCGGATAATACATTGTAACAGTGGCAAATGAAACAATAATTTAATTCCACTTTATGTTTAAACAAGAAATAAGTTATTATAGGTCATAGGATTATTTTTTATTTAAAACAATATTAAAAACAATTGTAAGCGGTCGTACTGTGTGTATTTTATCAGCTTATATCATATAACCCTTCCTCATAACAGGTCTAAAAACAGATACATGTCTATATAAATATATATATATATATATATATATATATATATATATATATATAATTATTTGTATTCTTTCAAACAGGATACCATGGTTTTCAAATATTCGTTTAAATAAATAAACAATTCTTTTTAAAAGTAATATTAACAAGTATTTATCGTTAAATGCGTATCTTAAGCACATAACCGTATTATGTAATATTTAAATAAGCATATGACAATTAAGATTATATTTATATTTATCTTTCATTTTAATGTATATGATAATTTTATATAAATACATACATAGCTTCACGCTGTATCCCGCATATAGCAGGGTAGGCAGAGGGAACCTAGTGTTAAGACACTCCGTTCCCCACTTTCCGCCGAATTGAGGCATTGCGTGCTAAGTGGCGGAACTCAACGCCGCGCTGTTTTACTAGAGCGAGGAAAAATAAAATTCAAATGTAATTACTTCCCTGAATTGAAATCGAACCCACTACATTCCGTAATATAAAATAAATATAACACATGCATTTTACATCTATATGTTCGTATATATAATTTAAACTTTACTTTAAATAATATATAATTTTATATAAATATCGCTTATTAAATAATAAAAATAAAAAGACATAAAAATATGTCTTAAACAGTTTTGCAATGCGGCTGTAATTCGTGCGAAAAAGACGAATATTTTTTTTTTTATTGAAATTGTTCTTTATTCTTCCAATATTAAATATGTGATGTGAACATGTTGGATATAAGTAGAAGGTCGCATATTTTATATAATTTGTTTACTATTTTTTTTTAAATACTCTATATAAGAAACAGCGAAGTAAACATTACCTTATACTGTTGTGGCAGTTCGCACATGTTGCAGCTACATTACGTCTACTACACACGCGATAGTTACAGGTTCATATCATTACATAAAAATAATAACAATGTTCTGTAACTTAACATGAAATAACCTATTTTGGTATTGGGTAAGCGAAAAACTATTTATTGTACCTTTTAAACTCTTTTACGGGAACGGAATTGTTGCAAGAGAATGGAGTGTCTCAACACTAGGTTCTCTGGTTTCCTCTGCCTACCCTGCTATATGCGGGATACAGCGTGAAGTTAAAAAAAAAAACTCTTTTACACTTTTTAAAAAGTAAACCTGAAAGGGCTCGTATATAAAATTAATGTAAATTACAATTTATAAATATATATTTCTATATTAATATACATATATGTATTGTATTAATTATTATGCAACCAGTGTTTAAATGAGAAGTCTAAATATAAAATGAAATATTTATAACAAAAACAAAGTAATAAGGACTAGGAAAGGATATGATAAAACAAAAATAGATTTTTAAACTGAACAAGTGTGTTTATCAGCCATATGTAGAAATGTGAAACGAGATGTGATGACCTTACAATATAAAAAAAAACTTAAATATTGGCTGAGTTGATTCTAAAAAGGGCGGAAGCGGAGTGACTCATAATTTACTGTCTATGTCTATCTTAAACTTCTATGATAATTATATTTAAATATTTACAAATATATTAATAATTAATTATTTAAGAGGACACCACCGTGGCATTTCAAATAATCAAAATCCGGACATAATATATTTAATATAGATATTCATTTTGTGTGGTTTACTTAACTGATATTTGGTTACAGTTTGGTTACATCACAAAGACCTATCAAAATACGGAATGTAAAAATAAATGTATATTGTGAAGCTAAATTTGTATTTTCTATTAATTTCAGATGGCGTTCGTAATTGCACGCGCATTAATAGCAAATGCCTGAGATTGGGTGTTAGTTTGTAGTCAATATGAACTGTTGGGTACAACAACGAGAAGAAACGCTTTTATAATGGAACACATGGCCTTTCTGCCTACTTGGTTCCTCGTCGCCTGGCTGGGAACCTGCATTCTCTTCAGTCCCTTTGCAATATTCTTCGTATTGTGTCTTCCACAGTTCCCCCTTCTAGTCGTAAGAAGGCTCTGCTACATACCATTTGAGTATATTTGATGATGCCTAATAAAAAAATCACAACTAGGCTATCCTGTAAATAGTGTAAAATATAGTTTAGCGTATAAGAAAAATTGAAAGTAATAAATATTTATTTAAGTGACATACTTTGTGTTTGCTTTGTAAGTGACCTAATAAATGTTAATTATTAATTGTCTTTGCAATTCATTGTTTTGTTGTTACAATGTCACACCAATTTAGCTCATTTAAAACTTATCTTAATTTCTTTTTTAAAGCATAATTGAAATGGAATTTATGTGCGTCTGAAGTACTTAGAATCCGCTGTACTTTTTCGTCTTCACTTACCGTAGTTTTACCCAATTTAAACATTTTTATGATAGCATCCAATAATTTCGCCTAGAAAAAAAAAGTTTGTATTCAACAAGTTTTATATTTATTAAATGTTGAAAATTATGAAAATTCGGCTTGATTTTTAACGAGTGTAATTTCAAACCATATATAAAATATATATTATGTATATAGAGTTGTACATACACAGTTGGATATGTCACTTGACCTCTGAAGTATATACTCATACATATTGACCTAAAAGAACTTTGAAACTTAGATTGCAAGGTCTTATTTCAATAAATTACTATAAATAACATTAAATAGATAACACGACAATAATTATAAGCATCTCACTAAGAGATTGCTGGTAAAATTACACGAGGAATGTAAATTTGTATGATAATTCTATTTTTTGTATAACTTAGATATTTGTATTAATTTTGTAATTGTTGAAAGAGAATGGAGCGTCTTAACACTAGGTTCTCTGGTTCCCTCTGCCTACCCTGCTATATGCGGGATACAGTGTGAAGTTAAAAGAAAGAAACAAAGAAGATATTTGTATGTTATTAACTTTTTAATAATATGTATTAATACTCTCATTTACGTACAGTACACGGTATATCTCACCATATACAATGTAATATTATTTTCTGCAATCTTTCTGAACATATCTTCAAACATGCCAAATTTGTTAGTCTTTTTGTCCGCGTAATTATGGTAAAAAGGGATCAAAATTTTTTTTCTTTACGTATTATAGATTTAGTTATATATCTCATTCTATATATATAGAATTATAAACTTATTTCGTAAAATATATATCTTTTTATATTTCAAATTTTTATAGTAAGTACGTTGTATTTTTAAGAACTGATATGAAATACTTATATCTGCAGTGAGGTTAGATAATTGAAACGTTTCCAGACCTCGTTTATTTATTTTTAACACGCTTTTATTAACTTGACCTGCATTTGTCTATCAATTTAAGAAAATCTAACAAGACTATTTGGAGTCCACTTGGAGTCCAATTGCTTGAAAATTTGTGCGCTCGTATGGATTTAATGACAAATATTTAATTGAATTATGATTTATTTATATTATCACAATAAAATATTATGAAATATTTTATTGAATTGAATATTTAATTAAATAATGATTAATATTTCCATTACATGAGCGTTGCCAAACAAAACAACAACAAAAGTTTGTTAGTTTTTAAACTACTTTGATTATTTAGTTATTATTCCTCATTAACATTATTATTTATATCTAAATGTACCTTTACTGTTATATGTTAAGAAAGTAACGTATATTTTGAGACGTTTCCATACATACATACATATATATATTCTACAAACATATATAAACTCAAATTTTACTTACACATTAAATATTTTAAGGTGTTTAAGATACATACAATGTTTCATAACTATTTAAAATAAGTTTATCAATAGAGAGATAGTGTGCTGCCTAAACAAAAGAAGAATAGCTTAGAATTTAATCATCGTGTAACTCCGACTTCATTTATATTTTAACAATTTTTAGTATAACGACATGAGACATACAATAAAAAGAGTATTTTAGTAACATACAAATATTAAAAAAGTTATAAGCATCTCAAATACTCAGTGTGTACACGGTTAGTACTTTCTCGTAAAATAGATGTTACAAAGAGTAAGTTTTAGTTTGACATCACTTGTTCCTTAAGGCTCTCTGTTTGACGAATTATGACAATAAACAAATTTATCTATATCTTAATATCTTTATACATAAATGACCCAAAGATATTCGTTTTGCACTTTATTATATTAGTGAAGTCTATTTTTTTAATCTTAACATATCTTCCGCATTTTATGGAATAAGCAGAAGTAATTGAGTGATAAGTCACTTCGCTTTCTATTTTCTGTTCATTAAATGTTAAATCTGTTGTATATACGTATACATTTTTTATACATCTGCGTAGAATATCAAGCAACGACGTGACTGTTGTGTACACATACATAACGAATGGGCCATTACTTACAGTTTTCAACTTAAAAAAGGCAGAGATTCTCAATTTTTTATGTGAGTGACCGACTTTTTACTGAGTGAACCAATTTGACGATTCATTTCAGTTGAAGTAGTAAGTAGTTTCAGTTGAAATCTGACGAGCCATTTTTGATTTATTTGTAATAATGTTACTATTTAGTGCATTTTATAAGTTTTATTTATTAAGTCGGTATCTCTTTTTTATTAAAATTTTAATTATTACATTTAAAATATTATGGTTTCTTAAGTCGACTACTATTATATGAAACCCAATAGCTTAAAATTTAACTAGCTTGTCCTCGATTCCGTTGACGTTGCATAGTATTTTTACTTACTTTTGTTTTACTGCCCTGTTTGTTCCTTTGCAACTTAATTTTCGCATCGAGAGCACTAGTACTAGTAATTCAGATCCGGAGCATTGCTATATGATCAGTCATTTTACAGCTATTAAATAAAAATTACCAAAATATCCTAACATCTAAATATCCAAAGTCTCACATTTATAATCTGGTAAAATGGTCTCATTAGGAATTAGTTCACCTTGATTCGCCGTGACTTGTTTCTTATTTTGTGGTCGCTTAAATCTAAAGACAATACGGTTCTTACGAATGTGATGTGGCGTTTAATTTTAACTAGTGTCCCCGTTGACGCGTTAACAACGCGTTGCCTTTAGCTATGTATATGTCTATATTTATATAAACATAGACGTCAAACCGTGGTAGTGTGTGTAACATTTATTTTATTAATTTAATATACTTTTTATGTATTATTAAAAAAAAATATTATCATTCTGCACTCCTTCTCTATATAAAATATAAATATGCCAAATTTAATGTTCCTCCGTCCGCGTACTTTTCGTAAAAAGGGATACAAAGTTTTTGCTTCACGTATTTATATATAGATAATATCGTCCTTTTTGAGTTACGCTACATTATAACTTTTTTTTTGTATTAATAGTTATATTGTAACGTGACATTTTAGTAGAGTATAGTAATAGTAAACCATCACTATGTTAATCCATGTAAAGGGGATGTATACCCATATGTATTTTAATATTTGTACTGTTATTTATTAATCAATATTTTTTTTTAGATCTGTTTAGTTCTTTATATATTTTTCAGTGTCACCGTACACTACAGACAGTGAAATCCATAAAAACAATCTATATCTACTTGCACGTCTTATTAAAGATCTAAAAAGCGTCTTATTATAAATAACCGACAACAATATGCTTAGTAATACTCTTTATCATCATTTTCAAAATATCATTTAAATATCTATACTGTGTTATACCTACATCAATATTGTGACTACATGACACGTGTCTTTGGTAAAAATGATTTGGTATTTTTTGGTATTTATAATGCCACCAATTGAATAACAGATGGCGCGACGTGTGACTTATTTCCTGAACGGGTTAAATATAAACGCCTTCCGTGGCGCAGAGGCACAACGACTGTAAACGACAGGTTGTGGGTCCGATTCCCATTCCAGGAAATGGAATTTTTCATTTCCTGGGTTTGGTAACAAGGCAAAGCGCGGCATTGAGTTCCGCCACTCAGCACGCAATGCCTCAATTCGGCAGAAAGTGGGAAACTGAGTGTCTTACACTAGGTTTCTTCTATATATTTAACATTTTATTCTATTATTATTAAATATGAAATTGTATTTTTATTTTTAATTGCGTTTCATTTAGGTGTCCGGGGCTACCTCCCCTTCCCCTATCTATTATCTATTATAATTGATAATAAGCCTACTGAGCCTTAAGCTCTTCCGAGGTACATACAATTTCCTAAAAGTCACTGAAAAATAAACATTGGAGTTGTGCTTATGCGATAATTTGACATAATCTGTTCTCGATAATGTGATAAGATAATTATTATGGCTCATTAATTCGTGCGCACGCTTTGTAATTTATTTTTTGATCTTAAAGCTATGCATAAAGGATTTATTTTCAGCTTAAGTCAGACTTACAAAAGCGTCTTATGTACTTTTATTTATATCAGAGATTTCATTATCTTTATACTGCTTAAAGAGTAGTTATAATAAATTGCTAAGGTCATATAATTTGTATATAAAATATCAAAATGCTAAAATAATCAATATTACTTGAATCTTTAATAAGCATATAACATCAGAATGAACGACAATTAAGCGTCGAGAAGCACATTAATCAGTGTCAATTGAGGATAATGTATTCTTTCAACAAAAATATCTCCTACGGAGAGCTTGAATATCATCGCTTTTAACTCGGAATTTGATGTTTTTCAGCCAGAGAATTTCCACTTCTATTTGCGGTATTACAAGTGATCTGAAAAATATTATAAAATCTAGTTACTTAAATGTACTATCAAGCTCCTAAGGTACATCTGCTTCGAACTTCGATAGCACTTGACCGACTTGGCCGTTACGCCTGGATATTGTCAAAAACGTTTTTAAATATAACGAATGTTCACATATCTGGTATTTATTTAGCAGGTAAATGTGGAAAATAAATGAAATTATATACTTATATGAATACAAAATATATTATGAAAAAATAACTAATATAAAATGAAAAGTGTAAATATGATTTAGATTAGAAGAAAATTGATAGTTTTAGATCAATTACAACTAAATAAAGTTTTGTTCATATAAATTTATACAATTGCAACATAAATGAATGCTTTTATCAGATAAACAAATATATAATTAAAATATAAATAAATAAGAAACTTGGTTAGAAAGTTAATTTGAATCATATGCGTCTATAAATATCAAGGTTAATGGTTGGTCATAATTTTTTACTTCTATGTATTTATAAGGGCCTGCTGACATTTCTGATAATAATTACATAAAGGTGCACCTGTATTTATTAAATGTCCAGAGTAATCTATGCTACTAAAACGTAAGTATGCGATCTCATTTCTAAACAATATCGCTTTATACAGGGCGTAGGAAACTGAGTCAAACATAAAAAAGCAAACCAGTTTCGTACCTACTAGGAAATAATTGCAAGCCTTATACGTTAAACTGGTTATATTTATTCAAGATAAATAATACTATTTATTATATATAAACAAAGGTAAGCTAATTCCACAATGGCATTTCGTGTATGTATAATTAATATTAGAAATAATTTGGAGTGATCAATTTACATATGAATGTCACGATATAATTTTTCTATATGGCACGCAGCATTGATATAAACTACGCATGTTTTTATTTCTATGCATTCCTTGTTTTAACACAATTTTGAAAATGTGGTGGATGCTTTTCACAAATCAAAATTAATTGTATTAAATTGAAAGTCCACACTTTCTTGACTTCTAAAATTCATATGTATACTTTTTTATGATTTTTATAATAAAGCACTAAAAAATTATATTAAATTATTAAATGCCCCAGAGTCCTCTACAACGTAATTTGCAGTTGTTTTTGATAAGCTTTTCGCTCATACTGATGGCAACGTAACTTAAGTCTCATCATGTAATATACCATCGCACAGAGAGATGGCGCTGTTTTATATTTACTGAAGGCACTTATAAAAAATATTTGAAATGCATTAAATGTTATATTTTACCTCATTCCTTGGAATTTTGCATTAATATGTATTTTTTTGATTTAACCACTTTTATTAACTTTCGTAGATGATAAATAAGAAATGACGAATAATGAAATAGCTACGAAGGTCTTTTATTCTATTTTGTAAATCTATATATTAGTAGAAGCGTGAAGCGAAAATTTTGTATCCCTTTTTACGAAATTGACGCAAACGGAGGAGCATGAAATTTGGCACACTTATAGTTTATATAACAAAGGAGTGCAGATTGATAATATAATTTTAAAATAATGCATAAAACATATATTAAATTAATAAAATAAATGTTACACACACTACTATTGTCATAAATAAAACATTATTAAAAAAGAATAATTACTGGATCATGTCACTTGTACAATATCGTAAAATAAAATTTAACCAACAGAGCTTATCAGTAAAATACAGTAAAGCTTTAAGTTGCATTTGCCTTCAAGGACACTCAAAAAGAAATAAAAGAACAAGAAGGGGCGGCCAATTAGCTTATGTTATAAAACAATGCTTTCACGCATTACGGCCATTTCTATTAGTGACTGATAAAACAAGTTATCTGTTATATACCTTTACAAATATTTAATATGTATTTAATTTCTATTTAAATTTTGAGCAGGTTTTGATTATTTATAACAACTACATTATTGCATATTTTAATGCGTATTATGTTAATTACATCGTAATAATTAGTTGTAGAAATAGTAGTAGATTTCAATTATAAGTAAATATCGAACTAAAATAAAATATACTATATATATATATATATATATATATATATATATATATATATATATATCGAATTTAAAAATGATAAATTAATAATTAATCCTAATATATAAGGATCGCAACATATCATAAATTATTTATCATTTTTCTAATACATACAATTCTAACGTTGCAAAAAATATGTCTTATAATTAATCAATATTAACAATAAACGTTGCAGCGGGAACAGGTGACAGTAAGCATTTCTGCGAATACAAAGAGACATTCAAACAATCGCTTCCAGCCTCCGTCAGTTCATTGATGGCAAGCGCTGTGCGCACGCGCAACCACCACGCTACCACTCTGCTACCACTCGCCGAGCAACATGGCGGCACTACAAAGTTTACCTGTAAGTTACTATTACAAATTAAGTAAAGTACACATCTCTTTTATAAACATTACTATTTTCTTCAACAAATGTTACATCAATGTCGATATATACATCGTGTGATATATCTTATTTCATGGCATAATATTATTTTTATAGAAATAATAGCATTTAACAAAGTAAATAACATTTATTTAACATCACTTAAAATCTTAGCAATTACGGTTGTTGGTTACCGACTAAGAAGTGTTATGCAACTCAGTGGGAATATGCGCCTTATGATAAAACTTCTTAACTAACTTACAAAAGTTTCTAATATCATGAATCAATATGTCACCATTATAAGGAAAAGTTGAAAAACTTTAGTTAAATATTATATAGCAACCAAAATATAATTAAATTATTAAAAATTAAACTTACATGTCATACGCGTTTTTTTATTTGGCAAATTTAAAAGAAATATTATTCATTATTGTCAAATCCCTATGATAAAAATAAAAAATATAATAAACAACTAACAATAACTAATTCAATTTTAATGATATTGAAGTTAATGATTCTAAAATTATTTTATATTGAAAATTTTATAGTCAAAAAAAATATATTTTTTTACTAATGTGATGCTTATGGGTATTGTGAATAAGTTAATATACATGAACAGCATAATTTTGCGAAACCACTATTCACGTACCACAAAGGTTGCGTACGTTTATTTAATTTTCTGTCATTGTTGAAATTTAGTAATGCGTAACGTCTAAGGTCAAAGTTTGCAGTAGATTTATTAAAAGACGTGGAAAAACAGTTTAGCTATAATTAGCGCTAGTAATCCGAAGCCATAATGTAAAAACTTTAAAATATGTAAGCCGTTCATTATATTATAATCGTATTTAAAAATTGTTCTTATTTAATTGCCTACTTTCTCTAGAAAAACTTAAAGAAAAACTTGAAGAGGAACAATAGATTTATACATAAGCTTTAGTTTCACAGAGAGCTTATAAAGCTACGTAGAACAATTTCATCATCTAGACGGAGGCCAGGTGGGTCATCGAACTGTGCCTCTATTCAGAATGCACAATAATGCACTGGCTGACGGTACATCTATCTTTCGCATGCATTTTTAAGAAATGCGGTTTGAATTCACTTTACGTATACGCTATTATTACAAAAAGCTGCCTTCCCCTACAACGTCAGGTAGCATTACTAAAACCTTTCTTTTTTTAAACATGTGTAATTATATATGACTTTTTGTTAATGGTCTATAATTCATAAGTAAATTTGACCTCAATGACTGCTCGCGTTTCATTTCTTAGACCTTGTGTGTAGGCGTGTCCGTGCGGTCGCCGTTAAGCGTGGATGGTCAAACAAAGGCCCGGACTCCTAACAAACAAATAAGATAATATTAAACAATCAATTGTCACCATACTCTAATCGTAATTAGTTGTAATATTTAAATTTAGTTTTAAAAAATTTATATTAAAAAAGGCAGCTTAATGCTTTATTCCGCATAGTATAGTATAATTACTATACTACTATACTACTAGTGTCGTGACACTAGGTTCACTCTAATAGAGTGAACCTAGTGTCACGACACTCCGTTCGTAGTTTATAAATTATAATTAAAAATAATAAAGTAAGAAATAATTTACTACTACATACATGCTACATAGATACAATAAATATTTTAAAAGTAAAAAAATAATTCACAACCCAAATTTTACAACTTTGAACACACATGCACATACGAATTTAGTGACATTGTCTACTGGAGCCGACTTCCGGATCAAAACCGGACAAACCTTACTGGCGTATTTACCCGTAATTTGTGTTAAAGTGTTTTAACATTAAAGGTGCATTTCTCAAATATTTTCGTATTAACCTAGTAATTAAATATATTTTTTTATTCAAATTTATTTATATTGACTAAATTATTATTATTATTTCATAAAATAATTAAATCAAAAATCACTTGTGATTCGTTTTTTTTATATGAATCAGTTATTTACTAAAGGAAATTATATCTCCATCTAGTACTATATTTAGTATATATTATTTAAACATATATAACTACTATAACTATCTGTAATCTATATAATTTACATTTAAACTCGAGATTTTCCTACGTCCAGTATCCATTTAAGAATTTAAATTATATGACCATTATCTTATAGATATTCAAGCGACAATACCTATCAATACTTAATTAATTATGATTAATCAACAAAGCACGTATGATGAGCAACTTAGTATTTAAGAAGACGTAAGAATGCTTTACACTATTTACTTCCAAATACATTTATATAATTAGTTCCCAAATACATGAATATATAAATATGTGAAACAAAAAGTTTGTACCAAATTACGCGGACGGAGGAGCATGAAACTTGGCACACTTATAGTTTATATAGAAGGAGTGCAGAATGCTAACATTTTTTTAAAACAATGCATAAAAATTATATTAAATTAATAAAATAAATGTACACAGTACCACGCGTTTGACTTCCATAACTGACATGGTCATTGCTAAAGACAACGCGTTATTAACGCGTCAACAGGGACACTAGTTTATGTAATTATTTCCCAAATACATTTATACAGTTATCACATATACATTGGTATTAATATATTATATTTTAAGATTATGATTGGGCAAACGATTGCGTTAGAACTCGGCAATGACCTAAAGTTCTTAACGACTGCGATCAACACCAAATTGTTAATATTTAAAATATTATATACAAAATTGTTTATATTCTCAGGGACTCGCTTGGTTGCAATATTTTTTCAATTATTTAATCATTTTTAATCAGTTTTAACGCCTTTCGTGGCGCATAGGCACAAGCGTACGACTATAAACGCGATAGGTTGTGGGTTCGATTCACACTCCAGGAAATATTAGTATTTTCATTTTCCTGGATTTGGTAACAAGGCAAAACGCGGCGTTGAGTTCCGCCACTCAGCACGCAATGCTTCAATTCGGCGGAAAGTGGGGAACGGAATGGTTGTAAGAGAACGGAGTGTCTTAACACTAGGTTCTCAGGTTCCCTCTGCTTACCCCGCTATATGCGGGATACAGCGTGAAGATAAAAAAAAAAATCTTTTGCGAGACGTTCATTGTAATATTAGTCTCTCGATTTCATAACTATAGTAACTAGCTAACTAACAGAATAATAAATAATACTTAACTACAAAATTACTTTTTTTAATATTTAAAAATATTAAAATTGTATCTAATTCACTTATTGTAATATATTTTCTTACAAATGAAGTTTTAGGATTAAAAAGAAATCTTTTCCTAAGCAAAGATTATTTTATTCAGAAATAGTAGACCTAATACATAAAAAAAACACGCAATACCTTTTTATATACAACATGTTATATGGAGGACTTTAAATGATGTTGAAATATGATATATTCACGTGTATTAAGAATGGACATGGCCATGCACCCGTTTTCTTATCCCTTCACTTAAAATTTGTACTTAGGTTTAGTATTAATAAATATATAATATAATCGCATTAGGTTTTCGTAAGTAGATACGATATAAAATAATATTATACTTGTTAATTTCTTTTTATAACTATATTGACTATGTAACTACTACAGTTGTAATGGTCAAATGAAAATATTCTTAGTTCATTTTAGATCGTATCATATCAGATATAAAAGGAAAAAAATAGAAACTATTAAATTTTAAAATTATACGTTTGAGAAACCTCTTTACAATATTAGGAAATTAAACATAAATCATATTTATTATACACATAGTTAGAAGGAAAATAGATTTATAAATTATTTTTTTTATCTGCATGAGATCCTTTCTCAATTTCACTCCGTTTCCCAGTCAATACGTATTGGGTGGCGATCCTCAATTCAATTATTTAATGAAAGCTAATAAAATAAATTATTTTAAACACTAACATTTAACTAAACAAGAATCAAATTAACAACCTTCGCATACGCAGACTCTCTAAGTATTTTTTTGCTTGTAATTTTTATATATCGTTGTATGTTTCGGAAGTTATTCAGATGTTAATATAAGTGTGCCAAGATTTTTAGTGGTATTCATAATTTTAATATTTAAAATCGCATTCACCAGACTGAAAATATAATTTTATAATATATGCAGCGATTTACTTGAATGCTCTTTAAATACCGAAGAATAGAAACTATTTGCCATTGCGAGAAAAAAATTAAGATTAGTGAAAAAGTACCTAATATTGTTCAATATGTGTGTAATAACCAATATATTAACGAATCAAAAACAAATTACGGTAGTAATCGCCTAATAATATTAATTAAAAGTACACGGTTATAGTTAGTCGACGTGCGTTGGAACAAAATTTGTCCCTGTTACAAAAGCCTATCAGACAAGTGAATGTTAAACTGACCCGGTGCAGGGTATAATATTATAATAGAGTACTTAAAAGTTTATAACATATATTTTGTACAAGATGACCTTTGATTAGTAATTTAGCCTTATTCATAATAGTCCATTGTTATAAAGTTTTAAAAATTTAATTAATGTTAGCTACTTCTGAAAAATATGTTTTACTGTTACTATATAAGTATAAAAAAATATATTTAACTTTAGAAGTTCAACAAGAAGCACAACGCCACGATGGCCTCAGCTCGTCCGCGTAGAGTATAAAAGTTAAAACCCCTCGTTTCGTAGAAACTTCAAGAAACTCACGTCCAGTAGTTTCGCCTGTGCGTAGTCTGTCAGTCACTCAGTAACGTAAGCGATTTATATTATATTAAAATTGTAATATCTTCTAAGATGTTTATTGAAATTATGTGATGTCAAAGACAATTTTGTTCACAATTAAATACTCTTAATCAGCAACACATTTATTTGGATAAAGATTAATATTATTACGTTGATACAACTCTTAACAAATAATGCAATAATTTCGACCAAATTTGATTACCATATAAACGGTTCTAGTGAGTTAATCTTACAAGATAGACATATACTATTGCAGATATTTTTTTAGATCTTTTCAAGAAGAATAATTATTTCGTACATATTTTTTTGGTATCTTGAACCGTTTTCGCAGCGCACGCAACTGTAACTCAAGGATAATTTTCCCCCTTTTTTTTCACATTTTCCATCATTTCTTCGCTCCTAATAGTTGCAGCGTGATGTTATATAGCCTAAAGCCTTCGTCGATAAATGGTTTATTCAACACAAAAATAATGTTCCAATTCGAACCAGTAGTTCCTGAGATTAGCGCGTTCAAACAAACAAACAAGCAAACTCTTCAGCTTTATATAGCACTTCGCACTCGTATTCAAGTCATTGCAAGTGGCGGAACTGAACGCCCCGTTTTATCTTACTAAAGTGGAGAAATGTTCGAAATCAAACCTACAATCAATCACGCTTACAATCAGACATTGCCCCTCTGCGCCACGAATCATCAGTCTCCAATTAACATTGTATGTATATAAACATTACTTATTTTAAGCAAATCTATAATCCTTACTAATATTATAAATGCGAAAGTAACTCTGTCTATCTGTCTGTCTGTCTGTCTGTCTGTCTGTTACGCTTTCACGCCTAAACCACTGAATCGATTTTGATGAAATTCGGTATGAAAATAGA
This sequence comes from Philaethria dido, assembly GCA_033558755.1. Classification (NCBI taxonomy): domain Eukaryota; kingdom Metazoa; phylum Arthropoda; class Insecta; order Lepidoptera; family Nymphalidae; genus Philaethria; species Philaethria dido. Next base: position 117,181 of record JAKGSA010000139.1, read on the forward strand.
ACTGAACTTGAGAAAGGACATAGGATACTTTTTATTGCGAAAAAAATGGTAGAAAGGATTGAAATAGGGGATGAAGTTTGTATGGAAACCTTATTGTCAAACATAAAATCAAGTAAGATTGTTCAATTGTTTACAACTTTCACACCTAAACCACTTAACCAATTTTGACAAATAGTCTAGACCTTGGAAAAGACTACTCCTAGGCTACTCCTTATCATATCGCGCGATATAACCGAATTCCACGCGGGCGAAGCCGCGGGCGTAAAGCTAGTAATATATATTTTTTAATTTATATATCATAATACCATTCTTTTGAATTTTAAATGTAACTAAAATATTAATTTATATTGAATCTGTCAGTTTCAATTACTTATACTACTTCATAGTATTATTAAAAGAAACAAACAAAAAAGTTTCCATGTGTCGATCAATGTCCTATTAGTTTCGGGTCTGTGGTACAATAAGTCTAATAAAACCTACCTGCATGACCAATTGAAGCAAGTAAGCAAGCCTCAAGTATACTTATAGAGCGAGAAAACGCAGTGCAAAAAATATTTAGCTATTTTCCATCTTGCTTAACTATTTTCCTGATACTTTAGCGACATATAATTAGCATCGTTTTAAATTATTTTATTTATGCTGTGTGTGTGTAGTCATGATGTATTTATTTATTTTGTTATATTTATAACCGTGCATCCTTTTCTCTAAGTGTAAAAATGTCGGCCAAACTATTATTATTTGAAAAAGTAACGTCGTCTGTCATAACAATTGTTTAAAAACCGCAAAAAAATTAAATTATTTCATAAACATTATGTATAAGACCAAGTCAATACTTTGTTCGAATATTTAACTCCTAATCATAGACATTGCATATCGAAGACATATCGATAGATATTTAAAATATTATATTTGTGTTTAATAAAAAAAATACAAAAAAAAAGTATTTTTTATATTTTTTTTTTATCAAAATATTCACTTACAAAAGTGTGAAATCCATAAATGTGACATACCGCATTCATCAATGTTGGTTTTCATTCATAATTGTAACATCTAACCGATAGTAACAAGTGGGTGGTGACAAGAAAAATTGATAACTTTATGATTTCCTTTCTTTTACATACATGTATTTATGCTAGATGTTATCCTGAAAACACTTATATCAAAACAGATTATACTTATATAACGCTTATATTAAAAAAAATATACGTTTACTAAAAATGTATTCGTTTCCTAAGTGTGTGATTAACACTTTAAAACTTTCAAAAATATTTAATAAATAGCATTGTCTCTTGCAAAACGATTGTTTCTTAGAAATAGTCTTTGGGTAGCAGAAATTTGTAAAAATCTCTCTATAGAGATGCTAACAACATAAATAAGTTGTAACAAGCATATAAGAATTACGACGCAGCCGGATATAGAACGCATGGCTTAGCGGTCAGAGCGCTTGGACGGTTTTCAAGAGGCGCGAGTTGGAGTCCCGCTGCGTTGAAATTTTTATAAGTTTATATGTTTAACGCTTATATTATTCTAGTGACTGTGGCTACGTTCATGCGTTATATGTATAATTGTGTTTTCTACAATATAAACTAGACACTTGTCCTCAAGATGGTATATAGTTACAGATTTTAAGCTCAAAAGCTAGTAATATTAAAACATTATTAAATACTTGCCTTTATTCATAAAATCTTTAGATACTTTGTACCTAATAGTACTACGTGTTATTTAGTGTTTATCAAATAGCAGATACCTATAATTATAATGTATAGCATTATATTGCAGTGTTCAAGGCAAACGTTAATTGCTCTCTTTACAATTGCCACATAATGTTATACATAAACAAGTTTCCTTAACATACTAAGTAAATTAAGGGAAAAAAATGTAACAGATATTTTCATTATTAATCATAACGTGACATTTGTATCAAGAATGTAATTGCTATTATCTATAATCATGGACATGGATGGACAAAAAAAATAAGGGCAGTGATTTTACACTCATATTGATGAAATCAAATGAAATATGTACGAATATAATTTTCTAATTAATTTCAGTGGCTCTTTGTCGTTTTTGCGGTGAATTTGGCTGTACCAGCGCCAGGAAGGATACCGAAAGTGTACAATGCTTTGATTACGTCTAATCAAAACTTGGAACCAAGCAAGGCTTTCCCCGTATACCAACCGGTATTACATAATGCTTTTCCGTTTCCGCTACAAACTGTCGTCTATGGAGATTTACCATTAACAAATGTGAGTAACAAAATAACTCTTTGGTTATTATTTTAATATAACATAATCGATTTTGACGAGACATTTTTTATCAGAAATCCTAAATATTTATTTGAATGTGATACGGAGCCTCATATCTCTATATTATCAGATATTTAGTTGTCAAGTGTCTCACATAGAAAAACGTTATAGCTAGCAAAATTAATGGGAAAGTAATTTAGCTAATCATACACCAAAGTGATAAATAGAGGTCACGCACTGCAAATGTTATATCATATTGTTAAGTTACAAATCTGCTCCTGCTATGAGCAGGACGATTAGTAATTGATCGTCTAGACTCTAAAGCATTTCTTTTTTTTTTTTTTATACCACGACGGTGGCAACAAGGCACACGGCCCACCTGATGGTAAGTGGTTACCGTGGCCTATGGACGCTTGCAACACCAGGGGCATCACTTACGCGTTGCCGACCCTTCAAAAACAAAATTTCGTTTATATGAGGCAATTCCATGTTGTCATTACATTTTTATTCAACTTCATGTTTTTTTTCCACACAGCAAGGTTATCAGATCGAACCTAAATACTCCGTTCTCCAATTTCCACCCAAATTGGAAACTTTACGGGCTGAGTGGCGGAACTCAGTGCCGTACTAGTTACCAGAACAGAGAAACTAAAATAATTTTAGCTTACCCATTCCAGACTAATGATCGAACCCACAACTGATCGTGTTTACAGCCAGAGTTTGACCTACTGCACCATGGTAGTCTCAAATTTACAGTATGCCAAAAAATATTAAATATTTACTTTGAGTTATATATAAATTTGATGTTTTTTTTTTGATATTTTTTTAATTCCCAATTAATTTACATAAATTAAGTGCGTTAGTAATATTTGTGATAATTGATATTTTATAAGTATTATTAACACTTGAATTGAAATTAAATCAAACTTTTAGCAACTCAATCTGAACTAAACTGGAGAATATTTGAAAAAATTAGAATACGTAAATTTTATAATTTCAGGGACTTATCCCAGTTCCTGCAGTACCTCCAAAGGATGCAAAACCTGAAGAGATGCCTTCGTCTACTGCCGCAGCCCCGTCTGACGAGCCAGCCACAGAGAAGCCTTCGCCTTCTCCCGAACCAAGTCCTGCACCAGAAAGTGAAGCGACACCGTCGCCACCACCGGTCCCAAAAACTGAATCGCCAATACCTCTTAACGAATTCGGCTTACCTCCGCAAATATTACCACTAGGCCGTATAAACCCCGGTTACCATTATACTCAGTTAGCCACATATCCTTATACATATCCGGGTCTGAGATTTTACGATCCTTATGACCCTTTTGGATTTCATACATATGCAAATTGGCCTCTATACCAACCACTTACAAACTTCATAGGACAAACGTTACCTCTTAATGTTAAAGCAGAAGCTCCAGCAGTTTCTCCAGCAATTGAAGATAAGCCGTCTCAAGCACCACCTTCAGAACCAAGTGACCTAAATGTACTCAATTATTCTGCAAAAGACCCTGCTATACCAAACGTTCCCCCTCCACCGTTACCGCAAGGAGGACTTAAACCTGACAAAGAATAAATATACAATATTTATATACTCATTATTCATTGTATGCTACAATTTTAAAATATAGTCCATAGTATCTGAGATTAGCATACCATTTTGATGTACTAATTTTGATTAATTTAAATCCATTTTGTAGCAGTACATGAGTGCATGCAAACTAGGTTTTTCTATTTCTTTAATTTAAGTTCCTTATAACTTTATGTGCGTTAGAATTCATATATTTTAGCATGATTCAATATGACATTTAAAATTTTTAAATACTCTTGTAGATGTGTACTTATTACTTATTTATAACATTTTATACTTTATTATAAGCTTATAATCAATATTGTGTTTTACATTTCAAAGCCATCATCTTTAAACCATACTCCTTTTAGTTGTTATTGGTAATTAACGAAAAAAATATACTTAGCTCTTGGAATAATGTTATAGAATTTTATATACTTACATTCGTCCAATATTGCAAATTTTATTCAGTAATATTATATACCAGAAATCTGTAGATACCAACAAATGTACATAAAAAATGATTTTATTAATTTTTACGTCATAATTCATAACTTTTATTAATACAAAATAAAAGTTCCATTCTCATTCAATGATAAGAGTTAAGCTTATATATTTACCCACATGAGTGTTCGCATACACTTTATTTGGATGAAGTAAAATCAGTGAATATAGCTTTAGTGATACGATATCGAAATTGTTTTCCTGTGTGGGATGGTGACAGTAATGTTAATAAAGTGATACATTCGTTACGCCACAAACAGGGTGGTGGTCAGGTATAAAGATTGTTAATATATTTTTGCGTCACGTGTCTCCTGCATCGACTCCTCTATAGCAGGTTAAGCAGAAAGGATTCAGCCTTAAGACACTAAATTGGAGACATTGCTTACGTACCTTCAAAAAGCGCGCCTACTCCCACCTCAAAGGCCGGCAACGCACCTGTAGCTCCTCTGGTGTTGCACGGGGCCGTGGGCGGCGGGGATCACTTACCATCAGGTGACCCGAACGCTCGTTTGCCTTGTCCTTTCCATAAAAAAAAAAAAAAAAAAAAAAAAAATGCTTACGTACATAAGCCAATATTTCGCCAGATTTTTTTTTCTTATGCCGCATTTACCACACTTCGGTTTACTGGACATTTTTTTGTACAGCTGGAATAATGAAATAAAGTCATTTAAATTTAATTATGATAATGGATGGTTTTAATACGCAATGGAATATATCTATTTCTTTTAATACACTTGTCAAATATTATATAGTTTATACATAATTTGTAAATTATTTTATTAAACATTTAAAGTCCCTCATAAAGTGAATTTAAATTATTTATAAACACACCCCTAATAACGCGAAAAAAAAATTGCTATAAAAATACTTCATTGTTTTATAATACATTAAAAAATAACAATGATACAATAATAGTAAATTGTAAGTTATCCCACAAGTGACAATGAACTCATGGGGTAATGATTAAAAGTGGAATTGCTTAGTATCACCATCTGCGATAAAATTAAGTGAGGCGAAATTATATATTAATTTACGCTTTTATAGTAATTACTATACACAGAAATAGTATACGCCAATAAACTATTGTTCATTGCTATTGCACAAGGTTGAGAACGGAGTGTCTTTACAGTAGGTTGTGTTTAACTACCCTGATAGTCAGGAGAAAAAAGATATATATTATGAAAATTGTGTACTAACACCATGTATAGTTCACATATACATACATACGCTATCTTATCCACACCCTTGTAGTGTAAATCTCAGATTGCTTTTTGCAGGACTGAAGGCTAGTAGTTTTATCGTGCTGGATTAAGTTGATATTTTAGCGTATATCACGTATCTACATCGTACATACAACATCCTATCCTGTTAGTATTTGCTATGTTCACTGTAATATTTTTTCTCTGTATAGTCATCTTAATCCGTTCTGGAATACAGGTAAATTACAAATCAATATTATCACATTAAATAAAAATATTTTGTTATAAAATTAAATAAAAAATACGGTTTGAAACGTATTTTTGTATTACGCTAGATACTATAATATATTTTATAAATTATAGATTCTTAAGTATAAATTTTGTTTTTACAGATTTGCTTTGAAGAAAATTCCGATTTTGATGTGAGAGCAGAGTTGAATCAAAGTTTATCGGTGAATAATGTCACCTTAGATAGACATTGTTATGATAATGAAAATCAAATAACAAAAAATTGTGCAGATTATGAATCTCAACCTTGCCTACATATTGTAAAATATTACAACCTTTCAGCATGTCCACCTGGCTTTGAAAAAATCTCTTATAGCAATAACGAATATTGCTATCAAACTAGCGACGCCTCGCAATGGGATTACCCGTGCTTGAAAAGTGGTGGTGCTTCTGTTATTACAGATTTAAGTGACGACGACGTTAAATCGTTGCTAACATCTTTGCGCAACAGAAGCATTTCACGATATTTCTGGTTACCAGCCAAGCGAGCTAAGTTCTTAAGCCAGGTACAGTGGTACATTCCGGGTCCTAAATGGGGCCATTTCCTTCAAAGTAAGAACAATTTAAGAATTCAGACGTCCATTTTAAAACCTTGTTTGTTGCTAGATATTGAACAAAGAGTGTTGACTACAGAAACATGTACAGAAAAACATCCTAGTTTATGTTTTTATATTAATGATATCAACTACCCATCAAAATGTCCCGATAGATATCATTCTGTTCGCTACATGCCTGACGAAGGTATTTGCCTTGGAATTGAATATTTTCCGACAAAATTAACTTATAGTGACTTCATTAAGAATAATATATGTAAATCTCCAATGGGGGATGGAAATAACAATGATTTGACTAGATTTATTTTTAAAAAGATAGCAGAATTAAATAAGTTACCAGATAATGAATGGTGTTGGTTTACCTCTACCTACTATAATGGTGAAGATAATGATATCACCAAAATATTGAAATTATTCTTCCCTGAAATGTATATGGCTATCAATAATATTGGAACACTAAGCATTACTCATGCTAATTCATCAACATTGCTTTCGTGTATGGCGTGTCAAACAGGAGTTATTTATGAAAAAACAGAATTACTGTTTGAATATATTGAACCGGATAATTTGATGTACCTCACTGTATACTATCCTAATGGTCTTTGGAAATACAATCAAAACGATCGTGGAATACAGTGTTTTTCTGACGCTAAAGGTTCGGTAAGAGTTATTGATATCAATGAGCTCTCATTATTTGAAATTCAACAAAGCCAGAATACTACGTCTGAATTTAGTACATCAGATAGGATAATATATGAAATACATTTAATTACTGAGCGAGCAGCGCAGTACTGGTGTGAAGGACATACCAAGGATTTCTCTTTAATAAAGACTAATAAAATAGTTGTCAACCCTCAAGGTCATGACGTTCACGTATTTTCTTTAGTTATAAAGGTTTATGTTTCAACTGAAGATATACAAAACATTTTAGAAACAGTGAAGTTAGAGTTAAGTTCCAATATAACAAATATATTTAATGCAAAGAAAGTGATCTTAATGGAATATCTTGAATATAGCTTAAATCATTTAATGGTTTTATTGCATATGGATATTGCTATAGAAGATATTCATAAAGAGCCTGGTCATAATATTCAACATACTTTTAATATTATATCTCAAATTGCAAAATCCGAACTTCCTAAGTATAATTATATTTTTATCAATATTTCAAGTTCCATGTATTGTCTACCTACAATTTCAACCGATAATCAAATGAAACTTAACTGGGAGTTGACAGCAATTGGACATGTAGTTGCGCCAAGTCAATTTTGCTTACAAGAAAATGGATTACCAGTTAGAAGAATGTGTTCTGGTTCCTATCTTTTAGGAAGTTATTGGGGTGATGTAGTAGGAAATTGTAATCAAAACTATAAGCCAAGTCATACAACAACATTTTTATATAATTTCGTTAAAGGACAAATATCTGATAGCAACACAACTCGTTTTCTTACAGATGGTCTAGGGTTTGTATTGGCTGATACTAATATTATTATACCAGCAGATATCTACTATTTGTCTATGTCATTAGAACATTTTTTAAACATAGCTCATGATAACCAGTCGTCTATAGAAATGGGAAATATTGATCATATAGCTTGGGTTATGGATAGAGTCAGTGTCATTGATAATAGATACTTACGATTAGCACAAACTCTTAATTCAACAAACATAATTTTAGATTCTGTAAATCGTATCATAGAAATGCTAGTTCGAAAAAATAAACAATATAATAAAAATATACGAAATTTAAAAGATGACTATGTAAATGATTACCAAATTGCAGTACAACCACAATTTATTATACAAATTTCCTACCCATCGATTAATAACGTTAGTGGTTTAGCAATAATAACCAATTCATCTAATAACACAAATTTTTTGGATGTAGATATAAAACCTTTATATAAAAATACAACTATAGATGAAGTTTTATCCCTCGACAACCTAGAAATTGCTACTTGGTTACCTGAAAATGTTCTTGATTCCCTAAAGAGAATCGGAAATGAAAGCAAATCTGAAGAAAATTTGGATGATGAAGACATGCATATAACTATAAACGTATTTTATAACGATGCTATATTTCAAGAGTTAAATTTGAATAAATATAAAGTAAACAGTCGTATTATAGGCGTATCAATACCAGGATACAAATCAAACTTTGAGAATCCCATGCTTTTAGTGTATAAAGATTTAACTTTACCTGATTTTGAACAAATTTGTGGATATTGGAATTTTCAAAAGAATTCATTAAGTAAAGCTCCTGGATATTGGTCAAATAGCGGATGCTATTTAAAGGAAACTAAAAGTGACTTAGCCATATGTGAATGTTATCATCTGACACATTTTGGACAATTGTTAAATATGGGACGTAACAGAAATCGTAATGAAACTGTTGACATGATAAAACATAATAACTCTCTTAACATAATATCTTTAGCTGGAAGCTTTCTTTCATTAATTGGTATTACTGGCATATGGATTACTGCTTCTGTATTTCAAGTGTGGAGAAAGAAGGCTGGGACTAAAGTGTTATTACATTTGTCAGCATCAATTGCGTTACCGTTAATTTTTATGATAGTTTTTAATTTGGATAATAATGTTATAAAAGAATATGACGGAAATTATATAATTATAGATAAACTAAAACCCGCATGCATCGCTTTAGGAGCTTTATTGCATTACTCTGTATTAGCAAGTTTTATGTGGATGTTAATAACTGCTGTTTTACAATTTATTAGATATGTAAGAGTTTTGGGTGTTTACCGACCCAGCAGATTTATGATTAAGTTCACCTTGATCGGTTGGGGTATTCCACTTATACCTGTCGCGATTGTTTTAATTTTGGATAAAGACAATTATGTACCACATTTAATGAATAAAGACTCTAAATATTCAATATGTTACCCGACCGGTTTCTATATGATTGTTAGCGTTATTGTACCAATTGCAATTATTCTTGTGATAAATGTAACTTTGTTTATTTTGGTCATTTGTGCCATTTCCAAAGGTCCTGATGGCAAACTAAGATCAGCAGATGTCGACCTTATTGGAGCACAACTGCGGCTATCAGTGTTCTTATTTTTCTTACTTGGTCTGACTTGGATTTTTGGAATATTTTCATTTTCTAATAATTTACTATGGTCTTATCTTTTCTGTCTCACGTCTACGTTACAGGGATTTGTACTTTTTGTTTATTTTATTATTTGTGATTCTCAAACAAGAAACTTATGGGTAACCCTAATGAAACCACAATTTCGCTTAAATTCTTCAAGGGAGAGCATTACTAGTATGAGCAGTGACTAGATCATTATTTTAAAACAAGTGTGCTTCATTTATTTGTTAAGCCAATGTAATCAATAATTAGTTAATTTAGGTTACATTAAAATCTGACTTAAGTTTTTTAATAAAATTACATATTAGGTTAATTTTATAACAAATACATTTTGTTTTTAAGTGCCTGTGTGAATGTAAGTTTGTAAAACCCTTAAGTAGTGTAACAATAGGGGTATTTTGAAAAGCTAGACGCTTATAATTAAGTAAAAACCGTTAATGGTTTAAACATATTTTTAATATATTTAGTAGTTATGTTATAATACTATTGAGAAAAAAATGTTTTCTTTTCTATTTTTAATCATCAGTAATAACTCGTCGTATTTATTAGTCAGGATATGGGCAAAGAGTCTATGTACACTCTCATAATTTACAGTATGAGGTATTTGCAGTTTCTGGGGATGTACCTATTTAAATATAATATGGTATTGTTAAATATTTTACATTTTTATATTAGGTATTTGTAAAATAATTTTATTAAGTATGAGTAAGTTGTAAAATCGTGATGAAAAACAATAAATAAGTTTAAATACTATATAATAGTCTTAATTCTTTATTAGCCCACCTTAAAAAAGGAGAAGGTTCTCAATTTGAGTATATTTTTTATATGCTATCATATAACTTTTTGGTGAGTGGACCAATTCCGATGGTTCCTTTTTTATGATTAGTAATATATCTGATGATGTCTTATTTAAGTGATAAGTAGTTTTTGAGTTATTCACAATAATTATACTTTTCAGTGTATTTTATTATTTTTGTTAAAATATTTATTATTTGTAGTAAAATTCTTTTACTAAACGAACATTTTTTCCACATGAACAATGGTACACATTCTTCATAATTTCCTCACAAGCGTTTAATATTTACTAATATATTCTGAAAGATCATTGTCTAATAGCAAGAGACTTGGATCAGACACATCGGTGTGGTTCATATCAATGAACATGTGGAAAATATTTTCAATTACTTGTACGTATTATATAGAGATATTTTATCTTAAAATTTAGCATCCCTTCCAATTATTGTGAAATTATAATTCCTTATTGTCATAATAATAAATTCTTAAAAAAAACCTAATCAAACACAGTTCTGGCAAAGACACCAGGTGATAATGTGGAAATACTGATGAAGATGTGTCATATATATACCTGGGGAGACTTTGAGTAGGTCTAATGCAACTTCAAAATTTTCTTACTTTAATAGATACAGTTTTAATATAAACTAAATAAGAGGTAACTCCTAATTTAGTACGCGGGTATATCATATTAAATATTGCAAAAAAAAATATATATAAATATAATTTATTTGTCTAGTGGAAAACTAATGAAGTATGAAAAATTAATTTTTGATTGAATTAGTATACTAATTTAGTTATGTTTTCTACCAAAAATTAGGGTGAAGGAAAATCTGTATACATAATTTGATCCTTTTTGCATAAATGTTATGTTTGGATTATAATTTTGTATGGCAAATGAAGTTTGGACATAGTTCAACCTATATATTATATCTATTTTTTTAGCAAAGAAAATAACTTTATTATTATTATGAAACTACATGTAATTAAATATTATCAATATTATTGTTGCTCTTCCGCATAGAAGATATACGCCAACAATACACGTGTATATTTTGGAAAATTACCTTTTACAAAATTACAAATTAAACCAAAAATAATCATATAACTTTTGAATCATATATACAATTAATAATAGTATATAAATGTTTTTATAGTTTCGATTCAGATAGTATCAGGTATGTTACGAGATTTTGCAACATGTCACGACGATTTTAATTTAAAACCTCCCGATGGTGTTCTAAAGGAACACACTTTCACATGGCTCGGCTTTGCTCAATATTCACACGGTAAGTTAATTTATCTAGTAGGCTCTAACAATAAGAGATAATAAATTTAATTAAATATAATAATGTCGCATTGTAGAATTGTAACTCACGATAATAAGAAGTGGAAATTAGCAAAAATTTTATATAATTATATAAATTGTATATTTAAAAAAAAATATCGTAAAATATAAAAAAGATAATTTTTGATGTCTTTGGGTCCAAATTTTACTCAGGCAACAATTTATAATTATATTGTCGTTTACCTTGTCTGGTTAGAAAAGTGTAGCGTTGGATTCCCTTGCTTGGGGAACCCATGCAATTATTTTAAACGAATCGAACGTTTGGAATAAAATTACTTGCCTCGCTATACGTGTATGTGAATCGTTAAAATAAACAGATGTGTTGAAAGAATAACCAAATTTAGTCCAATACTAATAAAAATTTCAGTTACAACTGGCCTACCACATCACAGCAAAGCACCACGAGTGGTATTGATACATAAGCAATTTGCAGTAGGGACAGCTACAGATATGCTACGTTTGCCCAAAAATTATAAACTGTAAATATTTGATATATATTTTTTAATATTAATTTTAAATCAATAATATACTACTAAATATTTATATAAGGACTATATGTTATTGTTATTATGTTAGATATTTGTAAAAATATGAAATATTCTGTCTAAGAAAAATGTTCATATGTCCCCAGAGGAAAAATTATATTCGGAGACTATGAGCGTGATGAAGAGGAATGTGGTCTAACCCGTTCACAGATCAAAATGGGACTAAAGTGCCCTCGTGCTTATATTGAAATACCTCTTGTGGACATCACACCTCATCCTGAATATTCTAGGTACATATATAAATTGCAAATGAGAATAACATAATTATAAATAAACTACGCCTGTCGTGGCGCAGAGGCACAAGCGTGCGACTATAAACGCGACAGGTTGTGGGTTCGATTCCCACTCCAGGAAAAAAAATTTAGTACTAAAAATAGTATAAATAATAGTAAGTAAAATTTAGTATTTTCATATCTTGGGTTTGGTAACAAGGCAAAGCGCGGTGTTGAGTTCCGCCACTCAACACGCAATGCCTCAATTCGGCGGAAAGTGGGGAACGGAGTTGTTGAAAGAGAATGGAGTGTCTTAACACTAGGTTCTCTGGTTCCCTCTGCCTGCCCTGCTATATGCGGGTTACAGCGTGAAGTTAAAAAAAAAAGAAAAAAAAAATACTATACATAATTAGGCAAATACGTAATCCATAATTTTGTTTTATATTGCCTACAGATTCGGAGTGGGAGACAGTTTGGCGCTTATTAAGCTTTTGCGACCTGTTAAATCTAGTAAGACATTATAAGTAACCATCATCTATATGCAGACTTGAATGAAAAGTAATGTGGTGGCGTCGTCGTGGTGCGATTGTACAGAGTGGCTGTGGGTTAAAATCTCACACCATGAAGTATTTTTTTAAATGTGCTTACTCACCAGTTAGACATTACCCAGTTTCCTTCTGGACACTTTTTTATAAAAAATGAAATATTACACTGCATCCGTCACATGTGTCCGGAGTCGATGATACAATATTTTTACACGTGGAAAGTGACATGAAAAATGTACATATAGAATATAGATTGACACATTTCTTGTGCCTTACTGTCTTGTCATTATAAAATTACTATAGCGTATATCCTTACTAATATTATAAATGCGAAAGTAACTCTGTCTGTCTGTCTGTTACGCTTTCACGCCTAAGCCACTGAACCGATTTTGATGAAATTCGGTATGTTATGGCGAAAAAAATGATAGAGGGGGTTGAAATAGGGGATGAAAGTTTGTAAGGCAGTTTCTTATTGTCAAACATAAAATCATGTAAGATTGTTTAACTTTTTACAACTTCACCACATAAACGACTTAACCAATTTTGACAAAAAGTCTAGACCTTGGGAAAGACTATAGGATACTCCATATCATATCGCGCGATATAACCAAATTTCACGCGGGCGAAGCCGCGGGCGGAAAGCTAGTCCTCTATATATTTAAAAAATATTTTCAATACGTAAAGCCACTCATAGACATAATGTTTTGAAAGGTTTTAATTGATTTATATTATTTTTTTCTTAATGATTCATATAATTAAGGTGACGATTATCGCTGAATTTAAATTCTGAATGTCCGGTAGTCAGACACAAGGGATTTTTGAAGATCAAAATAATTATATATTTCAGGTTATATGATACCAATTTGTTTACCTTCTTTGAGTGAACGTGATAAGAAACGAAGAAATAAATTTGTTTTCATGGTTGATTATTTGAGCTGTACGTATATAATGGGAATTTGTAATCATTTAATATTTAATCGATTTAATTATTATTACTTTTTTTCCTGATCAGCTGTTCCAAGAGACTTTGATTCAGAGAAAATGGCAAAAAAATCTTTAAAAATGTACACTCACAAAGAATGTAGGAAGCATCGAATGCTATCGGTACGTTTGATTTGCATTGATAATTATAGGTAGGATTATAGCAATCTGTACAATGTATTGACTAATATAAAAAAAGTGATTAATTATTATGTATAATAGATAAAACTAACTGTTTTTTATTGATTAAAAACATCTTGTAGCGTCTAGGAAGCGAGGGTGTTACCCATGTGCTTTGTAGCTCAGGGTGCGGTATCCGATCCGGGGCACCACTTATCAGCCATGCTACTGAAGGAACATTTCAATTAATGGGTATAGCAGTTGGGGGTGCGCCCTGTACCCGCCGCTCTATGCGTCGACGACTTAATAGAGAACCCCCATTATATATAGACGTATACCCATATGTGACGTGGATAATGAATTACATAACTGCATTTGTGCTTCCGCGACCTTATCCAGAGAACTTTATGCTGATGGAAGGAGGATCAAGTATGTTTGCAGAATGTTTACACTAATGTAATAGAGCCACTTAGACGCCGTAGATTACGATTAATAAATTCTGATACAATTAATAGTCTGGTAAGAGTTGCTATAAGCACTCATGTTTTAAAAATTTGTAATTGTGTCTAAGGTATCATAATATAATAGTGTCTAGTTATAGTGATAAAAGTAAGTGGGCTTTATCACATATCTCATAGTCACAATCTCCACCTAGTTTGTGAATGGTTGAACGAAATTAATGTAATACTATGACAATATCTTTTTTTTAGGTATGGGTATTAAAAATGAATATTTAAGAGCTAGACGAAAACAAAAATCTGGCTGGCGAGCGCGTACATATGCAACTGGTGACTACTGTTTTAAAAGTTTAAAAAAACAGAGATCTACATTATTTTTTTATTCAGAGAAGTTTGAAGTTCATGCTAACCCTCCAGCCAAATTAAACATTATAATGAAGGTTAATGGTCCAAATTTAAAATTCTTGGTTCTTTCTCAAATTACTAGGTACTATCCTATTGGTATATTGCAGATCTCGGCGGGGATAGAGTGCACCATTGTGTGTGCTCGTATGCTGCTCCCAAACAGATTGACGATACCCACAATCCACGGCGTGGGCGGATACAACATTACAGTAATATTGAATACTATGTGGTTTCCATATACGTTTTATTTTTCCTTAGGGCTTAATGGAAAAAATACAACTGCTAGAGATTTTAACAACTGGATTGTGGAAAGATCACCTGGGTTTTGGTGATTATCATTTATTTAGTTTTATATTTTAAATGTTAAGTATAAAATAATTATAACATTAAATATATGAGTAAATGTGGCATTTCAAATTTATTCTTGATTCAAGTCTACTTTCATTGGATATACCTGTTGGATATTCCTTCACCTCTTACATTAAATATGTAGTCATAATTTATACTAGTTATATAATTCAGTTTATATTTTTTTGTATTGTACACCTGTATTATTACGAAACATTGATAGTGTTGCGAATAAACATATTTAAGCCACCCACATTCATATACAGTCTATTCAACTGTCATAGATATCATTTGTAAAGTCTATTTACCTTGACTTTAAATTATTTTTTAAGTAGATCATGCTCCTGGCAGTAGATTTAGCTTCGAAGGTTGTGATGGTTAGAAAATTTGACATATAATGTCAAAAAAATATGAACTTACAAAATATATTGTTTTAAGCTTGTCTAAAACATTACATAAGTAATACAAATACTGTATGAAAGGAATATTTTAATGTATAAAACCAAGTGTAATACGTACATACATACTTTAAGCAACTAAACTACTTAAATTAGGCAGACTCTACTGATATTGTATCTTCATCATTTAAACCTTTGTCGGAGTTGTCACCCGACGGAAAAGATGCGCTGGCTGGTACTTGTGGCTGTTGTGGAAACAATCCCGGCTGTTGATATTGTGGGATTTGTGGAAACGATGAGATTTGTTGGGGAGCTTGAGGAAATTGAGGAAACGATGGTCCCTGAGAGTTTCCAGGGAATAATGGGATCACTTGAGATCCCTGGGGCAATTGGGGAAATGATGGATTTTGCTGAGAACCCTGGGGAAATTGAGGAACTGATGGATTTTGCTGAGATCCCTGGGGAAATTGGGGCAATGATGGCTTTTCCTGAGACACCTGGGGAAACTGGGGCCCTATCGGGTTCTGATGCGGTAGCTGAGAAAACGGGGGGAACAATGGAATATGTGGGCTCTGAGGCCTTTGAGGAAAAGGTGGGATTTGCGGAGATCCTTGCGGAACTTGTGGATACCCAGGCATATTCTTTGTATCTAAAGAAGGTTGAGATGGTTGAGGTGAAAAAGATTGAGAACCTTGTTGATTAAGAGAATCTGCTGATTCAATCACTGCTGAATCTTCATCACCTGCTGGTTGTTCTACTGGTTGAGATGGTATGTTTTGTAACGGTGGTTGAATAGGTGCAATTGGAGCAGCAGGAAGAATGGGAGAAGCAGGAGCAAATGGAGCTACGGGTAGAGGGAAATATGAAGCGCCTACTATAGACTGAGCGGGATCATAACTTGGAATTGATATTTGGTAACTGAATTGGGGCTGATATCCAAACGGTGCTGACGGTATCTGATAATAACAAAAATTAACCATAATTAATTAATATACTCAGAAACAATAGTATAAAGCATATATATTTTTGACGTCTATAAAATAAAAACATTACTTAAGAGAATATTACGCACCGCATTTATGTATTGACTTGTAGAATAACCAAATCCTTTTATTTGTCCTGGTGTTATGGTTTTAAACTGGGATGCTGCGACTGGTATTGCACCCGGCCACGCTACAATCTCGCCAGCCGCAGCACTGGCGACCGCGCACATAAATAACACTAACACCTACAGAAACATATTTAATATTGTTAATTTTATAAATATTTAGCACCAAGAAAGTATAATATTCGTAAAATAAAAAAAATCAAATATTCATTTTAAATATTTGCCTCTGTGCAGCGTTGAATTTCGCTTGTAAAGATGCTAATATTCTTTTTAAGTGAAAAATAGACGATACAAAAGTTATATCTATATTATTAAAATGATTAAGTAAAAGTAAAAAAAATCCATATACAAATAATATATTGAAAGTATATTTGATGTTTTTTTATATATATTATTGCAGTAACAAATTATTTAATTTTATTGCGTACCTTCATGTCGGAGGCACTATACTTTAGAATACTGAGATGTATGTACTCGTTTTAATTCTTCGACCATTCTTTTATACCTGTCCGAGATCACCCACTTTAATCGTAGATAGAAATATACTAGATATGACTGTGAATTTGTATTCACAATGCGAACTTATATAACTTCTTTATAGATATATTCGGTATATTAATAAAAAGTTTAATAAATTAATTTCTTTTAAAAGTTTGTTATTTTATTTTTTATTTGTTTTATTAAAATAATAAGAATAAATTTTAATAAATTTGTCCCTAATGGGAGAATAAATTTGGATTTCATTCTTTTAAAATAATTTCAATAAAATAATTCCTTACTGTATGCGTTTTTGTTATTTAAAAGAAATAAATAATATATATTTAATTTCGTTTTAACGATTCTTCTAGGAGCTATGTTGAAAAAGGTTGCAAAATAAGTTTCTCATTTATTTATAGTTTTACAGCAGCCGTTGACTTCAATGATTAAGTTACACCAGTAATACCAAGTACTTTTTTGTAAAAACATTGCCCATCTGGACTATATTACTAGAAAAATCTATGTACTAATTCTAGTTCTCTCTAAAATTTAAAAATAATGTTTTACATAGATAACGTCATGGTAGAATTACAAAAGCACGAAAATTGTATTAACATGTAAGGAACTATAATATATAATTATAATTTATTTAATATATTTCAACTTATATATATATATATATATATATATATATATATATATATATATATATTACACATACAAAATATTTTAATTTATTTATCATTATATATTTTATAGCTTATTAATTCATATACACAATTATATACATACACACAAATATACATATATTTTCTTTTTTTAACTTCACGCTGTATCCCGCATATAGTAGGGTAGGCAGAGGGAACCTAGTGTTAAGGCACTCTGTTCTCTTGAAACAATTCTGTTCCCCACTTTCCGCCGAATTAAGGCATTGCGTGCTGAGTGGCGGAACTCAACGCCGCACTTTACATAAATAATGTATATAATTATTTACATAAATAATATTATAACGAATTTATATATTTTATTATAAATATTAATATTTAATTTATAATTTTATGTTACAACGACGAACGTGGACCAGACCAGCAGGCATAGTTACGTTAACATTATTCGCGACTACCGACATATTAATATTGTAAAAAACTAGTTACTCGCTTCTCGACTGCGCTCGATTGTCTCTTTGTTCCCGTAAATTATCCGTACAGTACTGTGATCGTCATTTATCTGTTTGTTCGTTCGTTATATTCATGTACATTGTTGTGATCGTGTGTCTTATCTTATATTTTACATAAAAAAACAAGGGGTGTTGAAATACAAGCCATATTAACCGTGAGTAGACATTTTAATTACCGTATAAACATACTAAAACATAATAACATATTTGTTTAATTTTGATTCAAAGCCCATAGTAATAAAAGAAATACACTCATCATCGGTTTTAATTATCATCAAGTTGTATAAAACAATATTGTGTTCAGTATTCTTTGTGTACATACAAAGAAAGTATAACACAATCCACTTATAAATACTTAAAAAAAACAATTGTTTTTAATATATATGTATAATTTGCAACAATTTATGATAAAAGAAATGTAATTTAATATTAAACTGCTAATTCTTTCTCTTGTCCAACGTCTGGGAAGAAGAACTCTGCAATTTTTTGTTTGTATAATGCAACCACCACCTTAGGCACATTTGGGTGAAAAGGATGTCTGCCACCAACATAAGAGTAATCCCAAAAATTCTTAAACAATTGAAGAAACACGCGGAGTTGTTTTACCTGTGGCATCTTCGATGCTTCCGTAAATTTACCTTCAAAAGAAAATTTATTTTGTAGTAATTTTGCGTGATAAATAAGAAATATTCGTTAAAAAAAATTAATAATTATTTATTACTTGCTCCACTACTTTGCCTCTTCACTCGAATTCTTGACTTGTTAGTCATTATGTCATTATAGTAAGTTTTATTTAAGTTGTTAAGATTTACTTTCATACTAGTGAATATTGTAACAGAAGCTTTGTTTTCATCCTGTAAAAATAAAAATTAAAATTTATGTATATGTACGGACATATTAATCATAGTATTTTCCACTTTGACCGAGCGGCAAATACGTAGATTATTCAATATTCTTTTAAAAATACCGAAAACTGGGACCATTGTAGCACAGTGAAAACACGTCAGACATTTAAGACAGACATTTAAGTAACAGTAAAAGTACAACATTTTAATTAAAAAATTAAATACGTATACGTATACTTCTTTTAACTATCTAAATATAACCAAAAACGATTAAATGTCATAGATTAATAACAAGGAACTGTTTACAACTGATAAGCAACGGGCAAAAATGTGATTTGCGCAACTTCCACGATGAATTAATGTTGAAATAAAAGAAAACAAATATGTTATTGAATAATTGTTATTCACAGACTTTAATGTACTCGTAGGTACACCCGTACTAATATAACGTATTTGACGTAAGAAAATATTTAAGACCGTTTTTTTATACATTTAGGTAGATATGTACATTTATTTTTTTAAGTTAAACCAGAAATATACAAATATCTATATATATTTCTGGTTTAACTGGTCACAATATCATCTTTCTAGTTAAACTAGTTTCGCACTCACAATCGTAAATATTGTAGTTAAATCGCAAATTAAAACTTCTTTGTTAATTCTGTATTTACCTTAGACGCAATGGACAAAGTATTTACGGCACTATAGCACCAAAAGCTAATAAATAATATGAAAAACATATTTAATATGTAGAGTAATAGTGATGTATTAATTTATTTTAAAATTAATGATCTAATCACAGTACAACAGTAAGATGCGTGTTCTTGTACTGAATGTATGAAGCTTAACACTAAATACCATATGTTTATTTTTGTCAATGTTGTTCATTTATAAATAAACAAATATGTTATACTGCTCTTGTTATTTTAATCGCGGATGATAGATTATGGAAAAATGACTCAACATAAACATACATTACTCTCATGCTCAGGAGATGCTGCTGAGCAATGTTTCGTTACACCCGACTACAATGCCCACAAATTTACAAAATATTTAATATTTTATTAAGCCAATTATATTGTGTGATGAATAAATCGTTAGTGTAATAATATGTCTTCATATTTATAATGTTCATTATTTTTTTACTAAATGAACGGACACTTGTAACGTACAAGGTATCTACCTTCTATCTATATATATCTTTTATCTATATATATCTATATATATTTATTGTGCGGCGTTGAATTTCGTTACATAAATACAATATATCATACATATCGTGAGTACACTTATTTTTCTAACATTGTTATTGAAGGTTCATATTGCTTGGATATATTATATTACGGCTATACCGACAATGTCCTTTCAAATCAACCGTAACGATTGTCATCCTATCGTATGCAAGGCTGCTCTAGATCTCATTCGATAGAGATCACCGACTGACATTTGCTACCAGTTGACTTCAGGTAGCACCCGTGACATTTCTGCACTAAACTTGTTCAAATTATAGCGCTACAAATACATTTAAATGTAGTAATAGCTGTTATACATTTTCAAATGTTCTTTAACATTAATTATGATATATAGTATATTTTATTTATTTTATTTACCATAATCTAAGTAACTTAAGTTTTCTTCTAGTTATTCTAGATAATAGAATATAGATTATAGATTTAATGCTATGATTGTCTTTATTTATAATTTTATTACTATTTTTTTATTACTTATTTCGAAATGGTTATATCATTGATGCAGACGCCTGTCGTGGCGCCTCCAGGAAATGTAAAATTTAGTATTTTCCTTTCTTGGGTTTGGTCACAAGGCAAAGCGCGACGTTGAGTTCCGCCATTCAACACGCAATGCCTCAATTCGGCGGAAAGTGGGGAACGGAATTGTTCAAAGAGAATGGAGTGTCTTAACACTAGGTTCTCAGGTTCCCTCTGTCTACCCTACTATATGCGGGATACAGCGTGAAGTTGAAAAAAAAAAAATGATGCATGGAGAGAGAGTGACCTATAGTGAGTCCTAAAATTCGTGAAAAAATAAAAAATATTTATTTGGATTTTAAAAAATATATGAAAATGAAAAATAATATTACATACATATATTATTTAATAAACTTTTAGGATTACACTATAATATATAACCTGATATTTTTAATGTAAGAAATCGCAAATAATGTTGGCCACTTACGAATGTATTTAAAAAGTTTACGTAATTTTGATAAGTCAATGTTTCGCGATGACACTTACTTGTACATAGAGTATGTAATATTATTGTATTTTTAAATAAGATTAGAGACTAGTAAAATGGTTTATTTTTATTATGACAATTACAAAATTGGACAAAATTTGTTCTTGTGATGAATGTGATATGTCAGGTAAATTACTATTGTTATATGAAATATTCTTCCAAAGTTTAAGCTCATGTATGACCACAAATAAACGGATATAAAATGTTCAACTAAATGCAACATCTTGTTTTTATAAGGATTCAATGACCGAGGCCGACCCATCCGTCCAGGCACAGGAGATCAAAAAACATAAAAAGAAATGTATGTATATGATAATAATGCTCATAAGCAATTTGGAAAAAATCTTGAAAATTGTTGGGTATTACTTTATTTTTAGTTTTATGTTGATTTCAATATATGTTTTATTTTTATTTTTACTGTAATATATTCTGTTTAGCTGCTGCATTTTTATGAGTTTAAATACATTGCATGTTGAGTGGTGGAACTCAATGCAACGCTTTGTCCAACTAAAATATAAATAAATAAATGAACCTCATCTATCAACAAAAATATTCAAACCGCCCCATAATGGCGTTAATCGAATTTAAAAAAAAACCAGATATTTCATAGTATTATATAAACAAGAATGTAGAAAAATATTATTGCTTGGAAATTTAGTAACCCTCTAGTAAGGTCTGGGGAAAGTGATAGGTAGATTTAGAGTGACGTAGCGCGCCCCCGCGGTCACGCAACGCGACTTCAGCGCACTGTAAGCAGTCGGCCGGCGGCCGCCGTGTGGCGCTGAGCTTGGGCGTACACAATAATTGCACTTTGTTTATTTACAATCTGTCACTATAAATCACCAAGAAAAGGACAACACATAGCACCGCATTTACGCACGTACGTTTCACAGTCGTTTCATGAATAAATTTAGTCGAAACATCACGCAATTCATACATGGTTCACGCATCCACACCGGGTGTTCGTGTTTTGGCCTACATTCGTGACAGAACTAACGTCTTGTTTATCGATAACAATGTTGTCTAGATTTAGTATTAACATATAATATCGTACAATACACATTACATGTTCTGTTAAATTTACTCTGTGTACAAATCAGGTGCTTTTGAACATAAATTACATTTTTACATCTTCTTTCTTTGAGCTTACTCTTCTTTTATTGCTTCAATTGCTCTGTTTACTTCTTTACATCAGCTTTACAATGTCTATATGCTATATTAGCTAGCTTAACGCTTTATGTAAAAAAGATAAATTTAAGGACAATAAAAAATAATAAAACAAATTTTACAATGTGTCTATTTTTTATTTTGTCAAAATTATATACATGTGCAATTGTGCATACACTAATATGTCTTATATTTATCTGAGTCCCTAAAATATCACTCAACGTTATTTCCAATATTATGAAATAGAATATATGATTTCTTCTGTAGCGTACCGCATGGCGGACGACGCGGCGGCTGATTGTCTCTTCGAGCGGCTACGCTTGCACCAGCAACGCGCGCCTGACTCTACAGAAGTAGCACGCGGCATCACAGCACGCATCAACTCTCGTCTCACATCACATGGTAAGATTTGCTAAGGTCCGCCTTTAAAATAATGAAAAACTCTTGTAAATGCAACTGTTTAACCGACGGGTTATGGCCTAAATCTCGTTCCGCGTGAAATCTCGTTTTTACTTGTTCCCGTAGGAATTTTGAGAAATCCTTTCTTAATGCTCCTCTACACTTCCTAAGGATATTAATTCTATATACAAAGAAACAACTACGTAAAATTCCTATTTTGCCTTCACAGGCATTGTAATAATTCTACATTGTGTAATGATTCAATACGTAAATAATTGGGAATAGTATGACAGAAAAGACGGATAGTTGTAAGTTCAATGCTTATTCAGAAGAATGCTTAAATATAAAAATATTCTCATTTCCTTCTACAACATTGATTATCACCGCTGATACAATATCAAAATAAAGAATGAATGAAGAATAAAGCGTCATGCAAGGAAAACCTAGCGTTAAACCAGATTCTCTCTGCCAATCGCTAGTGAGTAGTGGTAATAGTAAATCGTATAAATATTGGCTAAAAGTTCAAACATACTCGAAACATATTCGCACAAGGCAATCTATTGTTATTCATAGCTGTTACTAGGCCACGATCAGTAAACTGGCTGTGTAAAAAAATAACATACAATAATTTGCCGATTTGGAAAGGCATTAAGCAATGACATACGTTGAACAAATATAAACTGCAACTGTGTTTTTAATGTAAAAGATAAATAGATGCCGTCGTGACGCAATTCGGAATCCCGCTCGAAGGAATGTTATATTTAAGAATAGTTGGTGCCCTTCCTTTGCGGGCTTTATGACTCTTGGCGTACTACTTTCATGTATCACCTGTTAACATTTAAAAATGGGCTTTCTGTATTGTCTACTTTCCATGTTGAAAGGTGGTCTTACGGTACCAGAAAAATAAAAACAATTTAAAAAACCATTCCCGGTATGGAAATTGAACTCACAGCACATCATGGGGACTCGCTCTCACTACGCCAACACGGCAATGATTTTAATTTGTCATTGAAACCACCAAACCACCAAACCATGCTGACCATACTGAACAACTATTGCCAATACGCTATTTACTCATTTCTTATAGTTTAGCTGATCATATTATAGATCTTCAACAGATTTTCCAGATCTTCAACCCTCCAACAATTTTCACTAAAGTATCATTTCCTTATATGTTATAGTTTAACTGATGTAACCTCTTTAATTGTTATCATATATATGCCAACGTAAAATGTTTATTAAGTTAAATATTTTTTCCAAGCCGACATTTCTTTATTCTCATAGAGAAGCTGTATTTCTTATGATCCTTCTTTAGTAGATCCAGATCTTTAATTTTCATATGTCATCGGAATGCGCATCACGCTGAACAACTTTTGTTAAAGTCGCAATTAATTACAAATAAAATATATTAATATCTCCTCTTTACCTATTCTACCAAACGTATGATTAGAAAAAACGAACGAATTTAAGAACAGTAAAAGGCGTGTTGAAATACATTATTTTAAAATATTCTGTTGTTTCTTAAACAGATTTATACATCCGATAAAATAGTTTCACTTAATATAGTGTAATTCATATGATTTTTAACACACAATTCTAATTCCAGTATGATCCGTTTACAAAATTACTAATTAAATTAACTGTTTATATTTTGGAAACACTAAATAATATTTAAAATACTAAATATCTGTAAATAGTCTGTGAAATTTCAAAATGTAAGAGTTAATTTAATGACAGCAATATAAATTGCGTGACCTTGTCATAGCGTCACTGATTTAAATACTAGCTCGGAAATCTATAAAAATGTTTACCTTGCACTCGTCAGTGCTAAATGCCTGAATTGTCTCGATATGAAATGAACACTTGTTATAAACGATATCATGTAATATCGTCAGCTATCTACATAACATAACTTACATAATTTAATTAAAAGGTTTATTTATAATATTATGAATACGATGGACGGATGGATACTTATTAGTAAGAGTAACGCAAGAACTACAAAATGGATCTAAATGAAACTTTACAGTGATATAGCATGTGTATCAGAATAATAGAACAGCTCATAGGCCACAATTTATGACGATTTTATTTAAATTGGGCATTATGTAACGATAAGTATCTAGTTTTACATATTTCGTAATTAGAATTAGGAAATTTACCTGAAAATTTAACAAATGAATATTGGCTTTTTTTTTTCATTCACGCTGTATCCCGCATATAGCAGGGTAGGCAAAGGGAACCAGAGAACCTAGTGCTAAGACACTCCATTCTCTTTCAACAAATTCGTTCCCCACTTCCCGCCCCGCCGAATTGAGGCATTGCGTGTTGAGTGGCGGAACTCAACGCCGCGCTTAATTTGGCTTATGAATATCAAAATATTGCCTACACAAATATATAAATTAATATTTATAAAGGTAATATTTAGATTTTGAATCCTTTTGCTAACAACGTGATGTGCAATTGCTCAATAAACCTACATATCGTAGGGCATACACTCTGAACAGTCTTTTTATACACTTCATTTGTGTTTATCCAAATGTTTCTATGTGAGTTAGGATCTATAAATCTGTTATTAGCTATCACCAGCACAATATGAAACTCGTAAAATTCTGTCGGAAGTTACAAAGCGTAAAACCCAGTAACGCGTTATTTATACCAAATGCCGTCATTACCAATAAGCGCCAAATGTTTTGAATCAAAGAACAAATTATCGTAGTAATTCTAACAAATTACTATGTATCAAATATTCAAAACTGACGTATCAAATAACTCTTAATAACATTACACATATTAATATTCTTACTATATTATAAAACATTATTTATAGATTTTATCACAGATATCTTTCACTTTTTGAAACAAACTTTACAATCCTTGTGATTTGAAACTGGATGAAACAGAAAGTCGACACTAAAAAGAGAGACAGTCACATATGTACATCAATAAAATTTACCTTTTAACGTTTTTATTTAGCCTGCGAAACAGTGAGATAATATATTCATAGAGTGTTTTTTAATACCCGTAATTTAATATGCGGACATTAATTGCAAGTAAATCCGCTGACGCAACATGTACTCTGCTTTAGCAACGTATATCACTTTATACAAAAGTGATAAAAGACGTGGTAGTGTTGGTAATATTTCTTTATCCTATTAAATATATTTCTAACGCATTATAAGAATAAATACCTTCTATGGGACAAAAGTTTTGCTTTACATCCAATGATTTTACGTTACGTATTGTAATATCTAACTATATATAGACCATCGTGGCGCAGCGCAACTGCGTCTGACTTTGAGCGCGATTGGTTATGGGTTCGATTCCTATTCCCGGACTCCATTATATTTAAATTTCATTTCCCTGCATTGGTAATACACTATATACGAGTCTCGGATTCGGGCAAAAAGGAAGAACGAGGTGTATTGAGTCTAGGTTTTATCTCACTACCTCATTTAGTAGGATAAAGCGTAAATCTGAAAAAAAAATATATAATATGATACCCAATTAAGTTAACTTCAGTCGATCTCAATCAATATAATGTTTTTATTACTCTATCCTTGATTTATATCATTCTCCCGAAAGTTTATCGTGCCGTAAATGGACTGTATACTTCTTTTTACATTGAGTAGATATTATTTTTTGCTCACTGTAAAAAGACTACTACTTTATAGTAAGTATAATTATTATCTATAGATCATAGACAGATTCTGCTGACTACACACAGTTGCAGATTGTATGCGATACGATTTATCATGAGGTTCTCTTTATATATCTTTTGCCAGGGAGACGAGTGGTCGTGACAATAAAATATAAGACTTCGTACATTCTACAAGATTCACATTGGCATTTAATTATAGATCCGTAATCCAATAAGTACGATAAGCCAACTGGGAACATTAGACTTGAACACAGCTAACATTAAATTCAACATATTACGACGGGTTAGGCGGCATCTTCAGTGTCAACTGTTACTTATAAAATAATATATTTTATTTGTGTTCCTTGTTTACATTGTACTATTCTTTATTCAAATATTTTTAGGTAGGTATATGTATAGATATAAATATCTGTTATACTAAAATATAATAAAAATTTTCACTTTCACCTTTAAATTTTCACCGTATGCCCAATGCCCAATTCCTCCGAATCCAAATCCGGATTTTTAAGAATTTTTATCTAATGTAAACTTCAGAAATATATCAAATAAGAATGTTTGCTTCTCTTAGCTGGCAATGTACGGCTGATTATTCTGATAATTCAGACAAAATGCAATGTTTTTTTACAATAACATTTACCGCATAAAGTTACAGTTCACGTTATTTGGCATTTCGCCCAACGTACCTTCGTCAATGTCTTTCACTATGAAGAAAATCTCTCAAGAGTGTTAATAGAGGTATACTCATGGAACTACGAACGTACTAATCGCTAATTTGCATTCTTTTTAAAGAACTACTTATATCTGCCAGTTTTCGATGCGTGGGACGAGCATGATAGAAGCGCTCAAAATAATTAATTACCTTAGCTATAAAGAAAAATTAATATGTGTAATAGTAAATTATTTTATCCTGTCTGTATTACATATTTTAATATAAGAAAAAAAAAAGTTTTACGGTTATCTTTGTCTGTTTTCCGTATCCTACGTAGTATGTTAACAAAACGTAATTATAAATTATCATCCCAAACTTTATTCATATAAAAGGACGAAATAGCAATTTAACCAAAGTGCTTAATTTGTCTAGACCAATATAAATATTAAAAAAAATCCCTCATAAATTGTAAAGATAACTTATGTACAGTGCTACAATGGACCATTTTATATTGCAAAAGAATTCACAACTAAATCGCGTTAGACTTTGTGGGCGGCGGGGATCACTTACCATCAGGTGACCCGAACGCTCGTTTGCCTTGTCCTTTCCATAAAAAAAAAAAAAAGAGGTTATCAACAATATAAAAAAACTTCAATAGAGGTAGTAAGATGTCAACAGTAGTAGGTACCTAATAATTGATACATTTAATGAGCTCGAGACATTGATTAATTATAAAGTTATTTACACACAAATAACGTTTCTATCTCTAAAGAGATTGCAAGACTACTATTTAGTTAAATTCTAAATTAATTCTTCTAAATAAAACTTTTTAAATAGAAAATGTTGCACTAAGCGTTATAAATATACCTTTTTACGATTATGGCAATCGCGTGACTCTCTAACTGTGTTTTTTTCTACGCTTGAGATAAAGAACTTACAAGAACGTTATGCGTACATGTTTATTTAAATTAAGCTTTTAATTTTTTTACGTAAATCACTTATTAGGTTGGGTTATTACTATAAGATTTTTTTCTTCTTTCTTCTATTCTTTAAAATAAAAAAAGATAATTCTAATTTTGGAATATGGGTTTATTTTTGTATGTTTTTAAAGTTTTGTATTAAAAAATGAGTAAATAATAATTTAACACGAAAGTTTTACCACGTGAAATATTACAACTTGTATTGCCATTACCAAACCTCAAACTCGTAACAAAGTTAGACAACCATTTGGATAAAGTTTTCGCGTGATTACCAACAGTTCATAAGTTTGAATGGGCTGGGTATCACTCAGAGTTTTTTCGCTTAGCGTAGCTGAATGACTCTATTATCGTTTATAAGGTATTCTTAGATTTGATTACGATAATTTTACTATATAAAAATTACAGGGCAACTTGGTAACTGGCACAGAGCAGATACTATTACTAAATGAGCCTAATAAGTTTCATGTTAATAGAATGTAAAATTATATGAAACTAGCTTTCCGCCCGCGGCTTCGCCCGCATGGAATTCGGTTATATCGCGCGACATGGTAAGGAGTAGCCTATAGTCTTTCCCAAGGTCTAGACAATTTGTCAATTTTTTTTTTTGCGATGAAAAGTATCCTATGTCCTTTCCCAACTTTAGTTCTATCTTCATACCGAAATTCATCAAAATCGGTTCAGTGGCTTAGGCGTGAAAGCGTAACAGACAGACAGACAGAGTCACTTTCGCATTTATAATATTAGTAAGGATGACTATGTTTCGTAAATAATGATAATTTTTTATGTTATAGATTAAATATTTCCCGTAATTGTATTACAAATTGCTATGATTTTTTTTATACTATAACAAAATATTATATTGCAAAAAGTTGACGATGAAGAATATAATAATTGTGGAAATACTAATTGTCATTTCTTAATGTCAAATAAATCATCCTTTATTTTGAATTCGTTTTAAAAAAATTCCGTTTGTTTTTGTTTATGCTATCTTTATTATGAATTTACTTTAATATGTTTGTACAAACAGATTTTGTTTGTTTGTGCATACAAATCTATCTGACAGACAGCTAAGCTTACAAATACATTGTTTTAAATATGCCATGCGAAGAGAAACCGTTAAGATTTTTGATATAAATAACCTCCTAATTGAATGACCATTAAATAACTCACACCTTACATGCGTTAGTTATAGAAATTGCTATGCAAAGCGACATTGATGTCTGCAATAAGGCGATATACCTAAATATTGTTAAGCTTAAATTTTAAATTTCTTTACAATTTATATAGCGATAAACATTCTCAAAGTTAACTAAGGAAGTGTCATTGCAGGTGTATAGCGTGTTCTACGGTCGTACATACTGTTAGTTATTCAAACTCGCCCCGTGCCCTCTCCAAGTGTTACCATTAATTCATACCTTATCGGAAATTCCTCATTACTTACATTACAATAAGTACTGACTGTGCCAGGGTGTTGCTACCCAACTACTACCATGACGTCATGTTATACTAATAGACTCATATATATACTTATACGAATATTTCGTATGTAGCTTTTGTTATATTTTAACATAGTAGTGCTATTTTTTGCTAATAAAACTTTTCCCCCTTATATAAGAATAGGTAATTGTATTTCTCTTTGTCTTCTCCTTGTTATTATGTGCTTAATTATTAAAGTATATTATTTCTTAAATATGTATAATAAATTATTAATTAAAAAAGTTAAAGAATTCACACCAGAAACAATTCACAATCGCTCGAACGAAACATAAGCCTTGACACTTGCTTAGATATGTATAATAATTGTCGTATTACATTACAAAAAAAAAATAGAGATATTAAATTTCTTCTATTATTTATATTTTTAGTCATAAGAATAGATAGGCGAAATGATACCATTGTGACGCAGTGGGATAGTGTTTGGTTTTACACGCAATGCAGTTCCTTACAACAATAATGTTTTTATGTGTTTATATTCTTTCTTCCAAACACGCATTGTCCCTAAAATAAGCCAAAATGGTGTGATAAAAATATTTCTTTTTTTTTTAACTTCACGCTGTATCCCACACATAGCAGGGTAGGCAAAGGGAACTAGAGAACCTAGTGTTAAGACACTCCGTTCTCTTACAACAATTCCGTTCCCCACTTTCCGCCAAATTGAGGCATTGCGTGTTGAGTGGCGGAACTCAACGCCGCGCTTTGCCTTGTTACCAAACCCAGGAAAATGAAAATACTAACATTTCCTGGAGTGGGAACCGAACCCACAACCTGTCGCGTTTACACGCACGCTTGTTGCACGCTTGTGCCTCTGCGCCACGACAGACGCCATAAAAATAATACTATATACGTATTTTCTTTCTCCTGCTTTATCTAGAAATTTGTATACAGTAGAGAATAGTATCATCCTACATGCACCTTTAGTGAAAATATTTGTTGCACTGTACTATCAATTTAGAATCTTGGCGTTCATTCACGCTGTCAATCATTGTGAGTATATAAGGTGAAATAAAAAACAATACAGGTAACATTGAAGGTAGAATTGTAGCATTAGACTTATCATTCGCCAAGTTTTCCGAATAAAGCACATTAGACAACCCTTAAATTCGGCATAAATAACTAACGAAAATCTAACAATTTTGTGATCATCACTAGATGATCCTTTTATCCATTTCTAACAATAATTACAAATGATTAAAAAGAATTATTTTGTACTTAATTTTTTATTTCGTTATTTTTTTTACATTTATAGTAAAATAAAATCGATACCGCGCCAAATAAAATAATAAAGAATTAATTGAGTTACTGACAGACAAAAGACAGTTTTTTTAACTTCACGCTATAACCCGCATATAGCAGGGTAGGCAGAGGGAAGTGAACAGGCAGAGGTAGGAGAACCTAGTGTTAAGACACTCCATTCTCTTTCAACAATTCCGTTCCCCACTTTCCGCCGAAAGTACTAAGTTCCATTCCAATATAGGAAAGTACTAAGAGAGAATTTCTGAAATCCTCAAGACAAAGGAAAGACGAGATTTTACGTTTTACAGAAACTATGGAAGATATCAAATCCTATACTTACTCAGATAATGTTATGAAAATATTTTGTTGTCTAGCGTGCAAAGTTTAAAAAAAATGGACCGCAGATATGAGTCAAAATAACGTAGTAAGCGTATATTGATAAATAGATATAGATAAAAGTAAAAGCGAGTTAGGAAAAGATTTTGCTACCTAATTGTAATATATCTATAAAGCATGTTCTTTTCACTTAAAAGCGTATAAATATAGTTTATAATAGAAGTATTGTTGACAAAACGAATTATGTTACTTTTTAATCTATCTCGACTTTTGCCGTTCTATTTATACATGCTAAACATAAATCAAGACTCTCCTTGACATTGGTGTAGACTTCAGACCGCGAACCGTTTGTTGTGCTTTTTATAACCGTGGCTAACAGATTATATGAACTAACATTTTAATCGTTTTTAATTTCATACTTCATTATAAGACATTACGAGTCAAAAAATCATCTGAAATAATTCTTTTTAGTGTTGTTAATATTTTATTAATATTACCGATACAATATTTTAATTTCTTTTTTTTTTAACTTCACGCTTTATCCCCATATAGCGGGGTAGGCAGAGGGAACCAGAGAACCTAGTGTTAAGACTCTCCATTCTCTTTCAACATTTCCGTACGTACGTTACGTATTTAATAATATGTTTTTAATATATCTCCAACAAATTTTCATGACAATTTATGTTATAACTTTTACAATGTAAAGCAAAAATAAGCTTGCTGTTGTAAAAAAACACTGATCGATAAACAGAATTATTTTAAATAATATTTTCTGATAACCACTACATACAACCTAACAGAATGTCACACTTATTTGAATATATCCTAAAAACAAAGTACAGACGTTAAATAAAAATGATAAACACAAAAAAATAAACTAAATAAATACATAAAAATTAAATTTATCTCTCGATTATATAGTCATTACAATTATTTCTGTGCCAAATCGGTTCGGTAACCTCATAACAACAAATGACAGTTGTCCATAGAATATATAAGAAAACAATTATGAATTTCACTCACTTGATAAAATAAAACGTATAATAATATTTGTCATTATTTTTGAAAACAGTTCTAATGATCTGATAAAAGTAGAAATGTCCACCATATTGTTGTTGGCAACTGTTCCTGTACAATATTATGATGGTCGCTTTCCGGAACGGCACATATGACCTGTACTAATTCATCAAGAGCACATAATTTATTACTGTTTTTGCTGATATATAAATTAAACAACTTTCTATTTTATAAGATAAATCATATAAAACAGTGATCTGTCTAACAATCTCTTTTATACAAATTATATATTTTTCAAAGACTAAAAAACATATTCGTACATGCATGAAATTTTAAATTATTAATTACTTTGTTTACATCTAAATTGATCTTGACGGCATCTGGATTATTGTATGTACCTACGTATAACGTATGTGAAATCATTAGTGGACGTCCGATGCCAAATTCGTTTTTGTTACCATGACATTAGCGAAATTTCTTAGCTTAGACTAATAAAGCAATATTCCTGTAATAAATAGACATTTATTCTTTACTTAAATATTATATTATACTCTATTATTTAAATATTGTTTTAGAAATGGATACTAAATAATTTACTAGATATCATAGGAATATAACAATAATTTTATTAATTTAGAAAAATATTTGAGAATTTGTGGGAAGGAAGGTAATGGGACAAATCGACTACTGTAGTTCTTTAGCGTCAGTGGGGCCTCAGGTCGCAACGGTGACGTCAGGACGCGTGCCGCGCTGGCCCTACGCCAGCAGCGACTAAGTACCTTGTGATTGTCATCACTACTCCACTACCCTGGTTTTTCTTACACAATAACGTCCTAGTATAAATCCATGTTTATTTTAGGAAATCGCAATGTGAGAAAACGCAAAAATCATATACGCACGAAAATGAATTAAGTTCAGTTCAGTTCTTTAATTACGACGCTCACGAAAATAAGAAATAACGTACCAATAGTAATAAAGGACTTTCTTGTTTACTGTTAAAAACGGGCGCGGCGGTAAATTTAAATGACAATCCTTTTTAAAAAAACGTCCTCAAAGTAAAAACAACACCATAAAAATAAGTTCTCCTCGTAATCTTTACTGTGAGCCACTCCAAAACAGAGTTGAATCATTGCCTATTTTCCAATATTTTTGAATTGGAAAAGGCAACGATAAGTGCTAACTGATTGAACCATAACGGTATTCGATAGTAATATGATAAACCAAACTGACATATTTTATTGTAATTTATTAGATCAAGAGTAATAAGTAAATACAATAAAAATATTGGTTCAATTTACGTCAGGAGCCACTTATTTACAAAGCTGCAGTCTATAAAACGACTTTAAAGACCACTTGTAGGCCTTCATTGGTACATGGCTGTTGACATAATAAAGAATCTTGCGGAAGCCATACAGACGGCTGGAAACGCCCGAGGCCATCTTTATAATATGTTCCAGACACATTTTAAATTTATACATTAGATCTTTTATGTGATCCTTGAAGTTATTACTACTATACTAATGTTAAAATATTTTTTTTATATTGTTATAGATAAACATATACGACAAAGCACTCTAGACAAGCTATGGAACAAACAATTCGGTGCGATTCAAATGTTACTGACAATTCTAGAGGTGAGAATCTATTTATATTGAAAACAATGTTGATAAGTTTTACTAAAATAATTAATGTTTGTTGCTGAATAGAACTCAAGAGATATGGCAACTTTAACTTACATTACGTCCATATTACGAGAAGCTTTGTGTTTAAAACAAGGAAAAGGAAAAAAATGTTCAGGTAAAAAATATTTAATTTCTCTTATATGTGAGATATAGTAAGGAAATTTTAACAGATAATATATCTATATTTATATTATGAAATGAATTAATTAGTAGCTAGTGAAGCAGCAGGGATTAAGAAAAAAGAAAATAAAAAGACAGGCAAAGAGAATAAGGTTCCTGTCGCGAAAAAGGGTATGTCACGGTGTGACGCTTTAAAGATTGCTGTATAACACGCTTTGTAAACAAAAGTAAACCAAGAAAATAATGAAGCACCATACTAAGCTTATATTTTCTTAAAGTTTTAAAAAGCACTTTATATATGAGTGTGGATATTTGTTGTACATATTTGGATCGACACTAATAGTTCACTGCTAACAACTCTACCATGTCCTTCAATATAAACATGTGTGTATCGCCTAATGATATTTTAACAAATAGCATCCCAAAACTAATGACATTGGACTACTTAAAACAGCACATATTGCATCACGATATTTAAGTAATTGATCTGTCAAATACGAATTTACGTAACAGAGCGCAGAGGAGTGAAATTATTATAAAATATTTACTTCATGTTTATAAACGTACAGTTTATTTATATTATTTATACTATTTTGTCCTTAAAAATTAAGCACCACTTCTGAATTTTAGCAAACAATATCGCAAGACAACAATGTTCTCAACACTTCATTTCATTAAATGGTACTCAGATCGTAATTCGAACTCTGCTAGCTACTCATAGTAAAAGAGACAGCAGTGTAAGCACGGAACTGATGTTACAAGACTTAATTTGGATACTAGCAGCACTTGCGCCTAAAGGTACATATTGCATAAATTAAATCCCTGAAAAATTATACAGACTCCACATACAAAATAACTTATTCAAAAATAAAACTACAACTCAGTAGGCCCCTATATTTTGAATTTTAAAAAATATAATAAATAAATCTTGAGGGACAAAAAGTACTAAACGATCCTCTTAATACTTTCTTCAAAAATAATTATACCACATATATGTGTATTATCCTTTTTTTCATTCAACTATCTCTAGATAACGCATAATATAATCGATATAAAATTAAAAAAGTGTTAAATTTTCTTATTCTATTTAATTTTTGATGACAGAATTTTAAATAATATATTTTGAAAATGAATATAATTTCAGATCCGAAATTCGCTATGAAACTCAGAATGTTGGGCTGCGTTAGGACAATTCATCTAATTTTAAAAGGCCACTATACAGATAATAAGTTAATATTCCCTTTATTAGTCATTATGAAGCAGCTTGCAAAAAACGGTGTGTAATTTGTGAATATTTTTTCTTATTATTTGTATGTTGAATGTGTATTTTAGTTCCGTCCAATGTTTTTGTTTTACAGCTGTTACAACGTCTATTTTGATACGAGACGGTGTAATCACAACGTACGAGAGAATATTAGTAAGTCTTGGCTTCATCCCCACCGCCAGGCTCCGGCTGTGTCTCGACGCTATCGATTACTTCAGTAAAAACAGTAAAGTTGACGTTTTATTACAACTTTTTTATTACACTTTCTGATTTGTTGATACTGTTATTTTTGTCATTTTATTTAATTTATCCTGTTTAATGTTTTTTTTTTTTTTAATTTACAATTAAATGAACTAAATCATTTTATTACTTACTTTAATATAAAAGCACTCAAGAATCATTCCAATCCAGAAATATTCATATAAAGAAAGATCTTAAGTTTCTGCACTATTTAAGTGTGGTATGTTCACAAATCTTTAAATCACTATATGAATAGGGTTGACAGATTGACCTTACTGCACATTTAGTAATATTTTAAATAACATTAACATTTCCTATGTTATATTTATAAATCATATTTGAATAAAATCCAATCTGACAATCCTGACGAAATAAATGTTCTTCGTTTCACCTATGCATAACTCATGCAGAGGTATGCTGCATGCAGATCGTGAAGACAGGGCTCTGTAGCGTTCTTCTCAGGGT
The DNA here is from genome assembly GCA_033558755.1 of Philaethria dido. Lineage (NCBI taxonomy): Eukaryota > Metazoa > Arthropoda > Insecta > Lepidoptera > Nymphalidae > Philaethria > Philaethria dido. The sequence continues at coordinate 153,376 of JAKGSA010000139.1, forward strand.
GTTTGACCGCTGGGATCGCTACGAAGGTCGCATGAGGCTCAAGATTTGCGCACACATTCTTCAAACTTTACAACACCTTTGCAATATAAGTATGTGCACTTATTAATAGATTATAAATAAATGTTTTTAATTCTAAAAAATATCCATGTGTATGAATGGCTCGATATTTAGCTGCGTTGTTCTAAATAGTATAAATTTTATGTCGTTATTCTTTTTTTATAGAATACATGATTATCATTGAAAATAAAGTACCGACTTCTAATTTTATTATTTTAGAGACCGGTCGTCGTGCTTTATGTACAAAAAAACACGTACAAACCCTTCATAGATTTTGTTCACAATGTCCGGACGAAATTGAATTTGACGGACTTTTAGCGCGAGTATGCTCCGTCATTACCCTGTGTCTAAAACATCAAGCTCTACCAGTACCAGCATCTAGCCCTGCATCATTCAACCTCAATCCAATATTGAAAAGTATGTTCAACTATTACTTAATTAATTATAAAAAGAAAATATTTATTTCTTCCAGGGACTAAGTTTTAAAATCCTGAGTAATTTTCAATTATCTTTTTATTGCATTTTTTGGCCATCGTGGCATCGTGTGGGTTCTATACTCGTCTGGGGCAATAATATTATTTAATTTATTTTTATTTAACGGCTCTAGTAAGACAAAGCGCGACGTTGAATTTCACCAATCAAAACTCAATATTTCAAATTGAGACGGATAGTGGAGAACGGAGTGCCTTGCCACTAGGTTCTCTCTGCTTACCATACTATGGTTTAATAAATAAAAAGCGTGAAGTTGCTCAAATATTTTATATCAGTTCAGACATAAAAGTAGAAGGGGAAAATGTATTTGTGACTCCGTCATTTTTAAATTTTATCAGATATACACCAAATTTAAATATCTAATGTTAATAATTCAATAATCCCCCATTTAATAGAAATTATTTATTACCTACCTATTTTTATATTTATTTACATTAATAAGGAAATTAAATTATGATCCTATATTTCCAGACACCAACACAATATGGCCTTGCCATGAAGACGATGACGCAAATTCGGACTCTAAAACAATAAATTCTGATATAGAGGATGATGATGGGCCTGATAGTGATATTGAAGGCACAGATGAGTTCCAGGACGTAGAACTAGAAGAAAATGAAATTAAAACTAGTGACGACATAGGAAAAGCTCCTGTTAAGAGAGGAGAAAGCTTACAAAGTACATTATGGTTTAACCCAAATGAGAGAGATATAGAAGACTTGAAAAAGTTAGTTTATTGTTAAACTACTTAAATAATATAAAACTTTGATCTTTAATATGTTTAACACATTGATATCCACTATTTGTGATGTACCAACAACAGTTGTGATAACTACAATCTAGATGTCACTATTATAGTGTATAATTTTTATTAAATTCCAATTATTATAACAAACAATTATTTATTTACAGATATTGTGTTTATTTTAAAGAATTTGGTTCCTATAACAAGCAAATAAGGCAAGTTAAAAGTAGATCAAACTCCCGAGGGTCAATTTTAGATGATACATTTGCGCCTCTCAACAGCCGCAACCAAGCCTCCCCGTCATCTCTCTCCCTGTCTACATTTTTGTGTAATGCGGATTATGAAAATGCCTTAGGCTCACAAACATTTTCATTTCTTCAAGGATTTCATAAAATACACGAAACCTCTTGTAAGTACTTACTGATTACTTTAATAATTAAATAAATAAATATATATATATAT
>JAKGSA010000139.1:155232-201741 GCA_033558755.1 Philaethria dido
TATAAATATATATATATATATATATTAAATTTTAAACACAATATTGATAAAGTACATTTTCCCAAACTGTAGTTGCGTTAAAAAATAATTTTGATTTATTGTAGGTAGCCATTAAAAATCTATGGCCTATTCATTCCGTTATCTACTTACAGTCCTAACAAAAAGTGCGCATCGAGTGCCTATATTAAAAATATATTCATAATGGAATAAATGGAACTTGATCCGACAATCATCAAAGATCTCAATAGTTTCACGTCAAAATCTTATTGCTTTTTAAAAATATAAATTTAATAGCTACACTAAGACATTGCATTTGATACAATTGTTTATTAATGCAATGGTTCTCGTAAATATAATAAGAAATATTAAAAAGATCACTCAATGAAGTAATATTTTTGTTACAGCATCTATATCGTGTTCTTCCTTAAAAATACACAAAGATATATCAAAATATATATCTTTCGCAACAGTTTACTCAACCATATCATCCAGAGTTAAAAGTATAATACCGTTTGTCAAAGTAGCTTATCCTGACATGACAGGCGGACAGGGCTCCATACAACCGGAACCTTTAAATAAAATGGAGCGAACCGCTTGCAGGTAAATTTAGCAAATGCTTTAGTATGGTATTTTTATTACTCTTAGTTTTCCTCCATTGTTGAATTTTTAAAGGAGAAAATATATATTGAAAAATAAAAATTTTTTCAATATATATTTTTTGAAATTTATCCTTTACAATGAATAAGCATTCAATTTTTACTGGTCGAATTTCTACTTCGAGTACTTTATTTTGTTGGTTGGTTATTTAAACCAACAAACAAAACTTAAAATTAGAACGTCCTAAGCTATCATCATTTATATACCTAAGTAAATGACTGTATATCTTTTATATCTAAGACTGTTCCTATATTTTTAAATTGTATTTATTATACATAATAAGGCAAAATTAAACTATAAAAAATTCGCAGAACCAAATTGTTAGCCTGTGTGGAACGTGCAATAAATCCTGAAGCTTATATGAACGAAATTGTATATGACTTAGACGCGCTTTGCAGTACTAGTAGCACAACGGAATCCTCGGCGCAGAAAAGGTATTTGGCTTTTTTATTTCTTGTAAAATTACTCAAAATTTAACACGTCAAAGATTTCTAGACTTTTTTTTAAATATATAAATATTAAAAAATAGCTTCGATATTCGATATCTTCGATATTCTTTAATAGAGTTCTACTGTTAAGCTTAAAAATTATAAATGTATTTTTGTATAATAGTGGAACAATTAATATCTTAATATTAATCACATTAAAAATATATTTTCAGCCAAAGCAGTGATAGTGTATTGCTGAACAATACTGACGAACAGGAAATTACAAAAGTGAACACCTTCTCATCACGTTTAAACTTTGAATCGAGATTTGAGTCGGGGAATCTTAGAAAAGCAATTCAGGTAAGTAATTTATTAATATGGACAATTACAACTTTTTTTTTATTTTTATTTTAGGAAGCCAACATTGTATACAATGTTTTATCTTTCGTACATAATACAATTTAAATATATTGAAATGGTAGACTAAACACCACATCACCACCACGCACCATCAACAAACAGTTGTTTCGAAATTTACATTATCCTTGTATAAAATGTTAACTATCTATTAAAAACTTTCGCAAAATACAGTAAACAATAAAATTGATCTATGTTAAAGAGTGTTTGTCGAAAAAATATTTAAAAAAAATCTGTGTATGTATAAAAAACTATTATCTAAAAAGTAAAAATAACAACTATTAATATTAATATTTTAAAAACAGTGAAACACTGACTGAAATTAACAAAAAAACGCCTGTCGTGACGCAGAGGCACAAGCGTGCGACTGTAAACGCGACAGGTTGTGGGTTCGATTCCCACTCCAGGAAATGTAAAATTTAGTATTTTCATTTCTTGGGTTTGGTAACATGGCAAAGCGCGGCGTTGAGTTCCGCCACTCAACACGCAATGCCTCAATTTGGCGGAAAGTGGGGAACGGAAATGTTGAAAAAGAATGGAATGACTTAACACTATATTCTCTGGTTCCCTCTGCCTACCCCGCTATATACGGGATACAGCGTGAAGTTAAAAAAAAAATTTACAAAAAAAAGGGTTCTATATTAGAAACTATTTGTTAAGAGATATAAGTCAACAGTAGATATACTTTGAATTAAAATTGATTAAATGTGTTTAATTCAAAATAAATAACAACACTTAACCGCTGATTTGATTTTAAATTTGAAAGATATATTAATTTTTCTTTTGAATGTTTTTCCGAATACTTAAAAATATTTAACCATGTCCGCGTCTTTGAACTAAATAACAAGTGTATCTTGAGAGTATAGAGTTTCATATGGCCCTTTTATTTATATTTACTTTTATATGTTAATAATTTTATCTGAAATAAAAAATAATATCGGTACAAATAAGTATGTTAAAATAAATATAAGTATAATTTGGCATGTAAAAGTAATAGATATAACATTTATACGTAAAGAGAATTACCTCAAGAAACACGTTTATTACTTTTTTAATAAATGACGGGTCATTCAATTTCGACAGTGGCTGTACTTTGGCTTATGCTATAGAGGTCCATAAATTTTAAAAAAGTGAGCTCTATTATTATAATTAAAAAAAAAACGATAGCTTTCGAAACATTTTCGATAAGTAAAATCTTTAATATAGCATTTACTTTTATTTTACAGGTAGGCCCAAGAGAGTATGAATTAATTTTAATGCCAGACGTGAACTCCACAAAACGCCACCAGTGGTTCTACTTCGAAGTGCGCAACATGCAACAGGGTCGTCCATACATCTTTAATATTGTCAATTGTGAGAAATCTGATAGCCAGTTCAATTTCGGAATGAAGCCTGTTATGTATTCTGTGAAAGAAGCCGTTCTTGGAAGGCCGGGTAATTAAAAAAATCATTTCGTATTGTAGTCGGTAAAAAGCTCACACCAACGTCTGCCATATTGTTTTTCTTGAAAATATAAATTGTTTATACAATTACATACATGGACATTACATTTAAATTTAAATGCAAGCTGATAATTTGAATATGTAAATATATATAATACATAAGTATGTATGTATGCTTACTTACACAATAATATTGTACTGTACGAAAGTGCCTTGATAGTTTCTTTAATATATATAAATGGCTTCATAAAATGGTAAATATGTAACTTTTTTATACATGATGTTCTTTAAATACGCTTATATTGTACTTATATAAATAGTATAATTCACAAATTGTTAAAAAGAATAACGAATAATTAAAATAATAGCCTATGAATTTATATAATAAATAATTATAAATAATTATTTATTATATAATGCCTCAATTCGGCGGAAAGTGGGGAACGGAATTGTTGGAAGAGAATGGAGTGTCTTAACACTAGGTTCTCTGGGTCCCTCTGCCTACCCTGCTATAAGCGGGTTACAGCGTGAAGTTAAAAAAATATATATATAAATCCTTTATATTGAATTTAAAATAGAACATATGTGTTTTGCTGTATATCCACAATATGCCGTTTTAAAATTATTTTTGCTCCATTGAAGCAAAACCGTATACAATGTACATACTTCAGATTTTATTTAATTTAATTTTTTATATTATACAAGAAATCTTCATTTGCAATTAATATTTTCAGGTTGGATCCGAACTGGGTCGGAAATATGTTACTACCGCAACAGTTACCATTACGCAAATCAAAAAAGCAATAAATGCTACCTCACGGTCACCTTTAATATCGAGTTCCCGCACACCAACGACGTCTGCTACATCGCGTACCACTTCCCGTTTACGTACTCTATGATGATGGTGAGTTTCATTAAATTCTAAGTAATCATTGAGGTACAGCTTTTTATATTCGATAATTATGTATGCCTATGCTGTTTCCAAGTTACTATGCTTTAATACCTATAACAGTTATTTCTCATTATTTACTTTTCTTTACAGTTATCACTCAGGTTTTATTATAAATTATGAAATATATATACTTATAATTCATATATGTATGTGTTTATATTTAATTTTTGTGATAGTGCCAGAGTTAAGCTTTGTACGGTTTTATTGCAGACAAGGATATGGCAGTGGAGCGCTCAACTACCTGTAAACACATATTTTCGTGCAGAACCTCTTTGTTACTCCTTAAACAATAATGAAGTACCTCTATTGACGATCTCAGCTGAAGATAGTCCCTCTAATCCAATAGTGGTATGTAAATAGATTTAAAAGCGTTATTGTTTTATAATAACATTTTCCGTTTTAACGTAGAAGCTCTTTTAATTGAACCTATATATCCTCTAAGGGATTAACGGTGAACTATTGGAAAACTTTGTCTTAACATATACCAGAATACTCGATGCACAAAAAATTAATAATCACCAAATAATATTGCTTAAGAATTTAAAAAAAAATTAAATTATGTAAAAAAATATACACTTTCGTGATTTTTCTACTCTTTGTCGATTTTACTTTACTTATTATGAATTTATTATTTTAAAAAATTATACACATGCTACGTTCTGCAGGACAGGGATATAGTGTTCCTATCAGCGCGAGTCCACCCCGGCGAGAGCAACGCATCGTGGGTGATGGACGGCACTCTGGCATGTTTGCTCGCCGCCACCACAATCGCCGCGGCTTTGCGTGCCAAGTACGTGTTCAAGATAGTGCCTATGCTCAATGTTGAAGGAGTTATTAATGGATGGTAAGTGCTCTTGCTTTACTAAGTGTGAATATATTAAAAAAAACGTTTTATGCCCACGCTGTGTACAAACACCTGTCGTGGCGCAGAGGCACAAGCATGCGACTGTAAACGCGACAGGCTGTGGGTTCAATTCCCACTCCAGGTAATAGAATTTTTCATTTCCTGGGTTTGGTAACAAGGCAAAGCGCGGCGTTGAGTTCTGCCACTCAGCACGCAATGTCTCAATTCGGCGAAAAGTGGGGAACGGAGTGTCTTAACACTAAGTTCCCTCTGTCTACCCTGCTATATACGGGATACAGCGTGAAGCTATGTATGTGGAGATCAAATAAAACAACTTCATTTATTATTCACGTTTATTAACTTCACCACATGTATTGTTTAAATTCACCAGTTCTAACTTAAGCTACTTAACTAGTTACGTCACATATACACTATCTTAAATCACTATACCGAATGATATGTCCAGAATTCGATTCGAAAATTTTCTTAATGATATCAATATATATTATGGTTATCGTGATAATACCAGAGATCGGACAAAACGGTTACATTCATCTTGCAAAGTCTAGGTACCTATATATCATAGAATATTCGTTGCAATATCCGAAGACGTAGGCAAGTCGTATGATACGAGTCGCCAGCACCTTCACTACTATAAATTATTGCCCAAATGATACTCACAGAATCCCACCACTCATCTTTAGGTATAAACTAAAACTAAAGTACATTAATCTCATTTACATTAACGTAATAAACATAAACGAAGCGTTATCACCCTCATAAGCAAATACCAAGCTTTACACACAATTGCTTTGAAATGAATATGAAATACCGAATAATACTTTTGGTAGTACATAAATCTAAATGTCACGGTATATAATATGATCGTGACCGTCGAGTCGGACACTAATAGGCGGGGGGTGCCAGCATGCCGCTGGCATGGACGGAATGCTCGGTGGCGTCCGGCTCGGCGGTGGAGGGTGAGTCTTCGGAAGCGGGAGCATCGCGAGCCTCTTGGGACAGGTACGCTGCAGGATCGTCACCCGCCATGCCTTCATCGGCCTCGTAAGGTCCCTGAGTAGGCTCCTCTTTTGGCTCCTGCTCCGGCTCCTTAGCGTGAGCATCAGCAGCTCGAGAGTAGTGGGAGTCGATTTGAGGTGGAGACTTGAGCAGCGCGCTTGTCTTAAGATGTGGTGATTGAAGACCATCAAGAGAAGACGGACGCATCTTGCCGATAAGATCATTGAGAGTGAAGTGCGTCGGCAGGTGCTCGGAGCGCGGGGGCGGTGGCGACGACGACGTGAGTGGGTGTGCAGTCGTCGTGGTCGTCATCGACAGCGGCTTCCTGATAGGCCGGGAAAACATGAACTGTCGCATTAGGGAATCACCTCAGATTACTCACAATAGCCGCATATTATATTTATGTGACTAATATGGAGTTAATGTGCAATATATTTATCAAAGAAAAGTTGTTTTACAGGAGATACCAAGCAAAGCCCCCTTCACCCACCCACCAAATATTTTCGTTAATTTTGAAAAATGTTACAATATCGTATATTATATTAGTAATATTATACTATGCCAATTTCGCTGGGTGTAGGGCTCTTGTTTGGTGGTTGGGCTGACGCAGAGACCTTATCCCACGGGCGAACCGAATACGCGCTTTGAATACATTTATTTTTATTTTTTGTTAGAAACACAAATATTGAAATATTTAGTGCTACAACAGATCTACTAGTATTACTTAAATACAATGTCGTCAAAGGGACACGTTTGTAATAAGTAATGAAATTTAAGCTGTGCATATTTAAAGAGATTTGAAGAAGATTTAAGAGCGCGTGGCAAGTCGGGGAGCGGGCCTCCGGAGACGGTTGGCATCTCACCTGGCATTACCCCTGCGCCGAAGAGACGGGGATGGATCCGTAGTTGTAGTAGTAGCAGCGCGTTTGTTCACAAATAAAATCTTTGATTTCTCCACAGTGCTGAGGCTCCCAGTGGAATGATGGTGCCTTTAACGCCACACACCCATTTGTCATCACATGCTCAGTTCTGGAAAACAGACTATTTTTTATGCAAAGCAGTTAAATTATATATCATTTCGTCATAATAAATACGAGAATTTGTTTCAAAAAGAAAAAAAAACATATAATGACTGTGTTATCTACGTACCCATGTCTGGCAGTGCGTTGAGGAGCAGTGCTACCTTGAGGCACATCTAGGGGATCCATGCTGTCGTCAGCATGCTGGCTTGGAGCATCGAGTGTCATGCGACGCATGTAATTGAAAGTTGCGTTGAAAGGCAACCCTGTGCTCATCCACAAGTACATGTCAGTACCAAGATTGTTTCCAGAAGTCCAGAAATCGTACTTGTTGTAACCTGCAATATTTTATATACGTTCATTTACGAACATTATTTAGATAAATGATAAGCAATTTAATATCTTCATTAGCTTATCAAATACAATAAGTAGTTATTAGGAAAACTCAACTTGAAAATCAATAGTTAGGCTAGATAGATAGATATAAAAAAAATCCTCGATGAAAGAATTCGAGGACTAAAATATAAGCATGTAAATATTTATTATATAAATTAACTAACCTGCATTAGTTAAATAGGTTGTAATTGAATCCGCCTTTTCTTTTGTTTCAAAAGATGCCAGTTGTAATCCTAGGGATCTAAATAAACAAAAAACAATTAATTAATAGAGAACTAAACCGTTGTTTAAAAATGAGAATGGATTGTTTTACTGGAAAAATAGTGAGGAAATACGAGTTTTAATAATTTCGAAACTGCACGTATACTTCTCATATTTATTGTATATATCTTGTTTCACGCCTCTCCTTCTTGCATATGTGCACAATATTTTAAAGTATGATTAAAACATTCACACATTTACTTATAGTATTTTTACATAAAAAAAAAATAACCAAAAGTATGGAATAAAGACCTAAACGTAAGTGCCGCGTGAACTTGCATAGAACCTCACGCGGAGCCAGTTTAGCAAGCAGCAATTTATCCGCAAAACACTCGTTTTGGCCTTGCTACGACGAGTCCACATTCCACAAGCATCCCAGGACTCTTAAGAGATTAAAAACCTTAGTGAAGTCCCGTATTGGTCACCTACCTTATTTAGTCACCTTTTTTACAGAAAGTACTACTTACTTCCTTTATAATGAGAAACCAGTTTATCTTTCTTTTTCAAGACTCAACTTTGGTGAGTTTATTAATTTGATAATTAAAATTAAAATATTCGCGGTTGGGGACTTCTTACGTTTATAAGTATAAAACGTTATAGGATGCTTTCACATAATTTATACACACCCTACTTCTTTCATTGCAAGAGAAAGAATGTATTGAATACAAAAGCATTCGACACACGTAAAAACCGCTCGCGCTGAATTAAAATGTAATATATTATACTCTAGTTGAATTAATTAGACAGGGCTGCGAAACGATTGTTTTTCCCATTGTGGTATCTTGGAACACATCGACATATTTTAGCTCCATAACTGTTTCATAATTTTTTTATTACATATCAAATGTTTTCGAACGCTATACAATTTTCAACTGTATTTTTCTAACAATTTATATTATCCTCCTTATTCATGTATAGTAAAATAAAATAGAAGCGTCCCTAGCCTGTACCGTTAACCAATTCTACTCTTTCCACTAAATTAGACGAAGCTCAGCGCGACAAGCAGTTTGCATTATCCACGGTACGGAGTCTCACTCCATGCATGACACTAGTCAAGATTGGTACCTTCGTTACGCTTATCGCACGTATAAGCCTACTTGCAATACCTACACTTTCATAATATATCCTACGTTGCATTTATTTGTTAAACTCGATGTTTCCTAATCTACTATTTACAAATTAGAACTACTGATACTACAACATGTATATAAATAATTAGTTCAGGATACAGCCTCAACTAAAGGACATCGTGACCGAGCATTGAGGCAAATAACCTTTTAGTAGTGTAAGCGTGCACATAGAAAAATCAGTATCGTAGGTTGGCCATTAAAACGGTTCCTGTTTTTGTATTTTTTTAATAGTATTCCCAATAAAATCTCTACTTAGGACTTGGTGTGTAAAAATAATCTAGTGAAGCTGGAAAATATTTTTATTTCTGATTCATGAACTGAACGTTACACCTTTGTTCTTGAAAAATATTTTTGTAACTCGGGAACCGTGGGAGCGGTGGCACAATAAAACCTCACGTTCTTTGTCCGTATTTAATAGTGGGAAAGGCTTGCGGAAGTAGCTCACCAAAGTGCCCATATTGTTCTCAAGTTTTCCCAGAATCAATAACGGTAATGCAAATGTCCCTTTACTTCCTGATCGTCTCGTGAGCCTTCTTAGCGCACTGGGGTGGCTTGTTAACGCCCAGTCGAACGTTCTTATAGCAGTACAACAGTTAAGATAAGGCGGATAAGCATTCCAAGTCACGACACAACTATTATATCCATCGAACGTGCCAGGAGAAATATGATACGATTACAGCAGAACTATGAGAGTGTGTCATTGTAAAGTATCTCGATGGTCGATTCGATGCGCTATAAAGCTAGCATTGAGAAATAGTCTTACCTGCAATACTGATAAGCGAGGAAATAGTTGAGCTCGGGGCTGTAGGGATTCATTCTTGATATAAAGTACTGAACGCCATCGAGCTGTATAGTCGTTATCCTTTGAGCTGAAACAATATTTTATGAATATTATATTATTTTACGAAACTTTATACACTTTGAAACGAATACAAAATCAAAGATAAACGTTTCTAAAATAATTCTATTTCTTATTTCTATCATAATTTAGTGCAATAATAAAACCTCCAATAACATAATATTAATATTAATGGTTTATTTCTTACAATAAAAAAATGTGAAAAATCAACACACCCCACCCATTTGAACCCAACTGCTAACCCTTCTTTTTTCTGGATCTTGATTTTTACATGGCTTTTTTTTTGCACGCAGTAAGACTATTTGTTTTTTTTTCTAATGACGGCGGAGAACTGCTTTCGCAGGCTATAGTCACATAACTAACGCAGATAAACAAAATACTACATTTTGTGTATTTTAATATTTCGTCATAAGTATTTAAATTAGGGAGAATAGTCGTTAAAACAACTTTAAATCGTTATTTATCCTAACCTGTTACTTAATATGGAAAATTAAGAAAGGAAGGTAAAATTAATTTTTAATACATTTAGTGACGCAAGGTCAAGGCGAATTGATTGACGTAAGTATCATCAGAATCGGTCAATGCGTTTGGTCTCTATAAAGTTACATAGGAACAAACATACATAGACTGGTAAACTCATTACCCTCCTCTGCGTAGCACAGTCAGGTAAAAATACAGTAGCAAAAAAGCACACACCATGCTTCATGAATTTTGAAGACGAAACAAAACATCTTGCGTTGCTAACAAAAACAAGAAATAAAATATCTATTTCTTTAAATATTTTAAAATGTTATTCTCGCATTTAGGATTGTAAACTAATAATAATTAATAACATATAGAAATCTCTTGGACAGCATCCAAGCTTTCCATCTATTTTAGCTGCACGTTCTCATCGTAACAAATCGAATTTCTTATATTTTGTGTAAAGATTAATTTATTTACAAGCAATTTTAAAATTCTTTATAATTTTAAAAAACATTTGTTTCCCATGGGCAGACTACATCATTTTACACTATATGTATAAAGTATTATACAAATAAAGCAAGAATTATAAAATAGTTTTATAGTCATATGGAATAATAAGCACATTCTCACGAAGGTTTACGGTCATTACACCATTCAAAGTGCATTGTCATTCACTTTAGACTCTACCCGCACACTCGACTTATTTTTAATGTAATGTCGCCATTATTGTTGGTCTCATCCTCTCTTTGCTTCAAACTCAGCCATCAAGTTCACAGAATATAATAAAATGAGTTTCTCATAAATAAACACGGTAAATGCTTTATTTTAAACCAACATATTAAATTAGAAAATAAAACAGTAATTGTTGTTTTTAAATTATATTAAACTTTTGTTTATATTGTATAGTAGCTTACTGTAGTATTATGTATAAAGTTAATTAAATGCATCCTGCGCCAAGTCGATACGCAGATGAAATGGACGCGGAAGGTAATCTGCATCCGTCTCATTTGCATACCGCTAGCTTGTATAATCATTAAGTTCAGCGAATAGATAATGCCTAGATGAATATCTTCAATATATGCATATGTTTATAACACATTTTGTTAGAGATGGGTGGTAGAATTATATAAAAAAGTATTAAGAGTGTAGGCCTCTAATATTCAACTAACTGTTAAAGAAAAATATATATATAAAAAATATATATATATATATAACGTAAATTTCATATTAAATTTCATAAATTATAAAAGGATAAATGATATTTTAATAATTTATCGAGCTATGATAGGACATAGATGAAGGACATTGTAGTACAAACTAAGTACTCATATGTACTTATTTTAAGCTACAATCATCTTAAAGTGTTTTGTTAAAGCATAAAAATGTTGGTATCCCATCCGCCAAGTTTTACTCGTCTGTCTCCTCAGAATCCATGCATAATGCAACCTCATGCATATACAACGTCGCGTGTTTATCACGTCATTCTTTTTACCTTCTCACGACAATTTTCTGACGTAATGGTCTTCTGCAGAATCGAATTTTAAGGATCTTTTAATGATTTTTACATTTTAAGTGAAGTTTTGATTTTTTACGTTTTTTGATTTCAATATCCAGTTTGATTGTTTCTCCGCTTCTACGTAGTATTGCTGAATCACTAATCGTGTAACAGTAGGTACTTTTTTTATGAATTAATATAGATTTTGCATCCTGCATCAATTTTAATGTCGATTATAACATGAAATTCATTCTAGACAATACGCTCGTTCATTTATGATGATTAATGCCGTATGACTTAGATGGTGCTGGTTTTGACGTATGAGGGAGTATGAAACTAGGACGCAGGTCACGTCTCTAAGAGGTCGCAAGGCGCATACTGATGCGACACCGCCGCCCCCGGACACGCACACTGCACCTACCAGGATGCAACTGTCACTGTGATCTAAACTCTGTTTATGGCACTATAATTTACCTTGCCACTTTCTTTCGTGATGTTTATACATATTTTTAAAAAATACATATTTTAATTCTGAACATTATTATTTTTCAATTTTAACTTTTTGATTTCTCTGTTGATTTGTTTTCACTTGGTAACAAGACATAAGTGCCAGGTGAATGTACTCCCCTCCGCATGGATATCCGTTCGCTCATCCAGCGGCGTGTACCGGACGCGCTACTAACGGACCTTTGCCCAAAACCATGCACTTCGCAAGTGACGCATCGCAGAATATTGTAAGAAATTAAAGCAATAGTCCTACATAAAACATTTTTATGTTACACATTGTCGTCAACGTTGCCTAATAAGATTTGTAAGCTTAATAACGTATATTGTATATATTGTGTACTATATATCAAAATAAAATAAATACAATCAAAAAGCCTGAAATATGATTTTTGGAATGAAAAGGTATTCCACGTTCTACAACGAAATAAATATTTAGTTAGCCTAAATTCCACATTATTGTCTGTACCTATAGGGTAATAAATAATTCATGATCAAACCGTTTTGTTTAAACAATGTACAAGTTTCCACGACATCGGATCCTAAGTTCCGGTGTTGGCCTATAAAAGTGACGACGCTCAAAATTCATGTAATACTCTTGAATGAATGGGAGGAAATTGTAGTTATTATACTGGGTACTTGGGATTCCGTCACGAGAATTTGTAAACGAATACAAATGAGATTGTACCAGGTTATTGTTTAAATTTTGAATACAAAACATGTCGTTGGATAAATTCTGAACAAATTGTACTTCATTTGTCGATTAAACATTGGAACTGCAATCCGATCGGAATTATTTACTTACAATTAGCTCTTCTTACAATTGCCGCTTTTGTGACTGAAAGATGCAAATTAGTATAATCATATGTACCATACCATACAACTCGGGGTCGGAGCCACAACACTCACGTTTACAGACATGCGCTGTCCCATTGCGCCACGATGACTTTTACTCTAATTTAGACAGTAAAAAATTGTAGAATTTACGTAATACATTCCACTAGCGAAATAAAACCACAGTTTTATTGTTTCACTCGTAGAGGGTGTTTATAATAGGTTGTTACGCTGCACGGCTTCCACATATGGAAAACATTAGCATCAGCATCGTGGCTACATATACTTACTTCAAATAATTTATTCACAAGTAGTCCTAAAAATATCACATAGTGATCTATATGATATTTTTTAGGACGCAACTTTCTTTATAATAAATGTAATTAAATAACTATTATGCATAATTTTATCGTCAAACTATTGTAATATAATATTATTATTTATTTATTTTCTTTAATGTATTATTTTAAACAGAAGAAACTTCCCTACAGACTATTGAGAGTAATATGATTTTTATATTTATTAATTTTAATGTTCAGAATATTGGCGAAAACAACGGTTTCTATTTTCGATATATAAAATACACGCTATTGAGGCAATAGTTATTGACAAAGCAGGCAAACATCGTGACGCATCGCCTTAGTTAAAAAGTACAACGTACTTAGAGAAAAATGTTAACTTATACATTTTTTATCAAAAAAGAATGCCTCGCTGGTTCTAACCGTTGGTGGGATCCGAGTAAATTGAAAATATAAATATTGCATTAAAAGTACATTACGTATTATGTGTTTTAGCTTTGATAATTAATTATACTGAGCTAGTTGTGATTCAAAGGTACATGACCGATGCAAGAAACTTGAGCTCTAAAAATAGTACTCTTAGTTGTAGCCATACACAACTACTTTTGCAACGGTCGTGACTCTACATCGTGTAATCGTTTCCATAAAAAATAAACTTGCCATATGATGGCATCAACCTATTAAAATGTAACAACATTTAGTATTTACAAATCGTTTCTTTAGCACTATCGTAAGTGATAGGTTACTAAATACATATAAAAATTTAAGTAGTCGGCGGCGCCTATATAGTGCATGTAAGCATTGCATCGTGATCGCACCACGCCGCAAGCGGCGCTTGAGCGTGTGTGTAACCCTGCATTGCATTACATGATTGCATAATGCAAACCAGTCGCTCTCGTATCGGTCGCAATATCTCGCCCTCGCCGACTGAGTTACGTTACCGCCAAGTACAAGGGCAAGGTAGCCGCCATTTCACGGCCATAACGGAGATATGAGATAGGGATACTTTTTGTTCTTACTTAAATGTCTTTAACAATAGAAATATGTTGGCTATTATTATAATTTTTAAAACAGTCACACTCTTTTTATAAAATACTTCTTGTTATAAAAAAGTGTACCACATTATGTTATTCATCATATTCGTCTCATGTGATTGATATTTCATTATATAGATCTATGTTCGCACTGACTGCATGTGAAACTTAACATGTTAAATGCGCCCTTTTGCATTCAATGTTAAAACTTAGAAATGAACAAAATTACTGTAGTTAAGCAACCGCGAATTGCCGTAATAAAAATTGCAATTTAGAGCTCTATCAAATGTTTGATTGATCCCATCCGTGGGAAAATTGATCGGATTGTTTGCGGTCAGATAACGATCGAAACACAAAAAAGGGATCGAGTTAATGGGGTACGAACGTGCAGAAGACGAATTCAAGGACGCCTACGCTCGCGCCCTCGCCGCGCTCGCCCTCACGTTGGAATGCACCAGCTGTACTATTTTTAGTCATCAAAACCCGATGCCGACCCGAACTTGCCAAACAAGGCAAACAATTGTTCGCGGTCGCTAATGCCCTACCAGGTAACGAAGTAACAAACATACACGCGTATCTTACATGAAGCATATATATATAGATTTCCTGAAAATAAGTGGAAATATTAAAACTATGTAAAGATTATATAAACGTAAGAAATACCTACCTGTATACCAGTAACATTAATTTATATTAGCACACACAGGAAAATGAAATCCTCCTAGTTTAACCGCAGAAAAACTTTGAAAAAAAAAATTCTCGTAATAAAACCTGATATACCTTTTAAGAAATAAAAAGTATTGGAGTCCCGAAATTTGATATAATCACCATCTGCCGTAAGCCAAACAGGAATTTAGATGAAAAAGTAGAAGGATCACAATAAATAAAATTTAAGACCAAACGGCATGGAAACATTAAAGCTAATCCAATTTTATGTTTTCTTCAAGCTAAGCATTGGAATAGTCATTTTATAAATACAAATTTATGGTGTTAAATATTTCTAAGCTTTTTACAATATATTAGGATTTTTTTTTTTTAACTTCACGCTGTAACCCGCATATCTGCTATATGCGGGTTACAGAGGAGTAGGCAGAGGGAACCAGAGAACCTAGTGTTAAGACACTCCATTCTCTTTAATTGTATTCGTATTACACCACTGGCGTGAATATACCTGATGGTCTTTTTTGTGTTCTATACATATTTTCATATTTTATATTTTCATATTTGCATATTACATATTTTCAATATATGCTTATATATGTATGTATTGAAAAAATACAGATTTTATTTAATTGTACATTATATAGCAAGTTATTCTTGTTTCCATGTTGCTTGTATATGACTGTGCAAAGATGCAGTGGAAATGTAAATGTCTGTAATAGCTCGCATTTATATAAAAGCTATTTTCTTGCATTAAGCGTTAGCTAACATTACGACATTTCTGCATAATAGAGTCTGTAATTACACTATGGAATGCTAATATAGAAGACACAACTCAGTATGACGGACTTGAAATCGTCGTACAAAGTGTACCCACACTACAATTAACAGCCTTAAAAAGCATCGCCTTAGGTGAAGTCATAAAAATATCACTACCGCATCATTTGCAAGACCGGTAGTAGAACTGCAGTCTATCTATCGGAGACGTATACAGATAAAGTGTAATTTTATTCCTAAGAAACTGCAAAATTACGTGGCTATCTTAAGAGACTATCTGCTGGCCATTGAACTCACACCTGTCGTAGTTCTTCCTCGACCCCTGCTTTTTTTCCAACAAAACTTCCGTTCCACAGTTTTTGCTGCCATGTCGATAACCTGTCTAACACCGCGGATACGCCTCATTAACAAAATCGCACAC
Organism: Philaethria dido; assembly: GCA_033558755.1. Classification (NCBI taxonomy): domain Eukaryota; kingdom Metazoa; phylum Arthropoda; class Insecta; order Lepidoptera; family Nymphalidae; genus Philaethria; species Philaethria dido. The sequence goes on from JAKGSA010000139.1 coordinate 171,147, forward strand.
AGCAATGTTGATTTGTATAATTTGTTTGATTCTCAAGGACTTATACTTATTCACGAAGTAATCTTGACGATGTAATGCTCTTTATTCCAATAAAACATTAATCGCGAGTATTGGGGCCATTGACTCTTACAATTTTGTTCCAAGGCATGACGACCATTATCTTTGCGTTTATACTATCATAAAAAGTCAATAAGCGCACCTTTTTGTAGTGGCATCCAAAGTAATTTAAAGTATAGCACAACAAACCAAAATGCTTTTTGCTTAATACTATCAGTTTTAAAGAAGAACTAACTTAATATAAAGCAAGATAGTATCTATTGTACTTAATAAGTACTTGACTTATTCTGTTGATTTATTTTTACGTATTGAGTTTTTCTTTATTTCGAATTAAATTTGTTTGATTCGAAATATGTCTTTTTTTTTTAACTTCACGCTTTATCCGCATATAGCGGGGTAGGCAGAGGGAACCAGAGAATGTGATGTTTTCGATTATTTTAATTTCGTGAGATCTTTTAAGTGACATAATAATTTTAAAACTAAATAAGAAGGATTAGGGATGACTTAACTATACATGAATAACGTAACGATTAAGGTTAAAAAAGATGTTTCCTATTATGCAACCAGACGAATGAATGTGTACATTTCATAAAAAAAATTTCAACGTCCCAACCTACTACCTTCGAATGCAACCAAACATGTCTAAGATTCCCGATAATGCTGTTAAAAATATTTACTCTTTGTTTTTGTAGTAAATACACCTAGTTTTATATTCAGCAGCGTAGGCAGGGAGAAACTAGTGTCAAGACACTCCGTTCTCCATTTTCTGCCCGATTTTGAGTGGTGAAACTCAACCCCGCATTTTTTCTTAGAACGAAACGATAAAAATAAAAATATTTTAAATATAATAATTTCTCCGAGTGGGGATCGAACCAACAACCAAAGGGCATTGCCAGCTAGGCACTGTCCTATTGCGCCACGCTGGTCTCGCTAATTTAACCAATTATTTACTGTTAAATAAGACATCTGATGATGACATTTTGCTACTATAAATATAACTCTTGTCATTAACGGTTTATCGCTAAGTTGCTCGTAATTCAACAAAAAACAACAACAAAACGTCGCGCCGGTAAATAGATCTATCGGACTTGATTAAGTAATCTTTGGTCGTCGTTTTCTGTTTTTAGAATAAATTAAACTGTCCATAAAAGTTCTTATATAAAAGTTATATATTCTACTTCTATAAAATATTTATACTTATTATACAGAACGTTATGTGTATAACGTAAGTTATGTCAGAATTTTATTTTTAACCAATTTTTAGTTCAAGAAGGTCGTTAAATTTCTTGATCCTCCTCATCTTTTATTTTAGATATTATATATTTTTAGTGATATTAATCAACAAGTAACAATAATACACGAAGTACCTATTGAATGAGAAGTGAGTTTGTAAGCTGCCTACCGCCATTGTACTGCAACAGAAACAGAACAATGAAGGTCGAGGACCCGCGGGTCACAACACCAGCCTCAAGACTTTAGCCGTAAACTTGGAATGTCAAACAACTATTCCAGCTTTTATTACATCCTGATTACTCTCATATTACCGGTTATCTTTAAAATTATAAATTGCGTTTAATTGGAATACCTACGTCAACTTATTATGTAAGAGTTATTTGAAAAACCATACCATATTAAGATGGAATATATTTATGTAATTAAAAATAATATTGAAAATTATGGATAATAATAACGAACGTATGAACATAAAAGATCCTTTTGTAAATCTTAAAAGCTAATTAATGATAACCGCTTATCTAGTATTAAATACTCAAATATATTTATATTTAGGAAGCACACACTATACATTTTAATAATATCCTAAATAAAAATGACCCATAATGAACACGACACGTAGCTGTTGAGCATATTAGAATCATTTGGTAGAGTGACATCCCAGTAGTCCCAGTTTACCACTGACGTAAATTCGCAAATTATAATATAAATATTAGGATATGAAACAATTTTAGATAATGTACTGCGGTTAGTTACATAATTAATATCATTTATAGATTTCTAAATGTAAATTATTTTCATTACATTAGTAATGTAACAACAGAAAATTTAAAAAGTAATCAACTCAAGTAACGTACCTGCAACAGGGCCAAGGGTGCTTACGAAAAGCAGGAAAAAGCTGGCGAGTAAAAGCATTTTGATAAGAGTCGGATATGTTTCTTGTAAGTATTGCTGGATCACTTGCTGGAGTGCGCACACGCAACACGGGACACTCGGGCACACTGAACGCGCGCTCTCCAGAACCCCCCTTATAACAGCGACGCGTCCCGCGCACGTCTACACAAACAATGGTAGCGATGCTTCGACGGTCGCCTCCTGCACCATCACGTACATTACTCTTTGAGATGGAGTTTATCGATAGTGTTAGGAGGCGAGCTAGTAATGGTGATACAACGTGTTTCGGACTCGTCCCGTCGGTGACGCGCCACGCGGTACAGCGACGCGGACATCCGGCGACGGACGGACGCTCGGCGCCCGCGCAACCGCGCTTCACGACACAGGAGTTATCTCGGTAAATCGTACCGCACTATACTTGCGTTTGTGTTCAATTTGTTCTTGTTGCGATCTTCGCGAATTCTTTGCTTGTCCAAAGAGCTGTCTTAGTTTTTTCACAGTTAATACTGCAAAATAATTGATTTAAGCTTCACTTTTTGTTATAGTTTGTTTTTATTTGACTTAGAGAGAGATATATACCAATTGTCATATTTTCTTTTGTTCTTTTTTTTCAAAAATTAAATCGTTTGTGTTTTCTTAAATAATTCTTATTTTTCATTACTTTGTCACAATACTATTACATAGCTTATTGCTTTACCAGAAATTTTTAATTATTTCTCTAGATTTATTACTTATACAAATCTCATATTTCTACTTGCTTTCCCTTACTGCACATATTATTATTTGCTGATATTTGAAATATCTTTTGCATTTTACACTTAAAAATTACAATTAAGTGAAATATTACACCGTTTTCTAATTTCTGTCTAAAAATATATATTTGCATATTGATAGGCAGGCGGATGACGCCGTCTAACCACCAAAAAAATATGTTATATTTACGCTGGGTGTATTCTCATATCTTTGCCAATTGATCGAACATAAAAATTAAAAAACTCTTTGTATCCAAAAAAATATATATATTATGCCTGCCCTATTTTTAATCCAAAAAATGTGCACGTTATTTATTTAGTTACCTAAACCAGTGTCCACGTTGACGCGTTAACAACGCGTTATCTTTAGCAATGTATATGTCACTTTATATAAACATGGATGTCAAACGATGTAGTGTATGTAACATTTATTTTATTTATTTAATATTCTTTTTATGCAGTATTTAAATAAAATATTAGCTTTCTGCACTCCTTCTCTATCTAAACTATAATTGTACCAAATTTCATGCTCCTCCGTCGGCGTAATTTTCGTAAAAGGGTATAGAGTTTTTGCGTAAAGTTTTTGCTTCACGTATCTATATATAGATAATAGAAATAGTGACATATAATGTAAAGATTATATCTGTCCATACGCATCATACCTACATCTCCGACAAGTGTACAGTCAAATTCTTCTCAACTGCAACAACAGTAAAATAAATATTTAAAAAATCCCAAAAGATAAACTTTACTCAAATCAATTTCACGCTTTTTAAAACAATGTAAAATAAACTTATCTATATTATATATAAAATGAAATTAAAGTTTAAAAATGAAACGAAATCAATCTGTAAAACCTATAAGAAAGCTCGTCGATGGTGGTTATCTTATTTCTCGCGGTGATCAGTTAAGCGATGCATTTTTTATGTTGATGGCTTCATTTAAGAAACATGTCGGGAAATAATTATGTTATTCAGTATTAAATGTTTATTACATTAGAGGCCATCGTGGCGCAGTGAGACAACGCGACGACTGACTGTAAATGGTTATAGGGTCAATTCACGCAAGGGAATTTAAAATATTTTCATTTCTTGGCTCTAATATATATCTAAGGCGGAATGCAGCGTTGAGTTCCGCCAATCAACGCGTTATATCTCGAAATCGCGCAACAAGTGAAGAAAAGAGTGTCTTAACAATAGTTTTCCTGCGCTTTAACCTCGTTATGCGGGAAATATTGTTCTTATATTCTATTCACATTAAATATAAATATAAATTCTTACATATTATCGTGTTTTATCATCTTGAATAATTAAATTATTCGTTTAACATGTACGAGCAAAAACTAACTGTGTGAGTAAAAAGCAAAACTAATCTAAAAAAAAAAATAAAAAATAAAAAAAAAATATTTTTCATGCTTAAATAATAATAATAGTATAGACAAAACACATTAATATGTAATATTGAAATTGTTACTAAAAGCCTACTTATAAAACGAATAAAGACAATGTAAAATACTACAAAAAACACAATGTAGTCATTTCCGCACCTTCTTAGTAGCATACAAAGTATTTACCACGGGCAAGTAACCAATCTAACAATATTACAATATGATTTTGTTAAGTATTAATGCTTTCCTTTATATTTAAAATTAAGGCGAATAATATTTGTTTCTAATGGTAAACGTGCAGGTGTCTTTGAAATTTAAAGAGGTTCACATAAGAACGGGTCTTCTCAACGCCCATGTCTGTCATTGTTCTTGAACCATTCAATATTTCTCAAGAAATGGCATGTTATGTGTTTTTGCGCCACAATACATTAATTAATAAACAATTCTATTTTATTCAACATTAATAAACACAAGTTGTGTTGGGAAGATAGCGTTTTGTTACTACATTGTCTTTACAAACTTTGTAATAAGTGGTCGATGCTTCAGATAAAAAACATTATTTCGTGAATGTAAGCAAGTTCATCTCATTAAAGGTATGATTGACTGTATAGAAATATAATAAAGCATATACGAGTACAATATACATGTTACTATACATTAGTTTACACCGATTGTAATAACAAATTAGTGTTATGATATCTATAGTAAACAAAATAACAAATCAACATAAAACACAAATAAAATATTTAAAAAGTACTACTTTTATTGAACAAAATCTTAAATTTAATATTAGATTTTTTTCGCACGAAGTATATGTAGAGCTAAAAGACATAGCCTCTGCATCACCTCGAGCATATGCCTTTGAAAGCCACGTTAATTGGTGCCACTTTGTTTGTCCGCCGCGACCACCGGGTCGCCACTGCCATGAAGCTTACACGATATAACCACTAGATCAATGTTTATATTCTATAAGTGATCATAGATTATTTTAATAGTTTTACCTCCATAAATCGATCAGAAATACAACTATTTTTATATGGTTGCAGGCTAAAAGTCCATATCAGTGTGCGTAATCTAATCATTATCGGCACTCACAATGTATATTCGATACTATTGAACCATTCACAACAAGATACTGCACTTAAAATCAACCAGAAGAAAGTTAAATTGCCTCGATGCCCCCGGGAACGTTTTTAAATCTCTTTTTAATCGCATTCAACCGATGCCTATCGTATTGTTTTACATCGGATGAGTTACGTTTGCCAGCGATGCGATGCAACTCGATAAAATAAAATTAACAGTTTTATTTTCACAAAAAATCTATATTACTTTAATAGCTACAAAAGAAAAAGACAAGCGAGATTCGACCGAGCGTTTTTTTCGAGAGGTTCGGACAGCATTTAATTGAACGGGTGCATGACTCCGACGTTTGAATACTGCCTATAATAGGACCCCACGTACACCCTAAACAATACATTAGTGAGGCAACCTCGGCCCGCTATCGGCTGTCTATTATAGGAGACTGCATGTCTATTTTCATTCTGTATGTGTATGCGCTCTTTCAATTATTCTTGAACACCCCATATTTATTTGCATCTGAACACTATTGTTTGTAATTGTTTTGAATTATTAAAGTAGGTATATGGAGTCATGAAACAATTGTAATTTTGGCATATTTATTCTTTCATTCGGTGGAAAGTGTGGAACGGAGTATCTTAACACTAGGTTCCCTCTGCCTATCCTGCTATATGCGGGATACAGCGTGAAGCTATGTACATACATAGCCTAATTTACAGAATAATCTAAAGAAGAATACATACATATCTATTCTTTCATTTAGCCATTTACATATTTGAATCGGTGAGTGCAGAAACAACGTAAGTCAACTAAAAATATTTTGTCTTTGTTATAGACAAAGACAAAATATTATTAACTTTTTTTGATAAAGTTAGAAATAGCGCCATGCATAGGCGAAATCGAAGTGTGAATTTGCTTCTCGGGAGTTCAAGGTTATGAACGTGATTTTGAAATATCGTAAATTCAATCGGAATAGCCCATCTGCAGAGTCAATCGATGCTTTCTCACGAACACAATGAATGTCAAAATCATCCTTACCTTGTATAAATTTAAGACCAACTCACCTTAACACTATAACATTTATTAAAAAAAAGCGTCTCCTTTTATGTGCATAATAAGTGTTTTGTTTGAACTCAGTGTTTAGCATCTATTCTTTAGTCCTTTGTTATCAATGTTGGTTTGAAAACTCCAGTAAATATTGATTTTAACTGGCCTCGAGTGTTTGTTGGTTGCATTGATTGCGTTCATACTAGGTTTTATTGCTTCATTCCTAAGCAAGCCAAAAATACTTTAAATACTTTAAGAAGACTTATCAAATATATCATAAAAAGACATACTCGTATATCACAATATACAAAAATCATCATAAAAAGTAATCATAAATATGACTTATTTAGAAAATTATAAAGTAATGCATTTTGCACTTTTAACTTTTACTCACCTCTTCTGCTCTTGGTTCTGCATGAAAGCTCACGGCTTTTAACTAGTTTCTTGCCTTCGACAATACTTACAATTATCTTTTTCAATTTGCAATGTTAAGTGATGTTTTATATAATTCTAGGAAACAAAATATGTAAATGGACTTGCACTTTTTGTAACACTCATGAAGCTGCATATTCAATTAGTTATTTGTATTCAGATTACAAATGTTTATTTTCTATGTTTTGATGACGCAAAGCGCGGCGTTGAGTTCCGCCACTCAACACGCAATGCCTCAAACTGGCGGAAAGTGGGCAACGGATTTTTTGAAAGAGAACTGAGTGTCTTAACACTTTCTCTCTTTGGTTCTTTAACGGTTCTCAGGTTCCCTCTGCCTATACTGCTATATGCGGAATACAGCGTGATGACAATATTTGAAGTGAAATTAAATATATTTGTTACTTTAAATGAAAAAAGAAGACCAAACATTTGGAATATGTAAAACTTTATATATTTTAAGTATGTTTATTCAAGATTATTTTACATTGCATTCTAGGTACCATACATAGATGTATTACATAAATAGCTACATCTTATTATATTGAACGTTCAGTCACGATATCGGATGAAATTACCAGCACCACTCATGCTTAAATCTAACATGAGTAAATGACGATGAGACATTCACGCGACTCTAGTGCAGAATTATTATACGTAATATTATGTTTAATAAATACTTATATACATACAAGCATTCCATTTTTTACTACTATAATTATACGCAATAGTATTGTATAAAGAAAAGAATTTACATAACATTAATTTGATTATAATCGAGTTGGAACAAAGCCGAAGGTGTGAACGGCTCTCGGTACAAATCTTTGTTAAACGACATAATCAATAATCATTGTACATATATATTTACTTGTATAGTACAGAATTATATATATATATATATTTCTATTGCAATATTATATATAAATAGTATAGACAACATTTAAATCGTGCGTGACGTCGGAGATAAGTCCATAACGACTCACCTTGAATAATGTTCCAAGGATAGGGCCATCAACGCCCCACTATTAAAAATGAGTAGACCTTCTAAGAAACTCAAATGAACGTATCCATACTAAGTTTTATATGTGTATTTATATAATATTAACAATGTATATATTTCACTTATGTATATTTTTCATTATTATGTGTATTTAATAAATAACATACAAATAAGCTATTTAATATATATAACTATATATGACTTACTGCCGGTTTCACTTTTTTACTAACTCAGATATGTTATTACAATATTTATCATTTGTTGGAAACGGATTTAAACTTTTCACATAGGAAAACGTAATTGAGATATTCTACTTGGAACATTTTCACCCATTATCCTTTCTAAATTAAGAATTTATTTCAAGTAAATGACAAAATTTATCCGGATATGAGATTAGCTAATTATTATTACGTGTTATCTATACAAGTATAACGGCTTAAGTAATACTTTATATTCTATACACAATGTCCTTACCATGTTATTAAAGTTAGAAGTTACTTAGAAACTTAGATTAATATAATATCAAATAAATGCCTCTCCCTAAAGCGCTAAAGCGCGATATACAGAAGACAAATAAAATGAAAATCCGAACCCATAACCATGTGTAAATTTTTACAAATACTAACTATGTCATGTTTATTAAAAAGGCTTATTTATAATAATTATATTCTTTCAATTGTCTCGAAAATATATTAAGCTTCTGACGAAATGGCGGACAGCGTGATTATGTTATCTTATGCAAATTTCCAGATTATCCATATTAGCTCTTCAACGATCTAAATCAGAAGCTTTCTAACACTGTCTTTTAAGAGTTAACAAATTATATTACTGATATTTTCTGAAGTGGGAATTCATAAAATAAGATTTTAAAAGAATACATACATCAGATTGTGATCGACAGAATGTGATCTGTTTTAATACCAACATTTCATTTTATTAAATAGGGGATCGGCGGGTAGCTCCGGACACTTCAATTTCTAAGGAAATAAACGCATTGCTTAGACAAAGTGTTATTCTAAAGATCTCTAGAGTAGAAACAAATGTAGCTTGATCGCTGTGCACACGCTAAGTAAATTAGTCATGAGAGAACGTTTTATTTCAAATTTCATAATAATGCAGTGGTGTTTTATGTCGAATTTCATCGGTGGTTATTGAGTACAATAATTAAGTTCTTATAGGGGAAGGGGAGGTAGCCCCGGACACTTAAATGAAACGCAAATAAAAATAAAAATACAGGTTATTTCTGTGTTATTTCATATTTAAAAATTGAGAATTCCTTTATTTATATTAATCAAACTTTAAACTATTATATCACATTTTTTCAAGAAAATATACTATTTAAAATAAAGTCTACTTTTTTGCCGTCAAAAAAATGGCGGGTAGCCCCGGACACTTTATTCAATGATGGATCAACCGCTCTTTCGGCTTGCAAACATCACAGTAAACAAATATTCAGTGAACACAGTCTACACAGGCACAGTCTTGGTATTTTTGACAAGGTTTCATCAAATATTTCTTCGTGAACAATCCACTCAGTCTCTTTTTATCTAAGAAAGATTTTGGATATTTTTATATGGTTTTAAATCTTTTTAGCTTCGTCATGTTGTTGTATTTCTGTTTGATCTTTTTTATTGCTTTCTTCATTCTGTTTTTCCTTTTTCATATGATGAAGATGTTTTAATTTCGCTTTCTTTTCTTTCGTGATTTTTTTTCTTGGTGGTACATTATATCTCTCTTCCACTCGTCCCGCTGAGAAATTGCATTTAATCGTACTAATTTCGCTTGTAAATGTTTCTGTCATTTGATTTTTCTTTTGTATTGCTCTTTCACTGATTATCCTCATGATTTTTGGCATAATATCTTAGTATTTCTGCAACGATATTAATAACATATGTACTTCACCTATGTTATTACTATAGTTGCAAAAATATTTAACATATTTAAGATATTGTGGTACCAATTGAAGTACTCTGAATAAATAAGCAAAATTATATTAAATTGTAGTTCGAAGAAGAGTAAGAACCGTGCCTGGGGGCACCCGACAGCATAGTGTCCGGGGCTACCCGCCCACTATCACACAACATTTTTGAACACAGCACTTCAAATGTATAAGAGTTATTATAAATACTATTACAATCTTTAAATATATAAAATTTACTAAATCCCCGCAAAGCAGACAAATATAAAAATTTACTGATTGTTCTTAATAGCCACCGATGAAATTTGACAGGAGCAATTAATTTTTTTAGGCGAAAGTAAAAAATCTCTCATGACTAGTTTACTCAGCGTCCGCAGCGCGATCAAATTACGTTTGTTTGTATTCTAGAAAAGGCACCTTTACAATAACTCTTTATCTAAGCATTACCTTTGGTTTTTTTAGAAATTGAGGTGTCCGCGGCTACCCGCCGTCCGGGGGTACCTGCCGTTCCCCTACGTGTTTGCTATTCAGAGTTTTAGTAAATTTTATATATTTAAAGATTATAATAATATTTATGACAATTCTCATACATTTGGAGTGCTGTGCCTAAAAATGTTGCATGATATCGGTCGGGTACCCCCGGACACTATGCTGTCGGATATCCCCGGACACGGTTCTTATACCCTGTACAAGTTAGCTTGATCTTTTTGATAGACGGCTAGTGATAGGAAACAGAAAATATCGATACGATAATATGGTGGAATGCAAAATTTGAAATTAATATTTAATTTTTTTAACCTTATTATTTTAAAAGGGATATAACTATCTCTGGTATAACCATACCAGCTAAAAAGATCTCAACCACTAGCCAAAAAGACCCCAACCAAAAGGACCCCACTTCGTAATAATAACTTAATGTCAATCTTTAATAATGATTTTTTGTAATCTATATTTGTAATAGTTACTGTTGTTATTTGTGTTCCTTCCGTCCGACCGATGCAACATTGTACAAGCGTCTATTACTTTCAGTTCCTTTTTTTCCTATTTAAATTTTACTTTGAAGCAATAAAAAATCTTAAAATTTTCGAATATCTTGAATTTTTAGGGACTTTTGTGCTACATGTATTTTTTAAAATATTTTTACCATTTTTAAAGTCATTAAATTAAGAAAATAATAAACAAATAATGTAATAATATGTTGTCGATCAGAAAAATTTATAATATAAATTGCCAAAAAACGGTTGAGCCATTATCATTAAGTGTCCGGGATTACCCGCCATTTTTTTTAAAACCTAGAGCAAATTAAACATAGTATATTTTCTTAAAAAATGTGACTTAACTAATTTTGATGAATTCATATAGAGAAGTTTCTAATTTATTATAAAATATGAAATAAGAGAGTAACATCTTTTAACTGTGTTTTTATTTGAGTTTCATTTAAATTTCCGGGGCTAACTCCCCTTCCCCTCTACTTAACAAAGAAAGAAATACTATCTCCAATTGTGGCATTTCCAATTTGCGTCAAATTATATTTTTGGATAATCTCTACTTAAATCACCCGAAATCTAGAATGCATTCCCCGTCTTTGCAAATATGTCAAATAGATTTTTTTTATTTATTTTAATTAATTTTGTAAACGAACTTAAGTTATTATTATCTATTTTATGAGACAGCTTAGAAAATAACATCTCATGTAATAAATCACAAGAAGTCATTGGATGAAAGCTATGAAAAGGACGACGTACTAAAGAAAACCTTGACCTAAGATGCTCTGACTGTATTCAAATGTCCTTATTATTCCTTTCTCGTACATCCATTAAGAGAGCTGCAACGTCGAGAATATCCCAGGACAAAACCTAAGCGACCATAAATAATAAGAGGTGAACGGAGTCAGCTAATGAATTACGATGCCTGAGAGTGCAAGCCTTTTATAATAGAGGCGAAGATACAGCCCGCGGCTGTCACCACTGCGAGTGCCACATCGTTCCAAATCAATCTACAATATACTATGCGACATACAAAAATATGTTTGCTTTTACAGAAAAGTTTTTCTCAGGACTGAGATGATGTCATTCCAACTTAGTGTTAAAGATAATTATTTATAAAAATATATACACTAGGTAAATTATATCAAAATAAATTATATGTCATTGCATACAGCACTATACAGTATGAATATTTAAAAATAACAATCCTTTTTTTATTGCATCATTGTAAGAACGTTGCGGAGTCAACGACACCAATCGGCAAGTCATTGGTCTCCTTACTTATTTTCGGAAAGTTTTTTGAGATTTTACGTAAAATATTCACTATAGATCATTTCACTTAATAAAAATATGTAACTCGTCATGATAGGGTGAGAAGAAAAGTCAAGCCACACCAAGGTCATCAGGATCTCGTCATTATATTAATGTACTGCGCCCTGCCCTCGAGCACCCGCTGACTACCTATTATCTGTTCATTTTTACCGTCTCAACTTTATGACTCACTGCATAACATCTATATTTACCCAAGTTTTCGCTTTAAGACTGCGTTGTAAATAAATTTAAACAATGTAAACAAATTTAACCGATCGAATTTATTAGTTGTTGTTTTTTGACATAACAACTTTATACGTGTACAAAAAATGTCATGCACAGTCATTTTCTTATCATCGGGATAAGAACTTCTGGCATATTTAGCAGTTTAGACAGAGTGTATGCAGGTCTAAGACATTTCGTTCCTTCGTTCTCTAATTTACGACCATTTTTAAAATATTGTGCGGCAACACCTCGCCTTATCAGTGTATTTTTGGGGTCGAACCTGAAATTATCGCGTTTACAAACACGGAGTATTAAACTTTCGAGATCGGTTTGTTTAATTAATTTAAAAAATGTAATAAAATTAAGAATTATATAGCGATGTGTGCGTTAACGACATTTTATTTATTCAATGTTTACCTCTCAATTTAAATTTTTATTTTTTTCCAGCTTTGTCATATGTTTAAGAGACTTAGTTTTAATGGAAAGCAAATTTACATATTAAATTGATTTATGCAGATTTCACAGTCACAATTAAAATAAGACTTAAACATACATACTGTAATGTTAATAAAGTAAACATTTTAAATAAAATTACTGTAGCATTTAAAATATTTCAAAATGTATGTTTACTAAAAATGAGAATTCAAAATATTTCTTCTATTTCATTTTATAGCAAAACATCACAAACAATAATAACACACTACGATTGCTTTACGAAATGGACAAGAAATATACGACCATTTGTGATATAAATAACCTATGGTATTAGCTCGTTCTTATAATGAAGTGATACGTGATATAAAGAGACTGCATTCCAGTGGTGTAGGGACAGTTGTTCGAGAAGCATCGTGTCATTGAACCGACCTGTAGCGAATTGCTCCGCTTCCGCAACAGACGGCAAATAAAATCAATTAGTGGAGGCAAAGCCGTTAGGTCGACCGGACTACGCAAACATTATGGGAAAATGCGACGACAATCAACGAAGCACATCTACAGCACCAATGATAATAATTCCACAGAGAAATAGTAAACATGAGGCTCGAACGTAAACTGAAAGAACAATTCCTTTAGTCATTCGAAAGTTATTATAACTACCATTCCAGGCCATAGCCAGCGAGTGAGTCAGCGTTTCTATAAATAAAATCTAGGCACGTGTGATCATTCTAAAGGTTTGTGTTTAATGAAGACGGCCACGTCATTTTATTGGCACCACGTCAGTGACACCGGATAAGTGTTGCGACTCGTCGATTGTCTCGCGAATATCGTAAATAACTCGCCCCGTGTCCGGTGTCGCCTAGGAATACAGAGTTGCCATCACCGCCTGACATACGAATCTTAACAATCTGCGCTAACGCTCTATCGTAATCTCCAACCGTTGATACTCTATTCCACCTATATCCAGTATCGTTACAGCTGTAAGACAGAGACAAATACATTTCAAGACAAGCATGAAACGACCACTACCCGTTGTTTAGCACCTCCCTCTCTTACTGCTCGCAGGAAACAGCCTCCGCGTTGAGCATACGGATGAGCGTAACGTATGTCCGAGGTATAACTTATTTTACCTTCGACGATTTGATATTTATCGCTTTTTAATTCCTCCTCGCTAACTTCCCTTGTAATTTTATCTGAATATAAAAACAATGGTTCAATGCTAATCCATTTTTCATTTTATTTTTATTTGAGCTTAAAGAACTCGGGGCGATAATTTTTTTAAATCAGAAACAATGGACACAATAATCATATGAATAGCTTGCGCAAACATAATATGAAAGTTTTCTTTGATCTCTTTTATTAGGCAAACGTAATGTGAAGGGTGCATAGGGGCGGGTTGGGATCGTGCGGGGCCGAGGTACGGCTGAGGGCCGATAGCATCGGTGCGGCGCGTTCTATAAATAGCTAGCAGACGGACCCTTGAACCAGCCTCGGTCATCAGTACCTCTAAAAGAGTTACAACTGTATATTTTTACATACCAAAGTCAATCTTAATCAAAGTATTGATGCTCTTCCCTATATTTCTAATTTTCTTTGTTTATTCAATATATTTTAAATAATGTAATATGTTTAAATAGATAGTATAATATTAAGAAAGTATAATAAAATAATGCATAACAAGTAAAGCTCTATAGATATAAACCCAACACACTCGTTATATGGCAGCCCTACTGTTTGCTATTGTACCGCAACAATCTACCATAAAACACGGCGGACGGTGTGCAGTTTCTCGCTTGTTCGCTTTCATTTGTGCATGCAGCCGACGCTTATTTTTTCCCTGATTAGAGTAAAAGATGCGCAACCGGTCCCCGACCGAAGGCCGCGCAATGAGAAGGACGCGCGCTCCTTTACAAAGTCGAGAACCTACAGACTGCGCTCGCGCCGCGTTGCCGTCCGCTAATGATGTCCTTCGTTGAACCGATCTTAATTGGACGAATGCTGAATGTTCCATCATCAGGAAAAAAGGGCCGTGAAAGGCACCCACTGTTTGTTACACTGCACTTTTGTTCTATTGATAAATAGGCTCTCGTTTAACTTTTTAATATTTGTCTTATTACTTTTTTTACAACCAGTTACTGGAAATATAAGTAAATGTATTGATTGATAACTTTTTCTTTTATATTAAGATAACGAAGTTGTGGCGTAGTGGAACAGCGACAGATTGTAAAGGCAATGGGTTCGATGCCGACGCAGGGGACTGATTATAACTATTTAAAACATTTTCAGTTCCTCGCTATGGTAAATCAAAGGCGCTAAGTCTCGAGACCCAACACGCACTGTCACGATTTAACCACTAGGTTCTTTCTACCTACCCCGTTGTTCGAAAAAAGCTGGATGCTGTTTTTCATTAGTTATCTTCACATCCCCAGAAATTGAACGATGGACCTCGTTTTATTATTCATTCTGACTTAACAAATGAAATGTGCTCTATAGACACATATATGAATTTAGGACTTACCTAATTGCAATTTTATGAACAATAAACAGCAGTTGGTAAAGATACGTTGCGTGCGTATAGGTATGTAATCATTAGTAAAATATGATTATGTCAGAGCCACGTAGCTGGCAGAATTGCACGTAAGTAGAATTACTCTGTAATAACGGACAAGAACATAGGGGATTGTCGTAGATTGTAGACGCACTGAATCTAGCTGTATATAATGACACAATTGAAGAAATTCTCTTTCTTAATCAACGTAGAAGTACCTAATGAATCCTCAACGGTACACACTTCCTTTCACACAATTTAAAATTTCAATGCAATAGGTAATTTATATAAGGAAAACACAGACGCACACCACGATCAATCTGCTCTACTTATAATTAATATTTACTACAATATTTTCAATTAAAGATATATTCATTTAAATATAAACGCGCCCATGCTGAGACATGCAAATGGTAGGATATGTTGAGTAGCGTGCAGGATCCTCATAGCTTTATTTATTTCCATTTACTACACACTCAGATCGGACTATTTCAACTGGCTAGTTTGTATTTTCTATTTTTTATGACTCGAACATAAGTCAAATGATATGGATTGAATTATGTTCCAAAAATATTCTAAAATAAATAAAAGTTAATTTATAATTTAAGATTCGTAACATTTTTGTTATACAACTTTCTAAGTTCACATATTCTTTGTAATTCAATAAAGCAACTTACAATCTAAAAATGACACCTACTTCCAGTATTTCAAAGATCTTATATTTATTGTTGTGTATTCATATATGCGTAGCAACTTTACATTCCTACGTGGTCTGCCAATCATTTAATTTAATAGCTTGTCATTTCAAATTGCCCTCGAAGCTTTCTTCGTCGATCGCTAAACCTTATATGACCGTTGAATCAATTATCATTTCATAAAGCATTTATAACCGTGAAGTCGTGTCACGCATATATTGTGAATTATCTCTTCACGTGATATAACTAGTTATATAGATAGCGATTCACAAGTATATTGAACTACCATTAACACATTTGTTTCTAATTGAATGAGGCAGTGCAAAAGCTATAGCGAAGTAATCTTTATAATTTCAATGCAATGCAATATGAAAAACATAGGTATTATAAGGATCATTTTACTGAAAAAGTCACGGAACAACCATGTATGGTACTTGGTAGTTATAGATATATTTCATTTCATTATTAAATATATCTATGTTTTATATTACTACATTTGTCTCTCGTTATCATTAGAACATATATACTTTTGCTAAGTACCTAGATAAACACTCATTTAGAATAAAAAACATGCAAAAATAAATAGGTTTCTGTTTTTATTCATATTTATTTTCTCAAAAAGAAATGTTATGTATTAATTAGTCTAATTTTCACAAGTGTATCCTAATAGAAATGGACATTGAAAGCTAAAGAATTTGAGTTCCAAGCTGCATAACCCATTTGTAGCCTGATATGTAAATGACGATAGCTGTCTCTAGCCAGCGTCTCGTCACTTCACTGAACATGTCCACGCTACTTATCGTTGTCAAGGCCGGGCTTCCTGGTAATATTTATATAATACGGTATTTATGTAGTACGTCTATGTTGTTCCAGCTATCGCTGCGGCTTAACTAATGAAGATTTAAATCGACGCTGGTCCAAGCCGAGCCCCGTCTTGCATCCTTCTATTTACCATACCAAGGTAATTATAGCAAGAATTTTCGCTCATTAGTGATTAAAGTGAGACAATTCTATTTACGAGGCTAATTTTCTGCGAGCATAAATATGCAGATAAAAAAATAAAAGTGCTTTTAAACGTAGTCATTTTGCACAGTTTTTTTAAATGAAATAACCTCGTTATATATTTTTTTTTGAATACTGTAAGAGTTCATATGAATGTAATACATAGGTTATATTCAGCTTCATTTTAGATTCATAGTGTATTGAATATTATTTTATTTATATTCATAATGTTTGGTGTGTAAAGGGGTTAATAGAGTACTTGGTACGTGTTTGGAAGAAACCACCGTTAGTATATTGCGACTATCATGGACATTCACGTAAGAAGAACGTGTTCTTTTATGGATGCGCCGGTGCAGAGAGCTGGTGCAGCAACGACCGGCTTGTACAGGACGAGCCTGTGAAATACCTTGTAAGTTACATAAAAACAAAAACATTACGTAAGCACAGTTAATTAGTGCTTTTTCTTTGACTAGCTTCCTTCAATTCCGTTAATGCATCGTTACTTTGAAAATACCACAACTGCTAACTGTTGCAACTAATTAACACAGATACTCTTGAATAGAAAACAAGACATAAGAAATAATTAAATGTACTTATTTTAATATTCAAAAGACATTAACTTAACATAGCAGCCCATTGCCATATAAACACTAACAGGCTATACAGTTATAGATTTAATTTTGAATATTATTTTTATAATACCTAGATGCTACCGGCGCTAATGCATCGCATATCTGCGGCGTTCGCTCTGGGTTCGTGCTCGTTTCGCGTTGAACGCGAGCGCGAGAGCACCGCACGAGTCACTGTGTGGCGCCACCTAGGTGTCACGCGCTCCTACACTATGGAAGCCTCTTTTTGCGGTTTCGACAGGGGACCTTTTAAGGTACTATTACATTTCCAAATGTATCATGGCGATTAGTGTTTTTAGGGTTTCGTACCCCAAAATATAAAAATGGAACTATTTCAGTACTCCGAGACTTGACTGATCCATCACCTTTCGAAACTGTTCTTAATTTGTATTTTTTTCTAGCTATATTAATAATGATCTTCAAATTTTCTAATATCGTCAAATGGTAACAAATGAAATAGTTAAAAACACAAATGTTGTGTGGTACCTAATGGATACTGCCATAAGTGTTTATTTTATTGTTAACAAAATGTTGGAAAGAAAATCCAATAATTTTAGGTATTTTAGGCTTACATTAAGCATAATTGTATATGTGTATTGTGATTTCACGAATCACAACATCTTTTCAACATCTTTTGTTTGTAATTAATAAAACATTGATAGCCGATAGTATAAAAAACTATCGTAACAGAAAGGTTTAATTGAATTATAATTTATAACGTTAATTATAATTATCTTCAATATGTATCATATTCAGAGCGTTTATTTTCCAATTACAAAAGATGCCATATCTGAGATTAATGAATACGACGCTAAATACCTGACACGTACACTCATACATCTGGAGTTGTCTAGTCCTTTGAGATCTTCAGATAAGATGAGTAATATATTTTCAATTAAAAGATGCCAGGAAATTTACTCACACTTCACTATTTGTTATCGTGTTACTCGTAAAGGACTGTTATAAAAATAGTATACTGACATTGCAAGCCTCGCGAAACAAAACAATTACGAAGGATGTTTCATGTCTTGTGTCTACTCATCTTTCGTTCAATTCGAAGCGTGACTTTATCGAAAATGAAAAAATAAATTTGCCCACAATTTTATTATTTATTTAACATGACTTTAGTATATGAGTGTTAATGAGAGTATGAGATTTTAACCAACAAATAAAAATGTCGTTTGTATAGTTCCTACGCCGGCTCTGACCACCTACGCTAGACGTCATTCTATGTAATTTATTGTGTCCAGGGTCTCCATCTGAATACCCAGCATTTACAGAGCGTGGGCAGCGACTTTTGCGAGGCCCTCAACGGACTGGGCGATAACGCCGCCAATGTAGACATCCAACTCACTAAGGATCTTAACGGGTAATTAATTATGTATTATAATTTCTCAAATTGCAACGCGTACGTTACAAAAAATTTTATTTAGTTAAAAAGGGTATATTTTTCGTCGTCTAGATATGAAAATACAAGGTCCCATAACAAGGTGGAAATAACTTTAAAAATTGAAATTCGTATTTTTTAGGGCAGAAATCTAATGCTTTGAATTTATATGTAAATTCTGTCTTTATGTCATTAGAATACTTTTTTACCTGAATCTGTTAATTTTATTAGTTATTTATTCACCCTCTAAATAAAGCATTCCTAATGCCTTAAATAGGCATTAGGAATGCTTTATTTACAAATCAACTTATCAACCTATACACGTCTGGTACCTTTACGCTAGCAATTTAATTATGAATATATTCATATCTATTTTATTATAAGGTCTTACAAATACCTACATAAGAAAGAATATAATCAAAATAAACAATTTCAATGTTAAATAATAAGGACGGCCGTCGCTATTAAATATTTCTTGTCACGGATCTATCATTTACAACAGTGTACTGACGCTAAGTCGATAATAATTATTTATAATGGACTTGTTATGTCGATCTGAAATTATACCACTCAGGTATAAACAATAATCCCAATGAAAAAAAATTATCTTATTGGCCCGACTTCGTCTCATTGTGTTCTTTCTTGATTGGCAGAAATATCATAGAGGTTCGTTTGGTCTGTGCCGAAGAAAACAGGCAAGTTAATTATTAAAAAGAATCATACCCACACGCATTGCATATTACGCAGTTGTATTTTAACCAAGTTTATTTTTTTAATGTCGCTTTGTTCATACTGTTGTACGAACACTGAAAGTATACGAAACTTCATAATTACGCTCGTAAATTTTCAGACGAAATTAACGCTGAGGTACATAATAATTATTTACGCGTCACGTAAATTATTGCACTTTAAACTAACCAACCTTAATAACCATCGATTTTCTGCAACACAAACAAGAATAACTCGCTCTCGCCTTTGCTCATCCTTTTCTTTTTTTGACCGTCCAGTACAATGGAGCTAATGTGGATGTATGTGAGCCTTAAGCCTTGGACTTGAAGGCTCAACAAATTGGATAATTTCTCCCTAATCAATTACTTTTAAAGCTTGCTTTATGATCTGTTTATTAGACACAAGTTATTAGTTTACATAGAACGAAGCACTTTTACGATTACTAACATGTTAACTATCTTGGATAGATCGTTAAAAATTGTAATTTCTTTCTGTCGTTAAAATCATTGTGCATGTTGAAAAATAACTTTACATGTACAACAAAATAACAAAAATTAAATGTTGCTTTTACCAAGAACTTTGAAGAAAGAAGAAAATTGCTTACATAAATGCTTATAAGTTTTGTTTCCTTTTTTGTCAACAGTGAAATAGCCGTGGACAGCGAACCGGGATCTGGATCTGACAGTGTACTCAAAACAGACTCTGACGAAGATTTCGATTAACTATGGATTTAATTAGAAAATAGAAATTAAAAATATACTGCCCAAGTTTACAAGTGTAATGTGCCTCGTTGATTAGTCAATCATATTGTAGTTGAGTACTTACTTTTTGTGGGTGCCCGCACGTTAAGAATAACTGATTGATCTTATATATAATGCACTTATGGTAATTCAATACTAATTTGCTAATTTGATGCCAGAGTTTATTTTATAATGGAATAAAATCTAGTACATTATTGGTTCCATAAAAATGTACACAATTTTTGTTCCTACTTCACGATTTCTACAAATAGAAATTATACGTTAAGTACGTCTGTGATTTATAGATGTTTATTTATAGTTTATTTCTTTCGTGAATTTAAATTGTTATTGTGAATTGTGATCTCAGTGACAAATAAAAGATAAAAGCTATGATGTTTTGTATTATTTTAGTCGCATATTTTATGTAGGTTTAACCTTCGTTTTTTAATTACTATTACATCATCAAACGTTTTGAATTTTTTGTTTAAGTCTTGAATCCATATTGATGTTAAATTTGAAAATTGTTAAATTTTGAACCCATACCAACGTTCCCACGACAAAAAAATGATAGCTTTTCTATTGTGCTATGATACAGACTTTGTTGTCAATAAATGAATAAAAGAAAAATGCAGATTAGTATATGAAAATTTATTTCAACTATTAATTAATTATGAACGAATATGAACACTACATCTAGTGTCAACTGGACTTATCACGGGACTATTATAAAGTTAACAAATTTTGGCTTTCTATATTGTTACAGTTCAAATTAACACATGAGGTATGACGTTATGGTTTAAAAGCTGTGAATACACTGCCTTAGCCCAGTTAAATTTAATTTGCATATATTAAGAAGTCGTATCCCTATAATCACCTAAGTTATGCTCGAAAGATTTCGTTTTAGACAGGATGATTGATATCTGGCCTTGAAAAGTATTGAAAGCGAAATGAATTGACTGCGGGGCATATTCTCACTATAAGTTATAGAAGTTTACTTTACTATAGTACTTTTGAAAAAGCGATTAATTTATTATTTATCGAGACAAAATTAATACATAGTACAATAATTTTAGAAGATAATTTACGAATAAGATCATTCTCTTATATAAGTCTTATTAAATACAAAATATGATAAGCACTGGAATGTCGATAGTGTAAACACAGCTTTAAATTTAAAATATGATGGCTTTAGTTGATGGATTGCTAACAAATCTTATTTAATAC
Organism: Philaethria dido; assembly: GCA_033558755.1. Lineage (NCBI taxonomy): Eukaryota > Metazoa > Arthropoda > Insecta > Lepidoptera > Nymphalidae > Philaethria > Philaethria dido. The sequence continues at coordinate 192,852 of JAKGSA010000139.1, forward strand.
ATCAACCGCACCTATAATTAATTTTAAGCTTTACATTACAATATAAAAATATTCTTAGAACATAACATATTAAAGTAAAGGTTTTGTTAATATTATTACGTTTGAAGTATTTGTTATATATTTTTGATTTATTAAATTATTTTAACTATTTTACTAAATACAAAGCGTTTCTGTTAATTTTTAGTAGATTTTACCTTAAAGTGAATGAAATACAACTGTCTTTTAAGCAAAATACTTTCATAGAACATAGAGCTGTGCATATAAGATAATTAAGAAAATATAAAAAAATAATAAAACAGAATATAAAATTACAAAAACCTGTGTAGTTTTCCTTTCCCTCAAAAGGTAAGCATAAAAAGATTCACATCGACAATTTGGTTATTATTGCACCCTCTTACCCCAATATGAAATCTCGTACATACATTTTAACCTAAGCATGTTAAACTTATTGCAACCCAGCGGAACCCATTTTCTTCATGAGACCTGAGAAAGCCCTTTCATGAGACGCCGCAGGATCGAGGTTTCTACTACGGTGTCTCGGTGGACGTCGCGCCTATTGCGGGTCACCTTTACGGTGTTCTCTTAAGCTATTGCAACCAGCCCTACTCTTTATCTCCGCAGTTTTTAAAAAAAACTATAAATAACCAAAATTAAAAATCCACTAATGTATCGGTATCAGTGACGCAGGTATTAATTTGCTTATACATATGTTATAACTGTATGTGTGGATATATTCCAATATATTGTTATTGTAGCAGGTTAAGCTAGTAGCAAATAAAATCTCTTAGTTAATTCGTATTGCAAAACGAATTTAGGAGGAATCTAAAAATATTAAAAGACTTCTTCAAAGAAATTGATTTAAAAGCTTTTATTTATATTCTTCTATGTTGTACTAAAATATAGCATATACCAGACTCATTTAAGCTAACTTTAAAAAAAAATTAAAAAAGACATTTAAAGTTTGGTTACTATGGGAAGGACACCAGGTTCATTCTATGAAAACTTTTTATTGTCAACGTATTCGGACACGTGTGCAAATTTTTAGATTATCAAAATTTTTGATTGCATCGGACGGCAGTGATTTTAAGTAGCGTTACAAAATTTTCTTCAATGCTAGACAAATAGATGAAAATGAAGCTAATAAAATCGCTTTTCTTGACTTTTTTTTGTTATTTAGGTAAATACATAAAATAAACATATCTTACGTCTTATGTCATTATTTGTACGTTTTGCCAATGACTTATATTGCAACTTTTAATCTTCAATTGTTACTGTCTTTTCCTACATATAATTATAAAATATACACCAATAAAGAATGAAAACAAGAATTTATCGCTGATAGTGTACTAAACATCAACTTTCGAATAATACTTGTTCAATTTCTTTATCCTAAGCAAAAAAATATATGATTTGGTTATTAATTATTTAGTTAGTCAGTAGTCTTCTTCTTCTTCTTTCTTTAACTTCACGCTGTATCTCGCATATAGCGGGGTAGGCAGAGGGAACCTGAGAACCTAGTGTTAAGACACTCCGTTCTCTTTCAACATTTCCGTTCCCCACTTTCCGCCAAATTGAGGCTTTGCGTGTTGAGTGGCGGAACTCAACGCCACGCGCCTTGTTACCAAACCCAAGAAATGAAAATACTAAATTTTACATTTCATTTTTACAGTCAGTAGTCAAAAAGTCAAATACTTTCACGGGCACTTTGTCAATAACCACTTCGGTATAATTCTGTTATGAAATAAATGTAACCACATTTGTAACTAATTATCAATTTATTTAACTTGTTAAATAAAAAATATTTGTTAACTTTTTATCCTAAATTTAATTTAAAATATTTTTAACTAGCAATAATTTGCATAATATTGTCTTTTTAAAACATCTTGCCAAATAAAAACTTATAACCAACCACCTCATTTAATTTTTGTAATATTGGCTTATTGAATAAATGCAAAATCAATACTTGTGTTAATTTTATTATTATCTATATTTAACTTTTAGTTGATCACAAATTGATAATATGAAGAAATAGCTCGAAACTTTTGACAGGTGGTAAGTTGGACAAATCACAATAGTAATTACTTAGTAAATAAAAATATTCAAATTAAAACTGTATTAATCTTCTTAGCTATATTATATTGCTGCTTGCTGTTTTCAATGAAATATTTTTTGTTCTATACTGAACACATAAATTATCTATTTTTTAATCTATATATGTATGTGTATATATATTGTGTATGTACAATTTACTGTATGTTCAATACATGAAGTGAAATTTACATATAGGAGGACATTTTAAATGACAAACATAAAACATAATACAACTACACATTGTAAAAATAATATGAAACTCTATTAATAGATTTGTTCGTTATCTGAATAATATACTTAAAACTATTTTTAATAATGTTGAATAAGACACAGAGGTACTTATAGCTATTGCTTTAATGTCTATCCAACGTTTTGTTTCTTCCTTTATCTCAATCGTTAATCATAATACGTGAAGCAATATGAAGTATGTATGGATGGAGCAATTTCAGATTTAATTACGCATACAAGGTGATTTCAAATGCATTCAAATAAATTTAGACCTTAATATTCACTTTTACTTTTTGTGAGGATTTCTTTTATTAAACTTTGTAAAATATTTTTTTTAAAATTTTTATTTTGAAATATGACCAAATTGTTTTTAACACTTCCAAGTCGTGTTTTTAAAATTTTGTGGTAACTTTAAAGTACTTCTTTCACAAAATATAAATTTTACGACATGTCACATTCATTGCACGTTTTCACGTATTATATAATAATTATTCAATATTTAATGTAGATCCATAAAGCTGTTACATAAAAAAATACTATAAGTGTCTCTAATTGAAGTAACACATACCAGATACAAATAAAATTACTAAAAGAATTAAACAAAAATAAAACATTTAAAAAGATAATAGTTTTCTTATACTACATTAGTAAGTAAAATTTCAATCACATTATGAATGATTTTTGTATTGAACGGACGCACTCCCACCATTACTAACACCGGTCTTCAATTTCAACGATAACATTTGTAAAATATAATTCGGACAACATGTGGTATTTCTGTTTATCCCATCTAAGACTTATAGGTTTCATAAATAGTAATCAGCTATAGCAACAGATGTGGTGCGTCCACCGCGCGCTACCGGGGTCACTGCGCGGCGTGGGCGTGGGCGTGTGCGGGTGTAGGAGTGGATGTGGGCGTGGGCGCGGCGGTGGGGGGCGGTCGTGGTCGTGCGCCCTGTCGCCGCTGACGTGCTAAGAACGAGTGGCCGGCGGAGAGGGAGGCGAAGCGCGCCTCGACGGCGTCGCGGTGGCAGCGCGCGCCCAGCTGGTACCACGCGGACGCGACCAGCCGCTGCTCGCTGAGAGCGCGCCCGCCCTCTTCGCTACCACTACCGCTGCCGCTGCCACTCCATCTGCACAGTGATTAAATATCCAATTACAAATTCATAAAACGAACGAACGCCTGTCGTGACGCAGAGGCACAAGCGTGCGACTGTAAGCGCGACAGGTTGTGGGTTCGATTCCCGCTCTAGGAAATGGATTTTATCATTTCCTGGGTTTGGTAACAAGGCAAAGCGCGGCGTTGGAGTTGGAGTTCCGCCATTCAGCACGCAATGCCTCAATTCGGCGGAAAGTGGGGAATGAAATTGTTGTAAGAGAATGGAGTGTCTTAACACCAGATTCTCAGATTTCCTCTGCCTACCATGCGATATGCGGGATACACTGTGAAGTAAAAAAAAAAAATAAAAAAAAAGAAAGTTCTCAGTACAACTGTTTTTTTTATAATTTGTGTGTCCTCATAACTTTTCACTGGGTGAACCAACTTTGATGTTTTGATTCATTTCTTTATATGATTGGTCCTAATAAAGTTTAGATCTGACGAGCATATTTCAGTTCCTCGTAAAAATATAAATTTTTAGTGCATTTTATTTTAATTTTAAATCAGTTTTTTTTTCTGTTCCAATTTTAGTTAGTAATTTTTTTAACGTATTAAATGGTGTTCATTTATCAACAATCTATTAATAAATTACTATTGTTCCTTGACATTTTCGAAAACAAAAACAAAATGAGTATACAAACATTTTTTTTTTATGGATAAAGGATGGCAAACGAGCAGAAGGACCACCTGATGGTAAGTGCCTTTGCCCATGAACATCTACAATACCAGAGACGTTGTAGATACGTGGCCAACGTACAAAAATAAACAAAAATACATACAGATGGAAGGGGAGGACAATGTAGTAGTCCGCTATCGGAACCATCACATTTTGGGGAAAGGATGGGTGGGAAAGGAGAAAACCTGGCTTACATGCCATCGAACCGAAACACATCATAAGATATTTGGCGATTCGATTTTGACGTGATAGTGGTCGCGAGCCAGATGGAGGACGAACCTCCTACCACCAAACTACTGGGATACCCGTCTCTTACAGGACGCTACCCAGCGGCGGAGGGGAATTGTATTCTAACCCCGTCCCCTCACAGGGAAAGAACCTTCATTATAATAAAATAATTATAGTAATAAAAAGAAAAATAATGAATTAATTTTGAATTGATTACATTATAAATTTACTCATAATTATTATAAATTAAAAAATGCTACAAAATTGAAGTCAACTTACGAGTAAAATATATTAAGTAATATTAACTTACTCGTGTCTATTATTGTTAGTAGGCGCGGGGTCAGCGCGTGACGCGTTGGTGGTGACGGCGCCGCGCGAGTACCCCAGCGTGGTGTCCGACAGGGAAGGTTGACCTACAAATATAAACAGTTGTTATTTCCATCCAATGTGTATTGACTCCGTTTTCCAAAAAAAAAAAGGCTATATTAACAGACATTATGTTGTTTTGTATTTCTTATTACAAACGATAATTATAATTTAAAATGAAATTTAGTCATCGAAACTAGATTTACTCATAGAAAAAATTATATAAACAAAAATACAAACAGCCAAAACGAACTATCATAGAATATGAAATATAATAAATATGTTTTTTTCCCACATATAGCAGGGTAGGCAGAGGGAACCTGAGAACCTAGTGTTAAGACACTCCGTTCTCTTATAACAATTCCGTACCCCACTTTCCACCAAATTGAGGCATTGCGTGTTGACTGGCGGAACTCACGCCGCGCTTTGCCTTGTTGCCAAACCCAGAAAATGAAAATACTAACATTTCCTGGAGTGGGAATCGAACCCACAAACTGTCGTGTTTACAGTCGCACGCGTGTGCCTCTGCGCCACGACAGGCGTTGAATATAAATGAATAATTTCCAATCATTGACCTTACTACCCATATGAGATTAAAAATAGTATTAAAAAGATAACAACTACTATATATATATATATATATATATATATATATATATATTAACAAGATGTGTACAACAAACATACCAGTAGCTCTTGGGTCCAAGGACTTGATGACCTCCTTAGCCTTTTCTACACATTTCTTGTACTTGTCCTCAGTAGCAAGTAGTTCAGCTTCGCGTGCGGCGAGCGCTTCTTGTAACTTGCTGGCACGCCGTCTTTCCTCGCCTAATGCTGCTTGCAACTCTTCTAATTGAAGCGCTAGATATCAAAATTGGTATTAAATGTAATTAATATTGAATTGGTATTATATTGGTATTAAATTGGGATAAAATTTGTACTACGTTGGTATTAAATTTATATAAAACTAGCTATAACCCACGACTTCACTCACGTGGCCAATGGAAATTAGCAATAAGTTCATCATATATGACCTATAGTTCTTTCATACATATATGTTTGGTATCTTAAACCGTTTTCGCAGCGCACGCAACGGAAGCCCTCAAGGATGAATAATTTTCCCAGTTTTTTCCACATTTTCCGTTATTTCTTCGCTCCTAATAGTTGCTGCGTGATGATATATAGCCTAAAGCCTTCCTCGATAAATGGTCTATTACACACAAAAAGATTTTTCCAATTCGAAGCAGTAGTTCCTGAGATTAGCGCGTTCAAACAAACCAACAAATAAACTCTTCAGCTTTATATATTAGTATAGATTAGTATTTAATTGGTATCATTAAACGTGATTGTTGCTAGAACCTAGGCTTAAATTTATAATCAGGATTTAACAACCTACTTGGTATTTTTAGTACTAACTATCAAAATATAATTTTCACTTTCGCACCAATAAACTGACAGTAATATAACATTTCTTTTCTTTATAACTTATACTTATACTATACTAGCTGTATCCCGCAACTTCGTTTGCAAGGAGCAGAACGCCACGATGGCCTCAACTCGTCCGCGTATAGTATAAAAGTTAAAACCCGTCGTTTCGTAGAAACTTCAAGAAACTCTCGTCCAGTAGTTTCGCCTGTGCGTAGTCTGTCAGTCACTCAGTAACGTAAGCGATTTATATTATATTAAAATTGTAATATCTTCTAAGATGTTCATTGAAATTAAGTGATGTCAAAGACAATTTTGTTCACAATTAAATACTCTTAATCAACAACACATTTATTTGGATAAAGATTAATATTATTATGTTGATACAATTATTAACAAATAATGTACTAATTTCGACCAAATTTGATTACCATATAAACTAGGTTCTAGTGAGTTAATCTTAAAAGATAGACATATACTGTCGCAGACATTTTTTTTAGATCATTTCAAGAGGAATAATTATTTCAAACATATATTTTTGGTATCTTGAACCGATTTCGCAGCGCACGCAACGAAAGCCCTCAAGGATGAATAATTTTCCCCGTTTTTTCCATATTTTCCATTATTTCTTCGCTACTAATAGCTGCATCGTGATATGGCATATAGCCTAAAGCCTTCCTCGATAAATGGTCTATTCAACACAAAAATAATTTTCCAATTCGAACCAGTAGTTCCTGAGATTAGCGCGTTCAAACAAACAAACAAATAAACTCTTCAGCTTTATATATAAGTATAGATATATATATTCAAATTATTTTCCCGCTCTGATAATACAAAGTGTCAACCTTAATATCTACGGCAAAAAAATAAAAAAATATGGCGTTCGCTAGGTCAGCTAGTTTCAAATATTAAGATCAATATACATATATATATAAAAGAGTAGAAAAGTTAATTCTGTACATGATTTTTTTTAAATATCAATTGGGTACGTTAATATATTGTTCATAGAAGCAAAAGAAAAAAAAACAATCAGTAGAATTTTTGTTTGTCTGTCAGTCTGTATATTTGAACGCGCATCACGCAAAAAGTAATGGATAGAAATGAATGAATTTTGGCACAGTAATAGCTTAAGAGTCTGGAGGTACATATAGGATAGTTTGTATCCTGTCATTCGATTTAGTTTTCATGAAAAAAATAAAGAACCTACATAGACAAATTACTTTATATGCCGATAATTACTGGATAGAAATGAATGATTTTTGCATGGTTATAGCTTAAAACCTTGAGCAATTTATAGGATACTTTTGAATTGATAGTCAATGTAGTTTTCGTTGAAAAAATATTAAAAGAAATGAAAATGAGAAATGAAATTATTTCATAAGAACCATATAATTGATTTTAGATATATTTCATTAATCCATAAAGTATAAACGCATAAGTAATATAATAATTTTATTTTTGTGTTCAATATTTTCATGATTATTTAAGTGAAATTTTTAATATAGTATAATAAAAATAATTTAATAACAACAAAATAACATGGAATTATTATTTATTGGCAACATGATAATTTATTTTATCATTATTATGAGGGTAATAGAAACTTTTAGTTAATGGAATACATTTTGTTAAGAAAATCTTTTATAGTAATAAATTCTAATTGTAAGAAGTTAATACTGTGTTAATTTAGATATTTGTGGGAAAGTGTATTCATAAAGTAAGAGACAACATGACACAGGTAACGTAAAGTAAGTTTTATTAGTAAATATAATAACAATTATCCTATTCTGATTACTAATGTAAAAGTTAAGAAACTTAAATATTTAGACGATATTTGTTACTCTAAAACTTAGGGCTGTAATTTAGAAGATTTTATATGCGTGAATCCGACGTATAATTTGATCATGTAAGACTACATAATAAAATCTCTAATAAGAAAAAAAATTTAAAAAAAACTGTCAATTTATATTGATTACAATATTGCAAGTGAAACCATTTTTTTTTTTTAATATAATTTATATTCGAGAAAAAAATTAGTAACAATACCGCTAAATAAAAAAAAAATTAGAAAGCGTACAAAAATTTTTACGTGGAAATGAAACCCGTACCTGGTGTTGTATGCACTTACAAATATCAAAATATTTAATAAAGAGCATTCTCTCTTGCCAAAAGATTTTTCATAGAAATAATCTTCAAAAAAATATTTTACCAAATCTCTGTACCGAGATGCTAACAACAAAATTATTATTATAATAAGTGTATAAAAGTTTCGACATGGTTGAATTAGAACGTATGTCTCAGCGGTCATAGTGCTTGGACGAGACTGTCACTGGTTCGAATCCGAGATATGTTCTCTCCGCCTAATAATTAATACCTAATTATACTTCTAAGATTAAACATATAAATAAACATTTGGATAATTATATATTCGAATATTCAGAGTTAATAATTGGAAAAAGGTAAATAATTGTAAAAAGGTAAGGTGTAACCAGAAAGATTTGGTGAGGCAAAGCGAATATTTAGTTGCAAAAATCAAATACTGCAGAAAATGCAAATCCTATGTTTAGCGCGAACGAAGTCGCGGGCTCCGCTAGTGTTATATAAAAAATATGGCATTCGCTTGCTCAGCTAGTTCCAAATATTAAGATCAAAGTTATATAAAAAAATATGGCGTTCGCTAGGTCAGCTAGTTCCAAATATTAGGATCAATGTTGTAT
>JAKGSA010000139.1:202137-250322 GCA_033558755.1 Philaethria dido
TATGGCGTTCGCTAGGTCAGCTAGTTCCAAATATTAGGATCAATGTTGTATAAAAAAATATGGCGTTCGCTAGGTCAGCTAGTTCCAAATATTAGGATCAATGTTGTATAAAAAAAATATGGCGTTCGCTAGGTCAGCTAGTTTCAAATATTAATATCAATCTATACTAATATATAAAGCTGAAGAGTTCGTTTGTTTGTTTGTTTGAACGCGCTCATCTCAGGAACTACTGGTTCGAATTGAAAAATTATTTTTGTGTTGAATAGACCATTTATCGAGGAAGGCTTTAAATTATATAACATCACGCTGCAACTATTAGGAGCGAAGAAATAATGAAAAATGTGGAAAAAACGGGGAAAATTATTCAACCTTGAGGGCTTCCGTTGCGTACGCTGCGAAAACGGTTCAAGATACCAAAAATATATGTATGAAAGAATTATTCCCCTTGAAATGATCTAAAAAAATGTCCGCGACAGTATATGTCTATCTTTTAAGATTAACTCACTAGAAACGTCTATATGGTAAACAAATGTGGTCGAAATTAGTACATTATTTGTTAAGGGTTGTATCAACGTAATAATATTAATCTTTATCCAAATAAATGTGTTGTTGATGAAGAGTATTTAATTGTGAACAAAATTATCTTTGAGATCACTTAATTTCAATGAACATCTTAGAAAATATTACAATTTTAATATAATATAAATCGCTTACGTTACTGAGTGACTGACAGACTACGCACAGGCGAAACTACTGGACGAGAGTTTCTTGAAATTTCTACGAAACGAGGGGTTTTAACTTTTATACTCTACGCGGACGAGTTGAGGCGATCGTAGCATTCTGCAACTTGCAAACGAAGTTGCGGGATACAACTAGTGTTATATAAAAAAAAAAAAAGGCGTTCGCTAGGTCAGCTAGTTTCAAATATAAAGATTAATGTTATACATTTCTAGTGTAAATAGTAACATACTGTTTATGTTATTGTTTACTTTTACTAAATATGTAAGTGTATATACATACATTTCCTCTGGCTGTCCTCGATGGCGGAGGCGAGGCGCGGGTGCGGCGCCTCCAGCGTGGCCTCCAGCTGCATGATGCGCGCGTTGGCCTCGCGGTTGAGCGCGCGCAGCTTCTCAAGCCGCGCCGCGTAGTCCTCTAACAAGGCCTGGATATGTTAAAAATAAAGCATTCTATTATATTGTGTATAACGCCTGTCGTGGCGCAGAGGCACAAGCGTGCGACTGTAAGCGCGACAGGCTGTGGGTTCGATTCCCACTCCAGAAAATATAAAATTTAGTATTTTCATTTCTTGGGTTTGTTAACAAGGCAAAGTTGAGAGTTCCGCCACTCAACACGCAATGCCTCAATTCGGCGGAAATTGGGGAACGGAATTGTTGAAAGAGAATGGAGTGTCTTAACACTAGGTTTTCTGGTTCCCTTTGCCTACCCTGCTATATGCGGGTTACAGATTGAAGTTAAAAAAAAAAAAGAATTATGTGAGATTGCATATTTTGATTCTTATTATGGATAAAAATATGAAAAATCCATCTTGTATCTTATATCGCCTTTTAATTATAAATATGTCGTTAAATTTTATCAAAAAAATATTTATATTGTTATATAAATATTTTTTTATATTAGAGCGACTCAATGAACCCGAAATTTTTATTGCATAAAATAATTCAAATTCCGCTTAACGTAATATATAATCATATAATTTATAAATTGAAATACATGATGTACAGACATACCTGAACAGACGCCTGGTCTTGTTGTGCGCCTTGATTCTGCCGTAACAGTTTGTTCTCGTGTTCCAATCGTATCAGACGTTCCTTTAAATCGTTGGGTATTAACTCTCGCGATACGTTGTCTTCACTTGCACCTTAAAATACCAATGTACACATTTATTGTAACTTTACCGAAATATAAATTTGTTGTACCTTTTAAACATTTTGAAGTTTTTTTTTCGAAATTCATCTGCATGAACGAAGTATTATTTATTTAATTACGATACCGACAAATCTATAATATTTATAGAGAATTTTACTACATATAACTAACTAACTTCATGCTGTAACCCGCATATAGCAGGGTAGGCAGAGGGAACCAGAGAATCTAGTGTTAAGACACTCCATTCTCTTTCAACAATTCCGTTCCCCACTTTCCGCCGAATTGAGGCATTGCGTGTTGAGTGGCGGAACTCAACGCCGCGCTTTGCCTACATATACATTTAAATATTTAAAAAAAAAAACTCTTTTTATAGCTTAACGCTTTCTCTCGCATCTTACGCAGAGAGGATGTACACCATTGTCTTGTCAGAGTGAAAAAAAACAAATACCATTATCCAAATGGGAATATAACCCAACCATTGCGTTTACAATTTAAACATAATTTCATTTATTCAAATGCTTGACGTTCATCGTAAGGTAAAGCGAGACGTTGAGCCACCACTAAGCCTGCAATGCCTTAATTCAGCAGAAAATGGGGAACGGAAATGTTAAAAGAGAACAGAGTATCTTAATACTAGCTTCTCTGGTTCCCTCTGCCTATCATTTTTTTTACCGTGAGGAAGTCCGTTATGGATACTCGGGACGGGTTATGTGGAACTCCGGAACGGCTGTAAAGAGGCTGTTCGTATTCTCACTAAACCTCATGGTAGTTCTACGCCCTCTGTCTACCCTGCTATGTGCGGGATACAGTGTGAAGCTCAAAATAAAAAATATATATATACCAGCAGTAATAGTAGAGCACCGTAGTTCGTCGAGTGCTTCGCGCAGCGTGTCGCGCTCGTGTCGCAGCGCGTCGCGCTCGCGCTGCAGGGACGCGCCGCCGCTACTCAACTTCTTGTTCTCTATTTCTAGTTTGTCCGCCTTTGTGATCTCTGCGTCTAGCTTCTCGTTTAGATCTGTCACCTGGTTGATGTTCAATATTTATATCTATAGTTCAAATATCCATACCAAGCGTGAATAAGTTGATAAATCAACAAATTCAAAATCAAAAATCAAAATATTCTATTACAAGCACTTTCTAATCGTCAATTTACAAAGGTGTCAGTCGTGTCAGTCCTAACGGAAGCTACCACCGGCTCGGAAGGCAGTTCTGCTTAAAGCCGTCAAGAAACTCAACAGTTGCTCTTTTCAAATAAAATTTTTACAATAAATATACAACTATGATGAGCCTCCCGGGTGAGCGTCAACAGCATCAATTCCACACATTGATATCATTATAGTATTCTTGGACAGAATAATATACTTTTTTCAATAATATGTTCTTAATCATCATCATTCACTATTAATACTTACATCTATACATTTTTTTTAAATTAATAGCAATTAGAATTGCTTTATTTATATTTTATAAAGTGATGAGTTTATAGAGTGAAAAATGAACAAATAAAAAATGAGCAAATCAAAAACTTTACCGCCTGTCGTGTCGCAGAGGCACAAGCATGCGACTGTAAACGCGACAGTTTGTGGGTTCGATTCCCACTCCAGGAAATGTAAAATTTAGTATTTTCATTTCTTGGGTTTGGTAACAAGGCAAAGCGCGGTGTTGAGTTCCGCCACTCAACACACAATGCCTCAATTCGGCGGAAAGTGGGGAACGGAATTGTTGAAAGAGAATGGAGTGTCTTAACACTAGGTTCCCTTCTGCCTACCCTGCTATATGCAGGTTACAGCGTGAAGTTAAAAAAAAACGAACTTTGAAGTAAAAAAATGTTTAAATAAAACAAAAACAGGACCAACAGTTATAACATCATTCATTTTCGATGTTAAATAATGTCTTACCACTCGAACGTTAAATATTGTCTTACCACTTCTTACTGTTACTAGTGTCTCCGTTGACGCGTTAACATCGCATTTTATATAAAGATGCATGTCAAACCATGGTAATATGTATAACATTTATTTAATTAATTTAATATATTATTTATGCATTATTTTAAAAAGATATTATTATTCTGCACTCCATCGCTTTACAAACTATAATTGTGCTAAGTTTCATACTCCTCCATCCGCATAATTTTCGTAAAATAGGGTACATAGTTGCTGTACGTATTAATATATAGATAAGTAAAGTACCTGTTTCTTATATATATCTAGTTGTGAGCGCAGGCCATGCACGCGCGTCGCCACCTGCTCGTGCTCGATAGCGCGCTGCACGTGCTCCGTGTTGGCGCGCTCTAGTAACTTCACCTGAAAATCCAAAATATTACATTATATTAGGTTGTTCGGAAAGTCATTTCGTTTTTTCTCGACAGAAGATATAATTGTATTTTTTGAACCCAAATTCACAATTAAGCAGCATAATCATTACATGTTTTTAGACGTGATATAGCAAGGCTAGTGTGTGAAAAAGTTCGATCGATTTTACGCAGCAGTTTTTGATTGGTGCCCTTTTAAATATGGAGAGTAATAAGCAGCATTTTCGTCATATTTTACTTTTATACTATAGAAAAGGTAAAAATGCTGTTCAAGCAGAAATAAATTAACCGATGTGTATGTAGAAGATGTGTTGACAATACGCCAGTGCCAGAATTGGTTTACAAAATTTCATTCCGCCAATTTTGATGTCGAAGACGCATCACGTTCTGGTAGGCCCGTTGAAGCTGATAAAGACATGCTAAAGGAATTGGTTGATGCAAACCGGCGAATAACAATACGTGAGATCGGTGAGAGGATAAATTTACCTAATTCAACTGTTTATGACCACCTGAAAAGCCTGGATTTAGCCTCGAAGCTCGATATATCGGTTCCCCATGTTTTCACGGAGAGGAATTTGTATCTTCGCGTTTACCTCTGTGATTCGCTCCACAAATGTCACGAAAATGATCGATTTTTGAAGAGCATTATTACTGGGGATGAAAATTGGATTGTATACAACAATTTGAAATGCAAAAGATCATGGAACAAAAAAGATGAACCGGCTCAATGCATTTCGAAAGCCAACATCCATCAAAAAAGGTGATGCTGTCTATTTGGGGGGATTTTAAAGGGATCGTTTTTTTTGAGCTGTTACCGGATAACACAACAATTAATTCGAAGGTCTACTGTCATCAGCTGGACAAACTGAATGATGCACTTCAACAGAAAAGGCCAGAATTAGTGAATAGAAAAGGTGTAGTGTTCCATCAAGATAATGAGAAACCTCATACAAGTTTAGCCACTCGCCAAAAGTTTTTAAAGCTTGAATGGGATACACTGCCACACCCGCCACATTCTCCGCATCTGTTACCTTCAGATTTATATTTATTCCGGTCACTGCAAAATTTTTTGGACGGTAAAACTTTTACCTCAAATGATGAAATTTGCTTTTTACAAAAATTATTATCAGGAGATATTGAGTGCCCTAGAATTTTAAAAGAATTAAATGTTGTTACTCCTAGACCTGATGCAAGAATAAGAGAAAAAGAAACAAATTTAGGTGTTAACGCTCCACTAAACAGAGATGGAAATTCTTACAACGAATTATATCGTCCATATGACAGACTTTTTGATATATTTCAATAACTCTTTATTTTCTTACAAAGCCCAACTTAAAAAATATTTTATTAAGTGGGAATACCGAATATCTCAAACAATGTATTTTATAATTTATACCATTTTTACAATTAATTTGTTTATTTTTTGTTTAAGATTCTTTCATTTTCTTCTCTAATTTTTAAATATTTTTTTTATCCTAGTTAGTTTATTTTTATTACAATAAGCATTGTTTTGTTTTTCTTTTTTGTTATAATTTGTTTAGATGTTAAGTGAGCAACATTTTTATTTTATTTTCATGATGTGTTCGCCTGTAATTGAGACGTGCTATGTAATAATATAAATATATATAGAGTGAGTTACAATATAAATGTTATCATAGTATGTGGCGTTGGCTTTCCAATAAATAAATAAAATAAATAAATAAATTATAAAAGACCCTTTTTGCTATACAAAATTTCACTACAAGTATATTTAATAAAATTGTGTCTTTAATACAGCAAAAATTGCTTCATATTTAAATCAGCAAACAGTAATGGAAATATCGTTAAAGGATATGATATATAAAAATTGATGTCCAAATTCATTAAAATATAAATGGTAACTATATCACATAATATGAAAAAAAGCAAGCAAACTTTATGCTTTTTCCTATGTAGCAGATCAGGAGAGTCAAAACATTTTGTACTTTTGTTTGGAACACACGCAGAGGCACAAGCTTGCGACTGTAAACGCGACAGGTTGTGGGTTCGATTCCCACTCCAGGAAATGAAAAACGTTTAGTATTTTCAATTACTGGGTTTAATAACAAGGCAAAGTGCGGCCTTGAGTTCCGCCACTCAGCGCGCAATGCCTCAATTCGGCGGAAAGTGGGAAACTGCGTTGTGTTTGGAACATATTATATATGTATTTTGTTTTACTATGAGCCCAGAATCACTGCGTCTTAAAGTCTGACAATGTCCACTACGTTACGATAAAGTCAACATTTAAATAAATTTTAAGGTATAAATAGAGTTAATATACAATCTTGCATGGTATTTGTCCACAACAAATGAATAAAATGTACCTGTCTTCTCAAGTCCACATGTTCTTCCATTCTTTTTTTATACGAAGCTACGGTTGCTTCTAAGGCGGCCGCCTTCGCCGCTGTTTCTCGTAATGCATCTACTTCGTCTTTAAGCGTCACATTTTCTGCTGCTGCCATCTGAAAAAACACATATATATTTTAAATAAAATTATTATTAAAACTCCTATAATTTATATTATCTTATGAATTACCATAGAACAAGAATAATAAGTATTTATTTAAAAAAAAAAACTAATCTACTTATATAAATATGTAAAAAATAAACACCCAATGGCAACACATACGACTATATACAATATCTTCAATTACTAATTTGGGCAACATTAAATTTAAATTTCGGATACTTATATCTAATTGAAATCTGGGGAAGTGCTGCTAAAACACCATTAGGCAAATTACAAATAATATAAAATAAAATAATAAAATTATTATTCAATTATAAATTTCGAACAAAATCTAATGTTATATATCGCGAAACTAAATTAATGAGCTAAAACAATTACATATGTATAGCACCTGTATTTTGTATTGAAAAAGCGTCTTAAAAGAACATATCTATCTATGTTTAAGTAAGCAAACTTTATAATGTGGTAACTTGCTAGCAATTTAGTGGTGTTAATTATAATTATTATTGATTCAAATGTAAGTACGGCAACGAATGTACTTTTTTTTGTATTTTTTGTATATTTTGTGTTCTCATGTAAGTGATATATGTATGTCTTAATGAGAATAAATGTCTTTAAACCCAAACCTTATTACATTTAATGAAAATAAGCCAAAATACTTATAAATCAACAAAACGAAACCTGCAGGTTATCATTCTTTACCTACCTACCTAACTTCACGCTTTATCCCTAGCGGTGTAGTCAAAGAGAACAGAGCGCCAAACGCTACGGTCCCTGCATACCTCTTTCGCCTCGTCCACAGTCATTAACCTCTTCATGCATGCCCGCCGGTGGGTCCTCATGCTTTTTACGTGACCTTCCTCCAGAATCATTGATACTGTGTTCTCGAAGGTCAACCTTGGTCTCCCCCTACTTCTCTTGCCGCTTACCTTTGCTTCATATATCTTTCTCACCATTCTTTCATCACTCATCCTCTCGACGTGCCCAAACCACCTGAGCACGTTCTTCTTCATTCTTACTATAACATTCTCGCTTATACCTGTCTTTCTAAGTATCTCTTCCTCTTCTTCCCTCGATCGCATCTCTACAGCCTTCATCTTTCTTTCGTTCTTCTTTTGACAAACTCACGTTTCACTGCCGTATAACAGCTGAATGATCTCGGTAAAGAGATTTTACAGCCTGCAACAAGGGTCCGTTCACATTGTACCGGGGCAGTATCTCCCACACCGTTTTCTCTCAACCCTGTCAAACGCTTTTTCCAAATCCACAAAAGCACAGAAAACCTTCTGGTTAACGGCCAAAAACTTTTCGGTGATCATGCGGAGGGAAAAGATCTGATCCATGCACCCTCTACCAGGCCTAAAGCCTCCTTGGGCCTCCCACAAAAGCCTTTTGGATCTCTCCCGCATTCTTCTCGCAAAAATCTTTGCATAAACCTTACTGCCCGAGCTTATCAAACTGATAGCCCTATAGCTTGCACAGTCTATCTGTGAACCTTTGCCTTAATACAAAGGCACGATGACTGCGCCTCGCCAATCATCTGGGACCTCACCCGTTTTCCAGCACATATTGCATAGAAGATAGAGCAGGTCCAAGATGCGGGGTCCACCATATTTGATCATCTCTGCAGTAATTTCATCCGCTCCCGCTGCCTTACCACATTTCAGACATCGTATGGCATTCTCTACTTGTTTTATACTGATTTCTTTTTACTCCAAGGCTCAGTATATTGCTGTTACTTGAGACAGATGCTTCATCACATTCATACATCTCCTTGTAGAATTCCGCCCATGGTTGCAAAACGTGTGTTCTTTCTGATATAATTTCACCGTCCTTCGAAAGCACTCCTTTCATTCTACAGGTTAGCGAACAACTCCGGGATTCACTAACTTCTCGCCAGAAAAGCTTCTTGTTCTCCCGGAAGTTGCTCGTTAATCTTTCATCTCTTTTTTATCTGCTCCTTCACGCTTCATCTTTATCAATGCTTTCGTTTGGTGTTTTTGCAACTTATATTCTTTCTTCTTAATCTCTCTCATACTTTTGTTCTTACTCGAGGCTTTATAATCCTGCCATGTTTCTTCTTCCTTTCTACGATAACATTCACTTCATCATCCCACTATTCATCACGCTTCTTTCTAAAGCCTCTTTTCCCTAAACCACACACCTCAGTTGCTGCTTCAACCATACTATTCCTAAGATTCTGCCAGAATACTTCAACACTATCACTTTCTATTTTGCACCTGTCTAGCTTCTTGGAAACCCTTTCAAAATATTCCTTTCTAATGGGTGGATCCTGAAGCTTCCAGCTTCTGATGCGGTTATTCGCCTCCAAATTTGGACGCTTCGTGTGGTAGCGCCAACCTGCAAACAGACCCCTTATTCTAGCAACTACTAGATAATGGTCCGTTCCCAAGTCGGCACCTCTAAACGCGCGCGCGTCCATAACTTGGTTTCGAATCTGCTGATCCACCAGGAATATATCAATCATACTTTTCTCTTCCATTCGCTCCCATGTATATTGGTGAATTTGTTTGTGGTCAAACATCGTGTTTGCCACAAACAAATCCTTTTACTTGCAAAGTTCCAATATGAGCTTTCCAGCCTCATTCACTCTCTTATCGCCATACTTACCTAGTACACGTTCGTAACCAATACGCGTGGTTCCGACACATCCATTCAAGTTACCACATACTATTAATTTTTCATTCCGACTTACACTACCTAGAACTTCCTTGACACTCTCCCATACTGGCGCATACGCTGATAACAAGAATGTTTTTGTTATCCCCAGCTTGAAGCGAAACCAGAGAAGCCTCGGGTAGATCGCCTTATATTCTACCACTGCACTCACCAATTGAGAGGACAATAACACGCCCACACCTTGACACCCTCGTTCGTCATCTGGGATACCAGCCCAGAACGCGACTTGGTTGCCCGGTAGCTCGGTCGTGTCACTGCCCTTTCTCTTGGTCTCTTACAAAAAATTTACATGCAGATCTCGTTCATCCATCACATCTAACAATTCATTCATCTTCTGTACCATCCCTCTTCTCACATTCCACGTAGTTATTTGTAGCTCCGCCCTCCACTTCCCGCCGTCACGGATCTGGCGTGCTGGGTGGCGGTCCCCAACGCCGCATTCGTCTCCACTTCTCACACCAACGGGGACGCACTGGTGCGCATCGCCTCGGGGGGACGCCCTATTATTATGCGCCCTGGTGCTCGTGGACGTAATGATGGATTATAGCAGTCCTAAACAAGTGTTACACTTATACAGGACTGGTAGGGATCGCTGCGAGCAAGCTATTCATCGTCGACCCGCATTCTTTAGCTTAGTAATAGTCAATTTTCGCTTAAAAACGTCAGCATACGCTCGTTGATAATTACCAAGCTGCAGTTCGAGCCTATCCATTCGTGTTTGACCACGTCAAGCTGTGCGCGCATGTGTAAAACAAGAACACAGTACAAACCTGAAGCTCTTCGTTCTTGAGCTTAGTGATAGCCAATTCTCGCTCAAAAGCGTCAGCTCGCGCTCGTTGATCATCGCGCTGCAGTTCGAGCTTGTCGAGCTCGTCTTTGAGCGCGTCGAGCTGCGCGCGCATGTGGCTGTAGCGCAGCGTGCCGGCGTGCGCGGGCCCCAGCGAGGCGCCGCCCTCGTCCAGCTCCCGCAAGCCGTCCGCGTCCACGCCGTCCAAGTCCCGCGCCTCCCGCGCCGCTGTTAACCGACTCACCTCGCTTAGAAGCGTCATTTTCTCCTCTTGGAGAATTTTTACCTGTCGATATTTGCTTATTTTAAAATAACAATAAATTTTAAAACATCAATAATATTATTTTTATAGCTACACAATTAGAATCGTATAGACACTATAATGAACTGAAAGTAGGCGGAATATTTTTATATTATGTTTTCTAAGCCAAGATCGCTAAATGCATAAGGTGCATTAAATAAAAAAATATATTTATACTTCCAAATTGAAATGTTTTCTAAACATAGAAGAATAAACATTGAAATACTTATTGTCAATAAAATTACAACGTATCAGTATTTGAACCTACGCCACTTAGATTTCCACGAGCTCTACCCATTTAAATAAGTTCCAAATTTTTTTAGTTATTTTTATAATATTTATAATGGACATAAGATGTAGCTCACTCGATATACATACTCTTGTGCCAAGCAGCTGTGTAATCTTTGCTTTATTTTAATTTATTGGACAAGGTAATCGATAAAATAAGATAAGAGGTTACAAACAAAACATTTATAGAAAATATTTGCGTGACAATCTTATACCATTCATTGCATTTTAGTAAATAAAAAATATCTAAGAATAAATATGTAAGTAATTAAATAAAAACAAAAATTATAAATAAACTTTATCATTACATAAATAATTGTGAAGTGAAAAATTAAAAGGTTAACAAAGATTTGCGCAATGATTAAAATAATATTATATTTGAAAAATTAAATACTTACAATGCATTAACGCATAGCTGATTTTTTAACGGAAACTTAGTACCTAACTTTTTATGATTAATTTCTGATTAACTTACGTACGTAAGGTGTTCCAATACAATGATATATTGATATAACATCATATTTCAAATAATGAAAAAATCTTTATCATATAAAAATTATGAAAATTTTGTTAGATTTTCTATAAGTTACGCCTTCTGATTATAGAGACGAATTACATATGTTAATATGCTTAGAAATTAAACTGACCTGAGTGTCAAGTTCGTGACATCTCTGCGCAAGCGCCTCTCTCATATCAGCATCGGTATGTTCACCAGCAGCCGCCTCCGAATGTATACTTCCACGATTAGTGCCCAATGTTATATTTTCAAATTCCTTACACAGAAAAAATAAGAAATAAAACACGAAACATTACAAATATTTTTATCATAAATTATTATTTAATAAAAAATTCAAAAGTTTTTTCGCGAAAAAAAGTGCATAATTTATAAAGTATTCGTGTAACAATAACAACACTTGGACGGTAACTAACATTACGTGAAGCGTTGTACAATTCGTGATCCAAGGACATTAGTGTGCGTAACTAAACCATACATATTTCTTTGCGACTAACGAGCATACATCATCGAAAGTGCACTTGAGTAATAATGTGTGCTAATTTATTTTTGCAACATATAATATGATTTTCTGCCCTGTTTACAAATCCGATGGATTTGAGGAAATTTATTTCAGTACAAGATAATCGTTAAGTTTCACTCTTACCTGTATCGCTTGCATTATCGAACGTTGACACGATAGCTCCAGCTCCATGATTCGCGTGATGTACTCTTCCTTCTTAATACAGTTGACTGCACAGCCTGATAGATATATTTGCTTAGATTTATTACTTTAGATATAAAATGTTACACAAACTATTTATTCTTAAAATATTCTGATTAAAATCGAGAATATTTGCAATATACGAAGTTACACTTGATGTTAGTAAAGTGCCGTCGTCAATTGTCGTCCCTCTATAAAGCCTACAGTTGAGAAGGCTAGTTTTGAATTTCAGGACATGTCAAAATCGTTTTCCCTTTTTAAATCCTAAACCGAACTGATATTGCTGAAGAGAAAATCGGTTAAAAAAGTCCGTATTAAGTACTTACTGAGAACCAATTGCAGAAGCCTGCCCATATCAGATGGGTCTGCATGTTCGGCTATATTAACAACGTCCGGTCTAGAGAATCCAGTCAAACTTAGATTTAAAATATCTTGATGGTAATCTGAAAAAATATGTTTTATTTTTATATTTCGGGCTCAACGCGATGAAGCAAAGAATCTAGTCTCGTTAGTCGTTTAATTAGAGACACTACGTTTTGGATGGCGAAACAGAAAATTGCACGTGAAATTGAAACTTTTTAAGTAAAATCATAATAGACTGCCTAAACGAAAATTAATAAGGAATGAACGGCTTAGGAAAAGTCGTACTTCGGGGTAGTCATTTTTAATTGACATAAAATTCAAACCAATTTGGTATTTCATAAAATCATGTATTTTTATATAAGTGGAAAAATACACTTTGAATTAGATATTTTACCTTTGTGCAACATAAAAAATTTAAATTTACTAGCTATATAGCCTTTAAATAATACCATTTAAGTATAAATAAGTATATAATATGTTAACACTCCTATATTATTATTTTTTCATTTTATTACTTAAAAAAATAGAAACAAATGTACAAGCACTAAAAAGGTATATAAATATTAAATATTATTTTTATTATATTAATTCACTGAAAAACATATTTTCTGAGAGAAAGTAATATATTATTCTCATATCACTTCAAAATGTAATAAATTTCAATTACTATTAAGTACAAAAATCCACCGCAGTAAATATTGTAAATTAGGTACATTCTTACATCCACAGACATACCAATTAAAAGAATACTATTGCAATTTATGATCCAACAAAATTTAATTAAGAATGAATGTCTATAATTTGATATTATATAATAGCTAAATGAACAAAACAAAAATAGCATAATATATGTAACACTTTCACAAAATTTCATTTCTTCTCTATAATTATTATCTTCCTATTTTATATTAATGAGATGTATTCTAAAACCCAATTTAAGTGAAAAATGAAGAAAATTTCTTATATCTAAGTAATAGATGCTTTGACACCACTAAAATTGCAATTGGAATGTATTTGTAAGTAACATTTGTAGATGTGTATCCAATTTAGGAGAGTAAAACTGTAAACGCGACAGGTTGTGGGTTCGATTCCCACTCCAGGAAACGGAATTTTTCATTTCCTGGGTTTGGTAACAAGGCAAAGCATGGCGTTGAGTTCCGCCACTCAGCACGCAATGCCTCAATTTGGCAGAAAGTGGGGAACGGAGTGTCTTAACACTATGTTCCCTCTGCCTACCCTGCTATATGCGGGATACAGCCTAAAGCTATGTATGTATGTATTTAATTAAACTTTAATTATAGATCTTCCTCTGATTAACCTGTGTAACAATTTGTTAGTAAAAGTATAGCCTTATATTACATTCCACATAACTAACTACTTGCCTACAGTCAAAAAAAATTATGTTATATTTATTTGTTGTAGTAGTCTATTTTATATCATGTAAGCAAATAGATATAGGTTGATTGTCTAAAATGGATAAAGAATAATATTCTTTTAGTGATATTTATTTACTGCCAATTTTATTTTGTTATTCATTAAAGACTTAGTTTTGCTGTTGTTTATTTTAGTAAGAGCCTTACTTATTATACTTACTTACTCAATTAAACTTACCAACAACACCTTCTAAAATCTTTTTTAAATTGCTGACCTTCAATCGCCAGTTATGTCCAACATCTGTCTTTATTTTAGAATTCCAAGTTGTTGTGAAATGTTCAGGGGCAATTTGAGTGAGCGCCTCAGCTATTGCAACACCATCTGATAGCTCTGTAGATTAAATACTAACTGAAGCTACTTTCACTACATCATATATAAATAACATAGACATACTTTATACTAATAAATATATATTAAGACTTGAAAATGTAATATATCTAGTTCTTATCTTTTACCATGTAAAAATTTTAATAAAAAAAATATTTTTTTGTATTTGAGAGTTCAGAAGTAGTTATTGATAATTGCATGAGGAAAATAATGTAAGGTGGTCTACAAAACGATATATTACATATTTGGCTTTATTATAAACGACATAATTCTATTTTAATTTAAAGTACCTGAAGGACTTGCATGTTTGACAGTGAGATTAAAGGTCTGCAACCATTTAATAAGATTGTCACATAGAACAGCGCTATTTGCTTCCATTTTGGTCGAATGCGTTAACTCACATTAAAATTGTATATTTGTACAGAATATTCGGTTATTATTAATTTGGGGAAGACATATTTCCTATCAAAATCTAAATATATATTTAAACATATATATAACGTTGTAAAATTCCTGAATACGGAGTTCCGTAAAGTGACGTTTACTTATTTATTTATTTCTCTCTGACGACTCACTGACATAACTAAATATTAGATGTCTATGACTGTACAGATTAAAGTGATTAATAAACAAATAAATAGAACATTGTATCTGTAACGTAAAGTACGATCATGGATTACGTCCGTATAGTATCTTCGCTTTCCCATTAATTTATTTCTATATTTATAACTTCAATTATTGATCACATGAAGCAATTAAAATATTTACATAAAGTATAATTTAGACATAATAAATTCATTAAAAATGTGGGTATAAAATAATAAAAGCTACAAATACAACTTAAAATAGCGTAGTTTCGTACTTGCTTGATGCTTCTTTAAGTTTCACATTAGGGACCTATACACTGGTTTTTATTTTTTGGACCCGATAAAAATACTGTTAACCTTATTGGTCTTTACTGCGGCCCCCAAGGAGGGGTGAGATACGAGGGTGCCCAGTCCCTACGAAATGCAAGCACTATGTGGCTGCTTGAGAGGATGCCGACAAACGCAAGGGCGTCCTGCGGGACTAGGACCTCGGCTTGCGGGAGTCGTGCTGGCAGGGGGTGAATCCCTATTCTGAGCAAACCTGTACACTGGTCACTGTGTGGGCATATGTCATTAGTGTGACAAACAACAAAACGATTCACATTTGAAATAAAAAGAAACATTTAGATTTCAAATTTTATTTAATACTAACAAAACCTAATTATTATAATCATTTGGCAAATCGCAGCCCATATATTTATCAGATGTGACTGCATATTGAATCACTTTATTCCAAAAAGGATCCAAAGACAATAGATGTGGATTGCAAAATAGTAAAACTGCAACTTGCGCTCTACTTAGAGCGACATTCATTCTTTTTGGGTTCCTTATGAATCCCAAAAAATGTCGTTTATCTTCTTGTAACTGGGATTCACTAGATCTCACTGTTGATATTAAAATAACAGCTCTTTCTTGACCTTGAAACTCTTCAACTGTACCTATTTTAGGTAGATCTAGGCCCATGGAGTCAAAAATGATGCGGATATATTTTACCTAAAGGTATACAATAATATTTAGTAACAGAAATACTATAATAAAATACTGCACTTGTGATTTTCTTATAAATACTTAAATGCAAAAGAAATATAATGAAAAATCTATAAAAATGTTTGACATATTAATGTAAAAACTTAAATACTTTGTTAAATTTTATACTTCAAGTTACCTGTGCTATATATGGTGTTATTATACCAATTTCTTCAGCCATAATATTTTTCTTATATAGTTTGCATACAGTAAGAGCCAACATTGAAGCCTCTTGTGGATTATACCAAGATGGATTTTCTTCTGATCTTAAATTTTGGCCCTTGATGCCATAAACAAATATTCCTCCATTATCACTATTAGAATCGAATATTTCGTTAGTAGCAATTATAAATTTGGAGATCCATGGCAAATCTTTATTTATTTTCGCAACCAGAGTTCCGTCGTAAAACATCTGATTGAGCAATTTTATTACCTCATCTAGTGACCTGTAGTTGTCATTTAGTTTAGTTACAAGTCTGCTATTAAAACCACTATCAAATGCATCATAATCTTTAAGATAGGGACTTCTCTCTAAAAGTCTGCATAAGAAGGAGTCGTCCATGCCATATTCCTTACAATATAAAGACATAACCATAGGACCTAGCTGCATTGGATCACCAGCAAGTATTATTTGCCCATGGTTTTTATCAATGAAGGTCAATGGTAACATTATTTCTGGTTCGGTTGCTTGCCCTGCTTCATCAACAATAACATGAGTAAAATTACCTTGAGGTATGTCTAAATGTTTTAATGCTCCAAGACCGTAACAAGTGCCAATTGTGACACGATGCCTTCCTATGTAAGATTTTTGGCAATTGAAATGAATTCGATTTTTAATTGTATAATTTCGTTTGTGCCTGTTTTCAGGAGCTATGTCAAGAGTGGAACAATATGGGCGTATAATTTCGGGAATGGTATCAGAATCAATAAGATAATTTGCAATTACCCTAGTGATAGAACCTGAGAAGGATCCTTTGTATTTGATTAGTCTTTCTGTTACTAAATTGGCTGCACTGTTAGAAGGTGTGGCAACTAATATTCTGCTCTCTGGAAACAATGTCAATATTTGCAAAATTGTTTCAACAATAGTAATTGTTTTGCCAGTCCCTGGTGGACCAAATATTATGTATGGCAATGGTCGACATTCTCCCTTAATTATATTAGTCACTGCATTTTGTTGATATTTGTTTAAATTATAATTAAACCAAGTAATTTTATTAAGACTTTCATATGGTATTTGAGAAGATTTCACTCTAGCTCGAGTTGGAAATAATATGTCAGGTCCAAGATTTGATAAAGCTAAATTTATAGCATGATGTGATCTCCTGAATGTTGCCCTACTGAAGTAAAACTCAACTGATACGTCATAACCCCTGTACGCCTCATGGAATTGTTGATTGAATTTTACCAAAACTAAATCACCTTTTATAACATGTATGAAACCTTCATACTGAGATCCATTTTCATTCCAAATATCCTTTACAATGACTTTGTCTCCTTTTAACAAAGATGGTCTACTTTCAGAAAGACCAATTACCTCAATGCCTAAATATTCATCACATCTAATTAGGAATGTCTTACTTCTGTCGTAAACTCTCATATTAAGGTTTGCCTGAACTTCTTCCATATATAATAGAGTATGCCATATATCTGTATAATTACTAATATTTAATTCCTGTGTTAAAAATGGTAAATGGATCTCAATTTTATGTAATACCCTATCAAATTCATTAGTATATATCATTTGATCTGAGTCTCCCAATATTATAGCCCATATCATTTCTGGTATTGGATAAACACCAATTTTTACAGTATTAAATGAAGATGATTTGTATGGATACACACCAGGGACAAGTAAGTCCCTTTCATTTTTAATTTTCTTCATTGCTTCAATTTTTTCAGATTCTTTCCTATATTTATAATCATCATAGGAAACATTTTTCAATACTGTATCATTTACTATATTTATAGTGATAAATCTTTTAAGTTGAAACCCTCTAAACAGTATAACCAAGCATTCCTTAGTATTTCCTAAAAATTTTGGAACACATGTTATTGTTAGTGTAAATGTTTGTCCACTCTCCAAATTCATGGGGTGATTAATAAATGGTTTTATGCTTATCTGGGAGTCTCTTTTTTTACTCAAAATAATCCATTTATTTAAAATATATGTTCCATTGCCTTTATTGGTAATATTTAAAGTAATTTTTCTTGTTTCTTGGATATTAATTTTATCAAAACACAGAGGGTAAGTCATTTCTAGACCTTTTTCATTTTCTAAATTGAGGCTTATAATTTCTTCATTTGGCAATTTATTCACTTTTTTTGGAAAACCATCATCAATGACCAACAATTTTAAAGCTCTCCAATTGCATACTCCTTGTGTGCTTTCTATAGCTTCAACTAAAACCTGCAATCATTAAATAAATTACAGTCATTTAGTATCAATTGATGACATAAATTTCAATTAAGGGGATGATTAGGATATTAAAGTGGGGAACGGAAATGTTGAAATAGAATGGAGTGTCTTAACACTAGGTTCTTTGATTCCCTCTGCCTACCATGCTATATGCGGGATACAGCGTGAAGTTAAAAAAAAATAATTATTAAGATATCTAGTAAAAAAATTATTACTCTACTAGGGATCTATATATATCTAGTTG
Source organism: Philaethria dido (assembly GCA_033558755.1). Lineage (NCBI taxonomy): Eukaryota > Metazoa > Arthropoda > Insecta > Lepidoptera > Nymphalidae > Philaethria > Philaethria dido. The sequence goes on from JAKGSA010000139.1 coordinate 220,523, forward strand.
ATAAATTCATAATATTGAAGCTTGAGATATCTTGGTTTTTACTAGTTAGATAAAGTCAGTTACTGTATTCTAACATTCAAATAGGTATTAATAAACTAAAGAGGAAAAGATAGTGTCTAAAAAATAAACCCTGTATAATAAAAATAAAAGCAGCTTACCTTTGAGCCTATAACAGGTGTCAGATGATTTACAACTTCACTATTCTTATAATAAATTTTTTTGTTACAAACACCATCAGTGGCAGAACAATCTGTGACAATTGCAGATTTAATCTTCATTCTTATATAATTAAAACTAATTACATTTAATACCTGCAGTTGGGAAAAAATATTTAATTAGAGATTAAAAAATCATTAAATTTTTGTATAGATATTTTAATACAAAAAACTTGAAAGTATAATTAATACCTGAATTGGAGAAATATCTGACTGTCTTTTACTGTCCTGTTGCACTGAGCATTTCAATTCAAGCCAATCACCTCTAATAGGAATAAAAGACCCTTCAACATCATCTAAGCTGAATTTTAAATCACTTTCTGCCATATAAACAAATCTCTCTCGTCTATTAGCAACTTGTCCTATAAGGACATGTTCAATTATGTCAAAAGAATTTTCTTCAATATTTATATTTTCATCATCCCAATATGGCCCTTGATTTTCTAATATTCTTACAACTATTATAGTTTCATTAGAATTCCTATAGCCCAAGTAGAGAATAACATCATTAACTTTAAAATTTAAGCGACATCCAGTAAGTTCATAATAAAGGAAGCCATCAATCACTACAAAGTTAGCACCACAATCTGTTATAGTACCTAAAAAAATAATTAGGATTAATCAAAATAAATATATTTTTATGTAATATTTTTATTCAATTGTTTACCAGTTCTCTGAAAGCAAGCTGCATTTCTTAGTTCCTTCTCTGGAATTTGTGGTAAGATTTTTTCTTGTTCCTTTTCAGCTTCCAATTCTAATTTTAACAATTCATCTGCTAGAAAATTTTCCTTCTCAATATCATTCATTTTGTTTTTATTATTCCATAGGATGTAATTCAAAAATTTTGATAAGTAGGAAAACATATTGATGAAATATTGTTAATATATTTTATTCTTGTATTTAAATTAATCTTAGAAATATTTAAAAACTACCTGACCCGGCGAATTACGTACCGCCTAACAATCAATAAATGTCGTGTTACCATTTAGCTAAACTTTACACTTTGATGAAAGTAATACCATGATACAAAATAAATATTAAAATTAGACAAATATATAAAAGTATTTTATTATGATGAATAACACAAACAGAAAGAGAATAAAAATAAAAAAACAAAAATTAAGTACTTCAAACACGTGTCAGAAAAAAAATATTGAATTAAAATAAATTTAAGCACCTTGTGATAAACGACATTCTTTGTTTTTTGTCAGGCGCAAGAACATATAAAGCGGATGGTTTGCCGACACCTAAACCATGAGAAAATCATGCATTTTCTAGATTGAGGCCACAAATAGTCAAAGATTGGTTAATCGATGATCGATCGAGTCGATCGATCGACCCTATGATTGATTAGTCGATTTGTTAATCGTCATGGCCAAAGCAGGACAAATCGGGAATTAAATTCGCTTAAACTCAAAGGGCATATCCGTTGGGATCATCGGAATCCTCGGGATAAGAACTTTAAATTTTTCTTTGAGTATAGACGCGTGAATCACATTACTCATCAGTTTTCTTATCACCAAACGCATTCCGTTGCACAGTTTTGGTTGGTTTAAATTTAGTTGGTTTTAATTTAGTTAAAATATGATGACTACCGAGCCGACCGAAATGGTGCGTTGGTAAACCAGGCACATCCAAAAAGTTTAAAAATTCAGTTGGACAATTAATGGCTTCATCTTCGTTTGTGGAACAAACGCAGATGTAACAGTCGATAGATTTGAATGATTACAGAGTACCTACGATTATAGACATGTGATTTTAGTCATTTACATCTTTACTTTTAGCCGCCAAAATTGGATCATCTCTAAAGTCTTTAACATAATTGTTCTTCGATAATTTCCACTCCAAATGGAGTCATTTTAAAACAGACATGAGACGTATTTTAGTAAGTGTTTGCTAGAAAAAGTTTTGATTCTTGTGTTTCGCCATAAAGTAAGGAACATAATGGCCCTGGTGGCGGGACCAATATCGGCAATTTCACTGTACGACTAAGGCTGCACAAACCAGGCGTTTCACCAGCAAACTTCAATGCGCCACAATGCTGGCAAACAAAGTCCATTGGACTAATACAAACTAAACAATTGCATCATAGTCGATGATGCAATCACATAGAAACGCCGCTCGATTCAAATCAACACTTGAACCATTTCTTCTTGCACTTCGAAGATTATCCCTGTGTTTATCTGTACGATAAGCTCGACGATTTCTCGTTTTAAACCTAACCGCTTCACGTTCTGCCCGTCTTCGCTCCATACTAACGCGGCGCTCTTCTTGTGCAATTTCTCGTTAACCATCAGATAATTGACGCGTGATGTTCCGTTGCCTAATTGCATTACGGCTTCGCTGGGAAAGATTACATCTTGGTCATACATTTTAAATGTAGAACGCCCAGAAGGAATTTCAATAAGACAAAACTAATAATTAAAATTATATATTTATAAATTCACCTAAATTACATTAAGTTACGACTTCGTTCAATCTCATTCGAATGACCCGCTCTCGTTGACCTTTCCCGCCAAAACTCTCTACCACAGATTAACAATATATTAAGATATATAATATCATAGTGTAACAGTCGGCCATCCGTCACAATAACGAGTCCCATTAAGAGTGGCATTAAGAGAACAAATTTATATATTCATATACAATTTACTATCAATAATTAATCTGAACGATAAATAATATGTTTGATATGTTAGTAATACGCTTGCTAACTCATTAAAATTAGGTCTGTATTTAATAATCATATAACTTTAAATATAAATCACAGATACATTTAACACTTAAAGTGAACAAGAAGAAGAAGTAGCTCCTACTTCTATTCTTTCACTGCCATCTTATTATACATCTGGTAATATAATCACTATCATATCACTTAAACTATACAAGAGGAGCTAATTTTACAATTTTATGTATATTAACATTTTCAAATCGTAAATCTATAGCAGTTTTTATAATTTTTATACCGGGTCGTTCCGTAAAACTGTGTCTGAGTAACACAGGCATCCTAATAAGAGAATTGTCAACAATAAATACTTCTACTTGCTCCTCCTTCACATTTTGTACTTCAATTTGAACAAAAGCTTTACCGAGGGGCAAATAAGGAACATTACTTAATCCCCTTAACATCGGTCCTTGTACTGGCGTCCATAGCAAGTTCAGCTTACGAGCGTCTATCTCACGGATCAGCGTAGCTTTACTCCCTAAATCCACCTGACATGTAATTATCATTTCCATAGTCATCGATTAAAACCTCAAGAACATTGTGAGACGTATTTTGAACAACATTTTTTGTATGTTAACATGTAACACCACTCGACCCAGGTTTTTTTTGACAGTCATTCGAATTGTGGCCCAAAAAATTACAGTTAGAACATTTATTTATAGGTTTACGACAGTGGCAGCACATGTGTCCAGATTCATTACAATTAAAGCAGCTTATATTTCCTTTTGATCGATTCCTCATAGTACCGTTAAATCTCTAATTTGTGCTATTAGAGGGAACAATAGTATTCAAATAACGCATATCTTTACTGTAAACATCTCTTTTTGACTCATAACTACCACGCGGGTGGCTATTTTAACAGTTTTGAAAAGCTCTAAAGTTTCCTCAGGCCTATTAAATTTCCCGGCTTGTGCGCTTAATCGAATACCCTTGTCTAATTCCAAATATGATACAATCCACTGCTTGTTTGCCAAATATTTTACAACCTATTTTTAAAAGAGTAGGAAAGAAAGATAAGAAAATACGATAGATAGCAGTTACCTTTTTAACTTTAGGAACAAAAATAATAATATAATAATATAAAACAAAAGAGAATGTTAAAAGACACAAATTATTACATTAAAACTATCCAAAACACGTACTATAGAAGAGAAAAGAGCTACAACAACAACTAAAATCGGAAAGAGAGAAAGGAAATATAGCAGCAGTAATCAAATATGATAAATTAATAATATCAAAAAACAACACTAAGCGCAAACTACCTGTCTCACCTGAAAATACCACTAACAACGTTGTAGAGAAAAATACGCAAATTAGTAAAAAAATAAATTTCAACAAATCGATACAACGGTTAAAAGGTCAAATAGCTTCCCAGAGGGAGTCATTAAACAAGGAATATTAAATTTCGGGGTTAGAAATACACAAGCAAGTAATAATATTACACAAAACAAACAAGCATGGCAATCAAGCGCCTACTTTAACATAAAAGAAATAAACGAAGAAACAAAAACAAAAAACACTCAAAATCTTCCAATCCGGCTGGTCACCGTGGAAGATTATGACCTCTCCAAATGAAAAAAATAAAAATTATTGAAACAAAAAAACTACTTGCCGTTACAAACATACTTTATAAAAAACTTAAATGGACATGGGCGGGACATGTAGCGTGAATGCAAGACGACAGATGGACGAATAGACTAACAAAATCGAAGGGACCAAGAGGAAAGAGGCTCGTCGGTAGACCTTACACGAAATGGCAGTATGAGATAGTCAAAGTAGCTGACCCTCAATGGATTCAGGTCGCCCAGGACAGGAAAACATGGTCACTTTTGGAGGAGGCCTTCACCCGAAGAGGCGTTCTTGCTGACTAGCATTATGCAAATTCACAAATACAATTTACTATGCAATACAATTTACTATGCACATTGGAGCAAGATAAGGTGGAAGGGATGAAAGTATTGAATAGGGACGATATTTCGATGGAGACAAAGTCTACTGATGACGGAATTTGCAATAAGTCCAAGGTAAATTCAGATTCTACTGGAACCGATGCAGTGCCTGTTGTCTATACTAATATATAAAGCTGAAGAGTTTGTTTGTTTGTTTGTTTCTTTGAACGCGCTAATCTCAGAAACTACTGGTTCGAATTGGAAAATTCTTTTTGTGTTGAATAGACTATGTATCGAGGTAGGCTTTATAACATCACGCTGCAACTATTAGGAGCAAAGAAATAATGGAAAATGTGGAAAAAACGGGGAAAATTATTCATCCTTGAGGGTTTCCGTTGCGTGCACTGCGAAAACGGTTCAAGATACCAAAAATATATGTATGAAAGAATTATTCCTCTTGAAATGATCTAAAAAAATGTCCGCGACACTATATGTCTATCTTTTAAGATTAGCTCACTAGAACCGTTTATATGGTAATCAAATTTGATCGATATTAGTGCATTATTTGTTAAGAGTTGTATTAACGTAATAATATTAATGTTTATCCAAAAAAATGTGTTGTTGATTAGGAGTATTTAATTGTGAACAAAATTTTCTTTGACATCTCAAATTTCAATGAGCATCTTAGAAGATATTACAATTTTAATCCTTACCAATATTATAAATACGAAAGTAATTCTGTCTGTCTGTCTGTCTGTTACGCTTTCACGCCTAAACCACTGAACCGATTTTGATGAAATTTAGTATGAAGATAGAACTAAACTTGGGAAAGGACATAGGATACTTTTTATCGCGAAAAAAATGATAGAGGCGGTTGAAATAGGGGATGAAAGTTTGTATGGAAGTTCCTTATTGTCAAACATAAAATCATGTAAGATTGTTTAACTGTTTACAACTTCACCACATAAACCACTTAACCAATTTTGACAAATAGTCTAGACCTTGGGAAAGACTATAGGATACTCCTTATCATATCGCGCGATATAACCGAATTTCACGCGGGTGAAGCTGCGGGCGGAAAGCTAGTATATTATAAATCGCTTACGTTACTGAGTGACTGACAGACTACGTAAAGGCGAAACTACTGGACGAGAGGTTCTTGAAATTTCTACGAAACGAGGGGTTTTAACGTTTATACTCTACGCGGGTGAGTTGAGACCATAGTCATTGATAAAGATAACTCTATTACAATCCCAATACCTAGTGATGTCACTCCTCCCGCGTCCATGACAGCAGACAGTGGTCGGAAGTATCCTATTCGCAAAACGCGAAACCAGAAAGTTCCTAAATTGTAATTCTTATTCTTTTGTTTCTTGTTATTGTTTCTTATAATGTTGTATTTTGTAAAATATTGGTGGAGGAATGTAGTATTTAATAAAAGTGTAGGTAACTTTGAATTTATATAAAATCGTCAGTTGTGATCTAGAAATAACGTATACGCATCAGTTGGCTATTTATTTAACATCTATTTAAATATACAACAATAATAAATATTTGGTTTTGTTTTCAGGCCTCCATATTTTATATTCTAATGAAACAAAGTCTATTAATGTCTATTTTGACATAAATATTTGGTTTAATTTGTAGATATTAAAAATAGGCGCATTTTAATTTGACGTCTGACAGACTACACCTCATTCAATTATTAATAAAGAAATCACCTCAGTTGCGAAAGGTTAACACAAAATTTACTGAACACCCGCATGAATGTTAATCATTTTTCTGTACGCATGCATAAATATTTGAGGAACTTCTATGTATCTGCTTAATGCACTTTTCAATCTTTTTAATTGATTTAAAAAAAATAAACACAATTTTAAAATAAAGAAAATTTATTCAACCTTTTTAAATAGTTTACACAAAATACATATCTAAATGCATGCATAAATTTATATTTATAATACAGTATACTATACAAAATTACAATAAAAACTAAAAACTTAAAAATAAAAAAGTAAAAATAAAATTTTATGTTAAACGGTTTTATATTGCAGATAAATGTATTTGATTAAATTAAAATAAAATCATGGGGCACGTCCAATATCTATAATCGAAAGATATGGCATGTGATTTCACCCACCTAGTGGTAAGTAGCAAGTGTCATCCATGAATGGGGGTGACGAATGGAAGTATATATTGATATACTGAAACCAAAACATGAACTCATTTGCATGAGCTATTTGATGGGTTTGGCCTTGTAAAATCTTCACTACCCTTAAAACTATCAAAGATTATCTTAAAGTTATCATTTCATTATTGAATATGATACAGTTAATCCCAAGGTCAGCCAAAATTCATTTAAAGTGGACGTCCCCCACAATTTTATTTTAGTTTAATCAAATACATTTATCTGCAATATAAAACCGTTTAACTTAAAATATTTTTTTTTACTTTTTCATATATATAGATACAGGTTTACTGCACAAAGCCCTTATCATATTCAAACTTCCATTCTGTAGATTTTAAATAATCAAGCTCCTTTCGTAGAGATTGGATAGGCTTCTGATGCATTTCTTTAAGTGCATTTTTTAAGGTTTGTTCAAAGCTAAGCTCCCCGTGGTTACTCGGTTGATCAAAATTCTGGATTCTGGCTTGTGGTATACCCTATAAGCAAATAAATAAATAAATGAAAATACTTTCATCAAAAAAGTTTTGATTTTCATTTTGAAACTATAACTACCTGAGGCGTTTCTGGTTCAGATGGTGAATATCCAGATTGAGATATATTACTCGAAGAAGACATTTCAAAGATTTCAAGTAAAATTATTAGTTCTTGTAAAGTATGTTTAACGGAGTTTTAATGTTATATTATTAATGCACTTAACACTATATAAAATACGAATTAATAAATCAATAGTGTCAAGTCGAAGTGATTCGCATTCAACTGACACGCTCGAAAGTCTAAACGCTTTATGAAAAAATCAAAAGAATCAAACCAAACCCATTGTCAATAACCGTAGTAGTTTTTTAATTACAGCTCTGCATGTATCAACGACCCAAAATGCCGAGGTGCAGAATGACAGTGACTTAATAAGAATATTACCATTGTCGATTTGATTATACAAATGAAAATTATGTTATGCAAAGAGTTAAATTATTTCAATAATATAAAATATTTTTGAAAATGGTGGACAGAAAATAATTCTTATTAACGTTAACTCAGAAAATTAAAAATCTCCAATTTTTTGTTATATTATAATTCTATGCGAGTATCACTAGAACGCAACATGACGCTGAATGCATTTTAATGCTGTAATTGGAAAAATAAGCATATAACGTAGTAAATAGTAAGTAACTTCCAACTTACATTTAATTACTCATTTTTCCAAAACAATTTTACTCACAATGCCTAAAACCATAGGACATCATTTTCTAAGCCTTATTGGGTCTATAACTCGAGTCGATCCATTAAAATAATAGAAAATGCTAAATTACTAATACTTTACTTTTTATACTAATACTTTATTTTTTATTATTCAAACTAAAAAAAAGAACAAGTACTCATTTTTGAAAGAAATATAATGCACAAGTGGGTCGTGGGCCCCAACTCTCACGATTGTAATTTTTGTTCAGACTTTCGGAGACAAATATTGAAATTGCTTGCCATTGCCATAGACCTTGGATCACCAATAAAACTTATATGTTATACTCTGTTGCAGGTTATGGACGACTACGCTATATGTCATTCTCGAAATTGTAAATATCATAAGTAGTTAGTGTTTAAAGTTTTGTATGTTTTCATAGAATTGGTTTTTTACATATATCATTAGTGTTTAGTGCACTTATAAACTAATATAAGATCAAATATAAAACAACGACTTGATTAATAAATTTAATAAAATTACACACATTAACACGGTATAAAGTTTCATACAGTTTATATATATTCAAGTGGAATTTATCCAGTAATATATTATATAAAGGATTATGACAACTACAAAAAAGTATTTATACAAGGCCAAAAGTCATGAAGAAGATGACACTGATCCGCTTATGTCTCCATGCTTTCAAATTGGTCTTGATGTGGAATTAAAAGATATTCCAACGACAGGAGAAGAATTTCTTCTGAAAGTAATGAAAGAAAGAGAAAACTATGCAACTGTTACGAAAAGCAATAAAGATATTTCCAAATTTGCTCAAAATCAGTCTTGCTTTATTAGCGAGGTAAATATTTTAATTCATATTTATTTCACCTAGTATAGTATAAAACTATCAGTATCAAAATTTTTTTCTTATTCTAGATTCCTCATGCTAAGGCACCAGATAACTTAAAACCTACAATAGAGTGGCAGAATATTCAAGTTGCTGATTTTTCTCAAGTTAGAATGTATGTTTCTAGATTATTAACTAAAAAGTCCCTGTGGCCTACTAAAGTCGACAAAATAAATATAGATCCTGAAAATGTACTAGAATGGAAATTGTTATTTGAAGAAACAGATCCTAAATTATCTAGTGTATTAGGTTTGCATAGTGCAATATTAGATAGCGGGTTGGAAGTTTTAATAGATATTTTAAAAGATATAAAATCAGGAGACAGTATAAGTCGAAAAATGGGTAAGAATTTTCATTACTTTGCTTTACATTGAATTATTCTTAGTATCATAGCCTTTTTTATAAATTTTGTTTTAGGTCAATGGATTTATACCTTCCTTGCTTGTATAAGACAGCCTCTTGTATCTGATACAGTTAGTATATTGAGAAACTTAGCAAGAAAATGTGCAGAAATAAGGTATAGTTCAAGTTATAAAAGGAAGTAAATATAAAATAACTATGTTGTGATTTCTGTAAGCGATAAATGTTCAGAGACAAAAATATTAATTTTCAGGTCACATTTAAATCCAGATGATGATAATTCAAAAATATCTGTAGCACCCTTAAATATATTTATATGTTTAGTGTCCAGATATTTCGGGCAATATGATCTATCAGATTGAAAAGCCAAGATTAATTTGTAAAACATTTGTGATATACCAAGAATGTGTTCAATGAAAATATTTTTTTATCTGTAAATGTGCAGTGACCATGCTCATTTTACTTGTAATGCAAAGAACATTAATAAATTGGAGTTAAAAAAAACACAGTTTTGTTCTTTACTTGGAAGTTTATAAGTTTATCTCCTTTGATAATTCATAAAATTTAAAAGAAGAACATCAAAAGTTACCCAAAACTTGCTTGCATGACTTGTACAACATTCTGTTACAAGAATTATTTGTGTCATAACTATTATGGATTCCACTATGCTCATTTATTTATTTATTTTTTTGTCATAATATAGAAATTCTTTTAAACAAGTAACTTCATAACAAGTAATTCCTACATTTGAATGTATTCTAAAGTGACTTAACTAGTGGTGTCAAATGTTAAAATCCGAAACCAATATTTTATTAATCAATATAATGTATTTATTGCAAAACCATATTTAAAAAAAGCACAAAACATATGTTTTCTTAAAATTCTTTATCATCAACATCAAAGTGAACTCCAAGTTGGCTCCGCACGGCGTCTCTTAGCTTAACAAGCACTATACTTTCTTGATGAGACATATGTGGTGACTCCTTTAAACCTGTATGTTTTCAGACAAATTACAAATTAGTTAATTTTTATACAAATACATACATACATAGCTTTTTGTTGTATCCCGCATATAGGCAGAGGGAACCTAGTGTTAAGATATTAAAATTATGATATATTAAAATTATATCATTTCATCCTTATAATATATGGTTGGTACATAATTAGCTTATGTACCAACCATACATACCATATAAGGATGAAATGATATAATTTTAAATTGCGACATGTTTTTTTTACTTGACAGATTAATTATTTTTATCATATTTATCTTATATTATGAATATTAAGTATATATCTCTTAAAGTTTAGATAAAATGAAGAATAAGAATTAAATAGATATATACATTATTGCACAATATTATTTAACTTGTAACTATGGAACACTATTCACAACACTCACCCTCCCGAATGCAACGTGCGACTTCCATAGCTTGGTATACCAATCCAGCACTGTTTTGGAAATTATACTTTAAATTTGATTCATGTAAAGGGAACTTCTCTATTTTCCCATCACCGTATATTAAAGTATCCGAAAAGTGAAAAGGTTCGTCTACCTGAAGTAAAATTATTAGTTTTGTTGAATTTTTTAAAATATTTTATTTGAATTAATGCTATTTAAGTAAAGTTTTCCGGCTGCTAATTTATTCATGACTACAGTGTGACTGAACTAATTATAAAAAATATCAATATAGGAGTGTGGTAGGGAAATGTGGTAGCTGCTATAAACAAGAGAGAGTGGAGAAAATATATATATATATTTTATTTTAATGTATTTTTTCCTTTGGACTTTAGTTTCTAAAAGATTTAATCGACTTACTGTGATTCTTCCAGACTCTCCGTAGACAGTGGCTCGGTTCCAAAGTTTTACTTTTGAATTAACATTAAGAACAGCTCGTCTATTACGAGAATATTCGAGGACCATATTTTCGACAGTATCCACTCCGTCGTCGTTTAATTCACCAATAGCAGTTATTTTAATCGGTTCCTCCTTGAAAACATATTGTGCGAAGTTTAGAGCGTAAACTCCGATATCCAATATCGCACTGCCGCCCAATTCTTTTTTGCTATAACGAATAAATATACCTAATTAGTTTTATTATATACAATGACTTTACAAAGAATGACATAGTAATACATACCGTAATCTGTCAATGTTTGCAATTGGAATACCAAAGTTCACTTCAACATATTGTACCTCCCCTATTTTACCTGATTGTATTTCTTTCTCCAAAGCTATGTATGCTGGTGAAAAACGAGACCACAGAGCTTCCATAAAGAATAGATTACTACTTCTCGCGATTTTGAGTAAACTTTCTGTTTCCTTCAAATTTAAACATAATGGTTTCTCGCAAAGTACATGTTTGCCTGACTGAAGAAATAATTTGCTCAGTTCATAGTGGTCTGGATTAAGTGCACCTATGTACACCACATCTGAAATAATAATAATTGTATAGCGAGTTTGTTTCCTCAAAAAAAAAAATAAAGCGAAAAAAATCATTAACGAACCAATATCATTACTCTTCGCTAGATCAGCGTAAGTATCGAAAACTTTTTTAATATTAAGAACTTTGGCAAATTCTTCTGCCCTGGACCTGTCACGAGCCGCCACAGCAGCTATCACTTGGTCTCCGACATGAGGATATGTATTAAAAGCATTAACAAAATCATGGGAAATTTTCCCAGCGGAAACTATACCCCAACGAATCGTCATCTAAAAATAAAAGGACTTAAATGAGTCTGATTACTTTTTGTTATTAATTAATTTGATCATTTTGCAATCAATTTTCTTCTCGACTACATTTTTAATTTAACACTACACTTTATTACAATATCTTTAAACGTAATTTAATATAATTTCGCTAATTCTTGCTCTGTGTCATATAGCTATGTAGCTTTTTAATAAGTAGGTAGGTACATGTTGTTATGGAATAAACTGCTATCTACCATAAGTAGTATTTTTCCATGCTACAGCATGGACACAATGGGGCTATGGCATGAAAAAATACTAAATATATATATTTTCACCTTGTTAGCATATAATTACTATGCTTATAATTTGATGAAATACATATCTATATATCTTTGTCGAATATTTTAGTAATAATAGAAACATGTGTAATAATAGGTTGAATAGAGGAAACAATTGTCCAGAAACAAATTAATGTCAATTGGTTATACGCTTGAAAATGTTGATAAGTCAAATATCGTCCAATACTAAATAACACTAAATAGTAACACTAAATAGATGTATTTTGATAAATACTTAATAATTCATATTTTATATTATGAATATCTTTTTTCCTATCAATTAAGACATGTGAATAGGTATGACCTTTATTAGTCGATAATGTCATTTTATTAAATAAATAGCTCCATACAAACTTATACATCTTTAATGATTATTTTTTAATTATTATATTAATATAGTACTAAGAAGAAACTTGTAATCGTTTAACTAAATTATTTACTATTCTGTAGTAATATATTTTTTAATTATTTATATCACATAAAAAAATAATTTTACAATGTAACAATTTTAGTTCAAATTTAATAAATTTAGTTTTTAAAATTTTAGGATTTACCTTGTGAGTGTCCGATGTATTTGTTAAATTATTCAATTAACAACTTGTGTTCACACTTTAAACGACTCCAATGAATTACAATTTGGAAGCCACCGTCCACAGATCTTAAACTAAACGATAGAACGAATAGATAAATATTATAGATTAATATTGAAGATACTAGATACTTACTAGTACAGGAAAACTACAACGATAAAAAAAGTAATGAGTGCTCAGATAAACAAAACGTATCTAATCAAGTGAAGTTAAAAAGTGAACAGGTTATCGTACTTGGAAACAATTACACATGTCCAACTTCATAAAGAATAGGAAATAATCGAGCGCCTATAGCAACAATATTATTTTAGTATCAAACAGACGTGTTTGCTCACTGCATATTTTTTTGTAATTTTGTTGTCTCTATTAAACATCACAACTTCTTTGGCTATATCTTAGAAGAACAAACTGAACTTGTTAGCTAGGAATTGGGTAATAAACTTTATCAGTAAAGATTCTTAAAACGAAATATATGGAACAGTCTCCTAAATTGTTTAATCCATAACACGTGTTAAATACAAGCAAGAGTCACCGAAGCTCAGTGCCTAATAATTACTTATTATAAACGTCACATTTAACAGAAAAGTAGATTCTTAGGGATTTTCGTAAACAATCTAACAATATAACAGAATTTTCTTTTAGAAATTGTTATGCCGCCATTGCAATAGAAACAAATGTTGACCATCATCAATATGGGTTAATTATTTTGAATTCCTATTAATTTTGACTAGATAGGCGTCAGTTTAAAAATTTACATCAATTATAAATAAGAAATATCACGAAGCAAGTAAAAGTAATCTTTATTAATTTTGTACTACAGTTATAATAAATATAATGTGAAAATATATATGATTCTAATTATTCTTTCAGTATTATTTTGCTCTGATTTGCTGATGACTTTTCTTCAAGCTTACGCCAACAGTGATGTCACTTGGTGATATTGGTGGTCCCGTAATTTGTTGAAACTTTGCCAAGATATTTATCATAATTAAGTAGAATTATAAAAATTTCAATAATTATACGAAGAATTTTAATCTCCACCAATTGTTCAGTCTGCTCTTTATTTTCCGTAGCGTAGGCGTAATGTATGACGGAATCCAATCCAAAGGCGGAAAACCGGTTTAAAAAACATTTCTTCCAGTGGGCAGCGAAATTACATTTAATATATATTAAATACGCAAAACGCGCTATACAACAGAAGTTTAAATTTTCCAACGTCTATTATGTATATAAAGAACTAAGAAACTTGTAGTAAAAATGTATTTAACTGAAAGTATTGTTTAAAGGATAATAAGATAAAAAATATTTCGATATTTAATAAAATACTTTATTGAAGCTGGTATAACATAATAAATAAAATTGTGAAAAAGAAAACTATATTACAATTATTATTGTATTTTGAGTCATATATACATACTATAAAATTATACATTAAATATCCGGTAAATAATTACTTTATATAATGATCATTATTTTGTAAAGTTGGAAATAAAATTGTTTAATTAGAATTAAGCAAATCGGTCAAATTATAAAATATAAGAAGGAAAATAAAATTTATAAATAAACATACACTTGTCCAAATTACATCATAATATCTATCTTCATTGGCTTTAAATATAGCAAAATGAGGTAGTATTATAGTACCTGAATACTGTATTACAATATTGCTTTTTAAAAAGTAAAAAAGTTTACAAAATCTAAAATAATTATAGATAGATCTCATAACTTTGTTACAAGACTATTCCAAACCTATGCACTTACAACAAAACTTGTCTTTTATACATGGCAGTTTATTTATAATAAAAAAATAAATACATTTAAAATACATTCTATCACAACGATTATGTGAATGTAAAAACATGTTCTATTTTTCTATAGTATACAATTACTTTAATAATAATAATATAAACATATGAAAACAGATCAAACATTGATATCACTAGGAAATGCATAAGATTAGGATACTTTGACCAAAAAAATATATAATTAATAGTATTCGATTTTATGTTAAAAAAAATAAACTAAATAATAATTTATTTATTTAAATGCTGCTGCTAATGCTTGGTCTAGGTCTTTGATAATATCATCAGTGTCTTCAAGGCCTACTGACAGGCGGATGAGTGAATCTGTGATACCCAACTTTTCCCTCTGTTCTGCTGGCACTGACGCGTGCGTCATGAGCGATCTGAAGAAAACGATACGTTAATAGCGACAAGAAACACTTCTATATTCACTAAATTTATGCGGAAAGAGTAATAAGAAGAATTAATTACACACCCTACAATACTTTGATATACATTGGAACGTAATTGTATGAAATTAAATAAACCATTCCCATTCCTTCGCTCTGGCAACAGAAAACGCAACGTTTAGTCTTATTGACTCACAGTCTCGGAACCAAAAATGACTACGCAGGATAAAGCGTGGACTTCACACCTCTTTTTTTGGGAATTTGAAATCTGTTAAATGTAATTCATTACTTACGGCAGCTCCGCCAAGCTTTCATATCCTCCCAAACTCTCGGCAAGCGCGAAAATTTTGAGAGCGGTAAAGAACTCTTTAGATTCCTTCAAACCCCCAGCATGTTTAAAACTGAATACGCCAGAATGTCCTGTCATTTGCTTCACCGCTACATCGTGTTGAGGATGAGATGGTAGACCTGAAAATAATAAAATTAGGTTTAATTATTATTTAAATCAGTGAAAAACTATAATTGGTGGATTTATCACATGGTACAAACTATTTATCAACTCTCAACCAAAGATCCGTTTTAAGTATTTAGATATATGTTTAAGAAACGAATACTGGTTTCAAAATTCTAACTATCTTGCCACAAAAGAACTCGAAAAATTATAATGCTTATATTGTGTGTTGCTCGGAACTATCCAAATGTAAAAATTAACTTATTTTTTATTCACTACTACACGAAAATACACGAAAATATTCCTTATCAAGAAAATGGAAGTGCGATTTGCCTAAATACCTATAGCTGTATAAATCGGACAAAGTACAACTGTTGTATATATTTAAAAGAACTATTTATACTACAAATAACTGCCATATACATAACAATATGGATTAGCATATCTTAACAACGTAATCTATAATGATATATTTTAAACACTTGTATACGAAACGTACTTCAAACATCCACCCTATTATTCCTGTTCAGTCGCTTTAAACAAATTTCTATGTATTATTTATTTTATAAATTTAATGCATCTACTTTTAACATATTTTTAGGAAAACGTGGTTTTCTACACTACACTTTTTCTCCGAATAAAATTTAGCTGTGCAAAGACCCATACTCCGACCGCATATTTTTTGTCCTGATCTGGACCGGTTCAAAGTTTTCCTTCACGTATTAATATAAGGATATTCTTGAATCTTTTAAAGAACTAACCTTAAAAACTAAAACTAACTTTAAAATGAACTAGCCTTGAGTTGCTTCATTTCGAATTGTCATTGTTTCGAGTTCATCATTTTCTTAATTTAAATTACGCTTAATAATTTTTCCTCAATATTATTATATAAGTATACATTTTGTTATTTCCTTTTTAGGAGTCCATGTAAGAATTATAAATTAGTCGGTTGGTAGTTACGTATATTTAATAGCATAAAAAGAAGAGACCATGAATTGATTAATGGTTCACGAACTAATTGGCAAAAACATTATAACAACTTCGCGAGAACTTATTATCTTTTAAAATAATTTTACAAGAGAAGCCAACATTATATATTGCTGTTTCTGTTCACTGTTTTACCTACATGAAATATTGCAAAAATGTACTTAGATTTTAATATTACTTTGACAAATATATCCTTACTAATATAATAAATGTGAAAGTAACTCTGTCTGTCTGTCTGTTACACTTTCACGCCTAAACCACCGAATCGATTTTGATGAAATTCGGTATAAAGATAGCACTGAACTTGGGAAAGGACATAGGACTTTTTATGGTGAAAAAAAGAGTGGAAGAGGTTGAAATAGGGGATAAAAGTTTGCATGGAAGTTCCTTATTGTCAAACATAAAATCAAGTAAGATTGTTCAACTGTTTACAACTTTCACACCTAAACCACTTAACCAATTTTGACAAATAGTATAAACCTTCGGAAAGACTATAGGCTACTCCTTACCATGTCGCGCGATATAACCGAGTTCCACGCGGGCGAAGCCGCGGGCGGAAAGCTAGTTCTCTATATATCAATTATCTTACACAAACCGTTCTCACATAACAATGTTCTTATACAGCAATAATCGACATTTTAATAATATTTTAATTATAAATACCTGGATGCATGACTTCCACAACATTCGGATGTTCTTTTAGCCATTTAGCAATGACGAGAGCTGACTTCTTGTGTTGTTCCATCCTTAACGCTAATGTCTTCAAACTTCTGTTCACTAGATAGCAATCCATTGGAGACGGGACAGCACCCACGGCTAAAAAAGTGTCGAAGATGTATAAAAAAACTATTATGAAATTTCAGTTCATAAACTTTTATTTGGAACATTTGAACATAGAATACATATAATCGTTTTTATAATCTGGCTAGATACACTTTCTATGTTGCTGGGAATGTATTTCGATAGATACAAAATGGTAACAAAATGACTACTAATAATTACTCTACTTTGCAAAATGCGAAATATATTTTAAGACGTCGAAATAGTAAATATTTTTATGTACACAATTATAATCGCATAATTTTTTTTTAAGATACTATTAAATAATCAATTTTAAAAGCTTTGTAACGCTTATAATGCGTTAATATTAACTTTCAAATCTGTATATTGTACATAGAACAAATTAATTAGTACTGCATGCGAAAAAAAACAATCCAAGTTGGATAGTAATGAAATAAAGAATAAGAATTCACAACGTGGCTTTTATATCTCTAAACTTTAATATTTAAAAATGCACAAATCTTAAGAGTACGCAAAATAGATAAGCCTTTGACCTTTATTATACAAGCTCGTTTTGACTATGGTATAAAAAGGCCTATACTTATATATTAAGGATAATTTAAAACAACATTTGAACACAAAGTTACCATTCACCGTCTGTCTATCATATTTATTTATTTATTTTATTTATTTATTTATTCAAGTAATACATTGTTTCAGTGTTTTAGATTAAAGGTGCAAATCATAAACTCCTTCGAGTTTTACCGTGCACCAGTGCCGCCAAACATTTATTACTACAATAAAAATGACTTACAATAGTAATTGTAGATAACACTACATATTTAAAACAATACAAGCTAAGAAATCAACAACAAGTTAAAAAGAAGGTAGATTTAAATTAACAATGTCTACTATAATAAACAAAAGACATGTATTGCATTGGCATGTACAGGCTGTTGTTGATTTATATCTACATAATTGTATGTTATAATTAATATTCATTTATAATACTTATTAATGTGGTTTTGTTAATATATATTATGACTTTTTGTATGAACTTTCATTAAAAAAAAATATAACGTACTATGTTATTTATTTTTCCATAGAAAACAGACCTTTGGTAAAAGTAAAAATTTCGAAATATAATAAACGAGATTTAAAAAAATGACGTAATGAGTATAGGCATTTACGTTTGCGAGAAAATAAAAAAAGAAACCGTATAAAAAGATGAAAAAGGATATTGTAGTTTGAAAACAATAAATGAGGAGAATTGCAATTTACAAGTATTGATGATTAGTTGTTATCATTTTCCTTTAGCAAAAACACTCGAGTAATCGTTTCGTATTGAGTCGTCATGACATCGTCATAAAAACAAAGTTTTTCCTTTGCAATTTCCATGTATCGTCAATCGTCATCGCTGAAATAGCGTTCACCGTGACGTGTCAGTTTCTAGGCTTACGCAATAAACCATCTTATAGTGTTCATGCTCGCAGGACATAATAGTACGCTTTAATTGTACAAGTCATGCTGCTAAAAGAATCTTTGTTTATATCGTCATTAGGGAGTTCGTAAAGTTTTTCGAATACATTTAGTTAAAATTAATTGGCTGGGAACATGTTACAATGACTTGCATTTTTAGCGATCTAATAGTTGGTTGAAAATGTTACAGAAACTTGTCTAAATATATGTTTTCGGTCGATTGGAATTTTAAGTTTTTCTTTCCTTGTATTCCGACCAGTTGTTATTATTTGTACGAGTGTAGACTTGGTGATAAAATTAAGATTGATTAAAGAAACCTTATGTTGTTTTTACGGCTGTTATACTTAAAAAAAACTTGTATGTATTCCGCGGTAAACCAAAAGTTTCAAATTTCTAATAGGGTGACGCAACTCAATACCTTTCATATGGTCAATTGGTATTTAGTGCGGTCCTAAAACACGTGATCGAATGTCATATTGATTAAGAACAGTGCCGTCTGTTGCTAACGAAGCGACTCCACAAATATAGTTACCTATGCGCTGATAGACAATCTGAAGAATTCGTAGATTCTTTAGAGGCGATAATTACAATTTTCTATGGAAACTTTGTTTTATATGAAAACAATTCTTAGTCGTTCTACAATATGGAACATATGTGACAATATTTTTAATAGGCACACATGTTTGACATGTAAATTAATTTTGATATAGGTACGTAGACACATGAAGATAAGGGAAAATTATTACACATGCTTGTAGCTTACTAAGCCAGTGAAGGTCAATGGTTTTAAATATACAGGTATTTTCAATTTTATAAGCATTAACATGCACTATACCCGAAGTATTGACCTTTCAACTTTTAGTTAAATGTATAATTAATTCTAGTTCCTATTGTTCAGTTTAGTCACAAACAGAAAAAGAAAACAATATAGTTACGACGAACATATACAAGAATACCGTATGGAATATTTTTAATTTGCAATTTTTATCGTTTTCTGCTTTTTATTGGAAATACCAGAAATAAAAGTAAAAAACCGGAATAGACGAAAATAACCTAGTGATGAGTTTTTGTGCTCCACTTTCCGCCTACGTAGTTAGATATGAAATGTACCTGTACATTTTGTATCCGAACCCACATTTGTTCAATCAGACTAAGGAAACATCCCTTTCTCGAGCTTTGAAAATGTAAAAACATCTAACACAACAGGACAGGAGCATACATCTACATATATATTAATACGAAAATATATTTTTTCTCATTATATTAATATATAAAGTTTTAGAGTGCGGAACAAATTTCTGCCCATGAATATGTACATATACTATAATACGAAATAAAAAATTGAACCTAATTTTACAAAATATGTGCGGACAGAGAAAAATGAAATCTGGCATACTTAAAGTTTATATGGGCAAGAAGAGCAGAAAGCTATTGCTTTTCATAATAATTCATCTCTAATATACACTTGCGCGGAAGCGGGCCTCTAGTATGTGTAAATACTTACCATTTTGTAGAAATCTAAGTCGTTCTTCTACTGCACTGTCATTTAATATAGCAGCTCCCATTATGACGTCTGAATGACCATTCATGTACTTGGTAAGAGAATACATAACGATATCCGCACCGAAATCGAGGGGTCTTTGTAAGTAGCTTGTGACGAAAGTATTGTCCACCACGACTAAAATATCTTTGTTGTGACTTTTAGCTATTTTAGAAATTGCCGCTATGTCTAAAACTTTCAGAAGTGGGTTTGTTGGGGTTTCTATCCAGATCATCTAAAACAAAAGATATATTTATTAACATTTACGTATTTAGTATTCGTCAGTCACGATTTGTTTTAAATCAAGTAAATTTAAAAAAGTACAGTAGTTGAATGATTTAATGGATTTCGTATGCATGTTAGCCTAAAGAGTACCAATTAATTACTAATTTTAAATGAAAAGAATAAAGATTTGGTTAGCAACACAAACCCAGTATGTTAACTTATTTCAATGTTATCAGGGGATAATATTGAAACGCAAATTTTATATAATTTTTATTCGATATTTGAAGATAAAATTTGTTAAATAAATTAATCGTATATGGTAAAGTCAGCTGCAAAGATCGCGTATATATTTATCGATTTTCAAATGTAAATATTTCAATATTGATAACCTATTTATGACGAAAAAGACCTAATTATATTTATAATATTTTTTAACTCTCTTTGACGTAAACGTAACGTATAGCATACGGCGTTCCGGAATTCCTCATTTTCCGTCTGCCGGATCGTATTACGATTTTGATCAAAATTACACACTATAGTAATGGGTTCACATATTAAAATGAAAATATTGAACTATTAAAATTTACAAAGCAAGATACATTAAATTTTATATAGAGTTCGGCCATTTTCATACATAGTTAATTAGTCTCATATTTTCGTTTCTTATACTTATAATAGTAGTTGTTCTTTTTATGTGTACTCATTTCCTAGAGTGGGAATCGAACCCACAACCTGTCGCTTTATGGTCGCACCCTTGCGCCTCTGAATTTCTTTATTTGATTTCTGTAGTTAAGTAATTCGTTATCTATTTTCCATTTTTTTCAATATTAAATTGTATAATTAATATATTTTAGTTCACGGTTTTCCGCGCATAACAAAATAGTAACGGAACGAAAAGAAAATTAATAAAATTATTCCCTCGAGTGGAGGTCGAAGCCACAACCAATCGCGTTTAAAATCAAACACTGTCTCACTGAGCCACGATGGCGTCAAATGTTTTGCAAAAAGTTAATATACTTATTGCTTTTATTATACCAAAAGCCTTATCATTTTATAAGACATATTTATAAAACAGCTCTCCTACGATAAAGTGTGTTATGCTCAAATGGATTACTTAATGAAGATAAGGAAAATAAACTTTTGTAACATATTACGGTGATACAATACCTATCATAAACTTACTAATGGTAATTCCATTCCCAGTATATTTTTCATATTACAACAAAATTAGTGATAAAATGGCTGAAGTGTTTTTATTACATATTATATTAATGTAATCATTTCATATGACGCAAGTAGTGTAGAACGAAGTAAATGAAAGTTTCAATAATTTTTTTTTGATTTCACTTTCTAGTCTTAATCGATATTGAAACTAAAGTAGGTAAACCATTACGAAAATAGAACAGAATAAGCCTTTATCGATTATCTCTCGTTAATGCATTGTCACGCAAAGTTTCTGATGAAAAATGATATGTTAATTAATACATGGTTGACTCACCTTTGTATTTTTTTGTATCGCCGCATCGAGCAAATCGGGTTTAGTAAAGTCAATAAATTTAGCTTCTATACCAAATCTTTCCGCTATTTGTCTGAAACAAAACATTATTACTGTTTTTGTGCATAATTTTATTTACTAATATGTGGTTGTATTGCAATTAATGACTTTATTCTGTGTTGGATGATTGTACGTCCAAATTTCTTTCCTTAGCAACAAACCAGCACAATTTAATAATAATATTTCATAAACATTGTTATACACTGGAGGCATTTTAGCAGTATGATTTTTTATTTTTCGATTAGTCATAATTCGTCGATATTTACACCGCCAAATATTATATTTTAGTTAACAAGTTATTGAGATGTAAGTGATGAGTTATTAATATTGAGATTTTTAATTTTCAATAAACATTCTGAGGTCACAAAGTGGAACAACTTACACCTACTGCTTAATTGAAACTATTATGACTTAAATAAAATAAATATTTGCACATGATTTCTTTTTAATGAGAAAAAAAGTCAACAGTTTTTTACTAAATATTAATAACAAAATATAATAATCACTCCTATTTACTTAGAAAAAAAAAGTTATCATGTTGCCTGAATTATTATCATTGATATAAATTATTTAAAACCATAATTCAATTTTTTTCTACACCATCAAATAGCAAATTTTGTACAATTTACAATAATATGAAAATTTCCATTTACATTTCATTTAAATTTAGAGCTCACCTGAATAGTCTATTTGTTCCACCATACACATCATCACAGGATATAATTTGATCACCATGGCTAAGTAGTGACATAATGGTAGTTGTTGCACCCAGCCCTGAGGCAAAGGCAAAACCATATTTGCCCCCATCTAAAGCTGCCAGGCACTCTTCAAGTGTGTTTCTTGTTGGGTTACCAGATCTACCATATTCAAATTTCTAAAAGTCATAATTTTTATTATAGTACTGAAAGTCTGGTGTGGTTATAGTATATATAATAAAACTTATTTTCCAATGTATTTCTTTTATATGTTAATTAAGTTGGATTCAAATGTTCAAGTTCACAGTGTTAAATAATTAATTACATTATAAAAAATTAGAATATTTAAACTTTGCGTATGTTTTTATCCATTTATAAAAGTAAATATTTTTATTAGAAGCATAAGTATGGTCTTGAAAAAAAAATTATAAGCATTAAAGTAAACTTACTGTTGGTTCTGCTGGTGCGGGCTGCTTAAATGTTGTTGCTGTAACAATAGGTACTACAACAGCTTTTGAATCCCATTGATCTGGATCTTGGCCTGCATGGATTGCTGTAGTGGCATATCCTGGCTTTTGTTTTAAAAATCCTTGGTCACCCATTATTAAGTATACCTTATAAAAAACAAAAAAAAATGTATTTTATAAACGTTATAGTCTAATTGAAATAGATTACAAAGATCTCTATTAAATATTTTTTACTATTTTTTTTCTCGTTATAAATTACACAAAAAAGTATCAAAAAACGTCATTTCACTTTATTTTATGCTAAGTTCTTATATGGCAAAAAATTAAATTATTTCTTTTAAATAGTGGCAGATTAATATTACTAAAAAAAATAAGAAACTAATAATATAAATCTAATACGTTTGTTTTTTATTTAAAAGCAGTAGATATAAGATAAAGTAATTATTTTATAGAATTTTCGGCACACCGGTAAACTAACCTCAACTATTTGCAATCGAGTGTAACGACAACGACTGTCAAACCGAAACTGACTGAATTTCAAACCGGCTCGTTTATATGTACGTATAGCTAAGGCTATACTATTGACGTCTTGAGTCATAAAATTATCAGAAAACAATGATGCCAGTCATCTACATTTTCATTAAATATATTCTTGGATGTAACATTCTGCTAATAGGAATAGTTTACTCAGATAATACAAAATTATAGTAATAATATTTCTCTGATTTTAATATCAATTAAAATTAACGTCCAATTAACTATTAGTACTTTATGAATAATAAGATTCTTTGCAGTTCTTAGTATTAAATGAAATAAAATTTAGTATAAAAATTAAAAAGGTTTAGTTATGGTAAAGAGATTTTAAATAAGCATTGTACAGTTGCTATCTTTATACTCATATTAACTATTAATTAGTTATAGTCACGCTTTTCCTATAAACCCATACATAGTAAAAAGAAACTATTTCAGAGCAAGTAAGTTATAAAATAATAAATTATGATAATGATAATTTAAGCATAAAAATTGATTTTGAACTGCTAAGTAGGTAATAGTAAGAGATATAAATAAAACCAAAATAATGTGTAAATGCCAGAGAGAAAAAACAAATTGTCAGTTGAAAATGGTGTTTTGACGAATGGCAACTATCTGTAATCTATATATATTCTATTTACCCGCTAAAAGATCTTCTATTTGGAAAGTGATCGCCGTTGAGTTGAGTAATCGAGACTTCAGAAATAAGATAGTAAATTTTGTATAAAAGTAATAGTTCTTTTTCCTATTTATAATTTCTTGTAAGATATAGCCTAACTCGAAGAAATAAAATAAAGGTCTAAAATTATAACTTATTAACGTTATATATTTAGTACCCACTTTTCCAAATATAAAAACATTTTGCACCAAATAATTTTCATTTTTTTATTGTTTAATAAAAAAATCATGAAGATTGAAAGCAAACCATTACGTTACGCGCATGCTGAGGGTCATACAGATGTATGCTATACGGAGGATGGAAGGTATGTTTAATTTTAATGAAGGTAGATTTAATGTTACTAATTGTAATTCTTAATATGATTTTGTAGTTCTTAAAAAAAACTCTTTCTTCTTCTTTTCATTGAGAATAAAGATGTTATATTACACTATCGATTTTAGTTACATTATAACATGTGGTCATGATGGTGATGTCAGACTTTGGTTAGATATTGAAGATGATGATCCTAACTCTCATTGTATTGGAGAAGGTGCACTTGCTGTTTGTTTTAAAGATAATAGGCTATTTGTAGCCACTGATAATCATGCAATACAGGCCTATACATTCCCTGCATTTAATAAGGATGGGATTATATCACGATTTACAGCACCAGTCACTCAAATTATGTCTATGTCTAACATAGAAGTAAGTATTAAATAAAAATTGTTCTAATATAATGAGATATGTCACTATTGTGTCAATTTTTAAAAGTTTTGTATAATTTAATATCTTAGTTTGCTTGGAAGATCATCTATATGTAAGTGTACAATTTGTGTTAGTATTTCAAAAGCCTGTGTACTATTATAATATTATTTTTATTCTTCTATATAGGCTTTGGGGTGTACTTCAGAAAATATGGAAGCCAAAATATGTAGTTTAGAAGGAGGGGCACCTTTGTTTGTGATGTCAAAACATGAAGGACCTGTTTTAAGCATAGCAATTTGCCCTTACATGAAATATGCAAGTACTGCATCTGGTGATGGTTTAATGAGGATATGGAACATAGAAACCAAAAAAATAGTCAAGGAGATATCCTGCGTTCCCAGAGTTAATACCTTTTTTGTAGCCAAAGTTCTGTGTAAGTTAAATTATATTTCATACTAATAATACTTAAGTTGTATACTTGATCCGCACTCAAAGATTTTATTAATTTCAAGATATTTTCATTTCTCTTTTTTGGTGGGACAAAGAGTGTGTTGTGTTGAGTTACTATGTAATGTCTGAAATAGGGCTTCCAATCTCGGAATACCGAGATCTCGGTATTGCGGGTCCCCGCATCATTTTCCGATCCCGGAAATTGCGGGATTTTTAGAGCTTATCTTAAAATAACCCATATATGTCCTCTCACGAGCGCTAATGCTGTACAAGTGTTACCGAAGAGGCTGACAAGTCAAGAAATAAATGCCCTTGAAGAGATTGCGCCATCTGCTCTTAGTTTGGAACAGGAGTAGGAGATTAATATATTGCCAGCAAATAATTCATTGTGCCCATCACCATCTCGAGCTACTACACTGGAATCAATTTGGAGGATAATTAGAAAAATATTTAACATTTATTTATAAATAAGTGTTAAAAGAATTAACCACCAACTAGTGTGCATGCTGAAAGGGTTTTTTTCTACAGCTGCCTACATTGCTTCCAAAATACGCAGTAGTTTGGCAGACAAAACTTTGACATGTTATGTTTCCTTTGCAACCATTTTCAAATGAATGCTTATTTTGACTAAATTACCAAACTGTATTGAAGTTCTTAATTACTTATAGTACTCTAGTTGATGAAATATTTTTGATTAAATTTTTATTTAGTAGTTATATATTTTGTATAAGATAGACTTATTTTGTCAGTTTTTGTATCAATTTTCTATGATAAATAAACGGGTTAATTTGATTGATCTCATTCTAATAGTGAAATGTTAATAAATGTGGGGTTATGTTAATTATTTCATTGTTTTGTTTGCCTTATATGAACATTAATATCTATTATAAGCAGGACCCCGCATATACCGAGATCCCGCGGGATTAAAAATTCCTAGTCCTGCAAATACCAAGATAAAACAGAGGCAGCGGGATAGAAAGCCCTAGTCTCAAATACATACATTTCTTTTGCAAGAGATAACTTAAAGTTGAAAAACAAATGTACTGCTTTTATTGATTCAATGTCACATCTTATTTTTATTAATAATTGCAGGTAGAATGGACTTTGAGCCAACACGAGGCAAGTATCTTGCTTATCCAAACAACAGAGAAATTGTTATACTAGGATATGAAAAGTGGGATCAAAGAATGACATTTACACATAGTTCAGTAAGTATAAAATGACAAGTTTATGTAATGTAAACTATTTACATTTAAGGGCTAATCAAATTTGAATGATTTATGTGGATACTCAATATGAGTAAATGTAATACTAATGTAACACTAATAAATTTTACTTGATTGACTGAGTTTTGCATAATTTTTGTTATCCTACACTATTATGGAAAAATTATAGTTTTACTGAGAATTATTTCATTTTTACACCTATTTTTCAAATTTACCAAGCACATCTTGTAAGTAAAAACTAAACTAAGGTAGGCCTGAAGCTCACCTTATTATTAATATAATATATATAATACAAATAATGAAAGTTCTATTTTTGTGCTTTTTACTTATTTCAGATCAAACATGCCATATCCCAGTGTTTGTTCACACCTTGTGGACAATACCTTGCTGGTAGCACAGTAGCTGGGCAAATAGCTATATGGAAAGTAGATACTGGGTCATGTATAGGTGTCATTGAACATCCCAATTCACATAATGTAACAGCTATGGCATGGCATCCAAAAGGTCAGTTCTACATTAACATTTTATAGTGAATATAAACAAGTGGGTGGATACTACACTATCACAATGAAAATCTTTATTTTGCAATAAGATAAAATTTAAATGTATTCTAGTAGCATTATGTTTATAATAAAAACACATCAACATTATTGATTAAATACAAATGGTAAAAATGTAACATATGGCTTTACAGGCACTATAAGTTAGAAAAATAAATACAAAATAAATAATCAGTTTATTAATGACTTTTGAATACACTTTCAGGCAATGGTGTTCTAGTTTATTGTGATATTGCTGGTCAATTAGGTATGTTAGTTAATTGCTATGGAAAGGATAGTTCCAAGGTAGATGAAGCAGACTCTGATGATACTGAAATTATTGAAAGAGCTGGTAAGATACTATGTGAATAAGTGATATTGTAAAAGTGATGTAATCCTTATTTTAAATATATTTAAAATTACATTTCTATCTTTTAATTACAGAAAATGATGATCTGATAGAAATCTATGACAGTGATGACGAAAATTCTATGTCTTTGTCGAAAATAGGAAATGTCACACTAACATTGAAATCAGAAGAAAATCAGTCTCGAGATGCCCCTGTGTCCACAAATGTGCCTCCACAGCCACCTTTCCAGCCTTCTTCTACACCCACTCATTTAGAACACAGGTATTTCTTATAATATTAAACATGTGAAGGAAAAAAATTGAAATCTTTTTTACAAAAATAATACAAATTGAGAAGTTTGAAGTTTGTCATAACTTAAATTTATATTAAGGGGAAGTACAGAATCCAACATTTTTAATAATAATAAATTTAGAACATAA
The DNA here is from genome assembly GCA_033558755.1 of Philaethria dido. Classification (NCBI taxonomy): domain Eukaryota; kingdom Metazoa; phylum Arthropoda; class Insecta; order Lepidoptera; family Nymphalidae; genus Philaethria; species Philaethria dido. The sequence goes on from JAKGSA010000139.1 coordinate 248,872, forward strand.
AATTAATAAAATAGATATTGTACACACTACCTGATATTAAAATTAAAAAATCTTTCTAATAATAGCACTTTATTCAACATAATGTAATTAATTTTTAGATAAAAACTAATATATAATTACTTTGCCAGGTATATGTGTTGGAATGACATTGGCATAGTGAGATGCCACACTGCAGCTAATGGAGAATCCTCTATTGATGTAGAGTTTCATGACTCAAATCTGCATCATGCTATGCATCTCAACAATTATCTTAATCATACTATGGCAAGCTTGTCATCTACTGTATTGGTACTTGCTTGTGAAACACCAAGGTAACTCTTTTGAATGGATGTGTTGAAATATTTTCAGTCAAATATATATATTTTTTGTTTTATCCTATATTGTATATACTATGTAGGTAACTAAAATAATATACTAATCCCCCTGTTTTAGTTCGTTTGTTGAACAATCATTTTAATTACTTGTTTACAGTAAATTCGTGTGTATATCACTAGTAAGCAGTTCCAAGGAATGGAGCGTCGCCATGACGGATACTGAGGAAATACTTTGTGTAATGGCTGCAAGCGGTGTCGTGGCTTGTGCTACTAACGCGAGGTTACTACGGCTGTTTACACCTATGGGTACTCAAAGACAGGTATATTAAAATTAGAAATGTATATCTTTTACAATTTTATAATTAATTACTTTGCAGGTTAGTTAGTGTCTACAATTTTTTTGTACATAACAAACTATTTTTACTTTATGTTATTAGATACCACATGTTTCTATCCAACATTTGTATTCTATTTACAAAATTGATATGTAATTAGAATGAAATAAGTTTGTTAAGGTAGCATTTAATTCCTACTCCACATCATAGATGGTGTTGTTCCATATTGGCTGATTTCTACATCGCGTTGGCAAGATGTTCTAGAGTTTAATGAGGTTCCCAGTTTAACGCTATACAGTTATCGCTTCTCGGCCTTTTGGCTAAGATCAAAGTGTAGTATCTGTTCTTTTCAGCTTAATATCTGAAAGTTCCCGCACTGCGGGACCAGTATATTAAACTTATTTTTGTAAACTGACGGGATGTTAGGGGGCTCGCTCCACTCCTGTCAAGGGTCGGCCCGGCATTGCAGTGCCGCCAGGATCGGCCCACATAAATTATTTAATTATCTCCAAGCAATTGAATAGTAAATACACTGATTCATTTTTTATTGCGTAATATTATGTTGTGAACAATGTCAATCAAATCAATGTTTCGTGACAAAGTATGCAATAAGTCACTAGGCAATAAGTCTAGTTCATACAGAAAAGCAATATTGACAAATTTTAGATTAACTTACAAAAAAATTCTAGTGAGCTTTTTGTGTTTTTACAACTAACAAAGATGGTACGAACGAACACATTAAGTTCGTTAAAAAAAATATACTTCACATACAGGCAAGCTCAACAGCGAAATATATATACAT